>VZRO01000426.1:751060-862817 GCA_013397915.1 Daphoenositta chrysoptera
GGAACAGGAGTGGGAAAGCGGCAGGAGTGGGAAAAGGGGGTGTCGCGTTCCTGCTGGCGGCCGGCAGTCCTGGGCCGGGGCAGCCGGCGTGAGCTCCCCGGGAGGTCGGGCGGCTTCGCCACGTGCTCCGAGGGGGTGGACGGAGGGAAGCAGAGCTTTACCCCTCTCCCTGCCGGTCGGGGTTTGGTGAAATTGGTGTGGGTGTCCAGGCGGTCTCTTTTTGGTGCAGCTCGCTCGTTCCTGCATGAGCTAAGACTTCAGAGTTGTGTGCTTAGCGAAGTATTGAGTTAAGTGCCCGTCCCATATCTGTCCGTGGTTATAGCATGCTTTCGACGCTGGTTTTGGGATCAGGGCTCTATGCCACGGTAGTAGTGTTGTCTTAATGAGCTTTCTCTCCTCTGCGTTTAATTTTAGCTGGGAACGTGGAATGAGAAGTATGTGCAAAATATTGTTTCTGATGGGTTAACTATGTTAGGGAAAATACTTGTGTGTCCGTGTGTTTTTAAAAACAATTATACTAGCTCAGAGAATAAGCGGCATTTACTTTTTACTTTTCAAACTGCAGATTTATGATTCTTTGCTGAGAATTATCAACTATAGGAACTGAAGTTACATGTAGTGGCTACTAAACCAACACCTTTTAAGCTGAATCACTTTTTCCACAAGAAACGTAATGGCAGCCTAATGCAGTGTGGTTTTTTATGTCTGTGCTGTAAAATTTGTCTTGGGCTTTACCTTTATTTTTCCTTGAAATGTCCTAAATAGGTGATGGCATTGCTTCAGAGAAGTACTTTCCAAACACAAGAAAATGGAAATCACAAGCATGATTTCTGTTTCAGTAGTTGAAATGAGAGTAAACTGAATTACTGCTCCTCATGCTAGTGTTTTTCTCAGCTTAGGTTTGGAGTGGTGTTGGTGCTAGCAATTTTCTTTCTAGGGAATAACCCAGGAAACAATATGTATCACCCAGATACATGGACCTGGTTAAATAGCTGTTCGATTGAAGTTGGAATGATATATATTAGAGAAAAGTCTTTGGTCAGTGTTTGTTTTAAAAAAAACAATCTGATTTGGTCTCTGATGTCTTTTATTTTTAATGATAAATGCGATAAAATAGGGAAAAAAATTCAAATCCTTTAAGTTTTACTCTTTAATTATTGCTGAATATTGCATGCAGAATTTTGTATCACTTGACCTAATTCCCAAACAAATCAAATAGTTCTGCACTAAATCTGAATGCACAGTCAGTATTGCATTCAAAGAATAAAATTATGTTGTCAACTGCTAATTATTAGAATATTCCGAAAATAATATTAGCAGAAATAATAATTATTAAAAATACAATTTTATACTTAACTGTATTACAAAATATTGGGTTGAATAAATTATAGATTAAGAACTTTCTGAGTTTAAGCAGCTCTTGGTTGGTCTAATTCTTAGTTCTGCAGCTAATTCACTTTGACATTGAATTTTTTTTCTTACTTTGCTTTTGGTGAGATACGTCTCATCAGCATTATGCTGAAAAGAATGTGAATGGGGTTGTGGTACTGTTAATGATGCCATAATACTTTTTTGCCTTTTCTTTTATACCTCTTTTATACAGCTTTGTGGCCTTTTATATTCTTAGTGTTTCTTTTTAGCCTACATTCCTAGACTTAATGGTTTGTTAAGAAACTAAACATCTTAGAAGCCTCAGACACCAAGGTCCTCTCAGGAACATATTTTGTAAACTAAAGATAGGTCTGTCCAGGGGAGGGTTCCTCGCGGAGGGGGGTTCACTTAGCCTCATTCGTTGGGGAATCTTTGATAGAAATGCTAATTTGTAAGACCTATAATTCTACACCCAATCTATCGTGGGTATGCATTAAGGGTGGGCATTTCGATGTGCATGTTCAGAATGTTCCACCTGGATGGAGTGCACCAAGGATCCTTGAAATTAATACCAAAGTAAAAACCCCTTTTTCCCTTCTAACCGTGTTCGGCTCTAATTTTAAGAACAGGGATAAGGCATCATTAAAGGTGGTATTTCCATCCTAGAACTTCCAATGTAAATTTTAAAAACCCCACCCTAACACCCTTTGCAACATAAATTTAGTACACATGGAGCTTCAAAAGGAAGGTGTATTACTATTATTCTGTCAATATAAGGTATTTTCAAGATCTCTGAATGATCACAGGAATGGTTCAAAAAGTGATGTTCTGAAATGTTAAGATTTTAGTACTTATCTAGTAAAAAGTCTCCACAGTCACTTGATAGCTTGATAATTCATATCTCAGAATCAGCGAGTGATGTGGTGAGTTCTCTTGATTTTTGTTTAGAATCACAGAAGACCCGTAGGATAAGCAATATTTTATACTTGGAGGATACTAATTGTTGTGTAATTAAATCACATAATGAAGGTGTTAATAAGAATTTGCTGATCTCAAGTCCCAAAATGCGTTATAAATAAACTCTTATTACAGTTTTGTTATATGAAGACTTAGAGATTACTTTAGGTTTCATAGGTGGCATTGTATGTCATAATGAATTCAGCTGTAGGCTTGCACTTTCCTCCAACTTTATTTCACCTGTTTAAAATTGTGGAATTGCACATAGCAGTTGAGTTGTTGGCTTTGTCTGTGAGTAGTTTTACTACAGTTATGTGAGTACTCATTTTTATCCTGAATTCTATTTACATCTTACATTTGTGGGACAGGATATATGGGACAATATACTTGGGACACTATACTTAGGACAGTATACCCTGAAAACTGAGGACAATCTATATAATCATTATGATCTATATAAACAAAGGTTAGAAAACATGTCAGGATTTTAAATTTAAGGTATTAAAGTGTGGTGGGCAGTGGGTTGGTGTACAAGAGGCTGCAGTGGGAGCCACCACATTAAAGTTGCAAGAGTTAAAGTTCAAAACACATCTCTTAGTGAAAACTGAATACTGAAAAATTTTCAGTGTCTAGTCAGTTTCTGATTTTCATACAAGGTGGGATAATTCATTGACTGATGCAGAGATTATAGGGAACTTTCACAAACAAAATATGGTCCAGTTCGTTTGTGGAAATTCTGCCAGTAAAATGTAGAGTCAGTCAATATGATTGTTGGGGTTTAGCTCATTACACCTGTGATATCCTGCTAAATTTTGTCTAATAAAGTTAGAAGACTGGTTATTAGCAGGTAGCTTGTCTCTAAGAAGACCTAGCTAAATATTTGTATTCATGGTAGATGTTGTATGACAGACACTACTGTGCTGAGTCAGGTTTTGTTTCATTTTCACAGTTTATTTCTTTGATTAAAAAATTATATGAGTTGCCACAGTGGTAAATGAGCCTATGGCTTTGGAGCTGGGTAAATTGACTATAATCATAAACTGTTTTGAAAAAGACTAATTTCCTTTTAAAATTAAATTGAGGAAAAGTGTAGAACTCTGTAAACTAACCTAGACATAGAAACAGAAAATTGTGAGAAACCAAGTTTTAGAAATCAAACTCTTCATGTTTGGGTTTGACTTGATGGAAATATTTGAAGTACTTGATCTGAATAAATAATGATAAATATTTCAAGATTGAGATAGGTAAAATATCTAAAATTTGGATAAATAGTTAATAATAGAGGAAAAATGTTTTCATAACTGATTTGTTGCCTTCAAAGTTGTAGTATGGCTTATACTTATTTAAGTTGGTGAAACTTACAAACTCACAATGTTCATTTGTTGTACCTCTGGAAATCTGCTTTGGATTTATTGTGATACAGATCTGTGCACAGTCATAGAATGTCCTGAGTTGGAAGGGACACACAAGGATCCCTCAGTTCATCTCCTGGCTCTGCACAGGACCACCCCAAAAATCACACCATGTGTCTGAGGGCGTTGTCCAAACATTTCTTGAACTCTATCATGCTGGTGCTGTGAGCACTTCCCTGGGGAGCCTGGGAAGCCAACCATCCTCTGGGTGAAGAACCTTTTTCCAATATCCTACCTAAACCTCCCCTGACACAATTTCAGGCCATTCCCTCATGTCCTGTCACTGTCACCACAGAGAAAAGATCAGTGCCTGCCTCTCCTTTTCCTCTCATGAGGAAGCCATAATTGCAATGAGGTCTCCCTTCAGTCTCCTCTTTCCTCCTCTCCAGGCTGAACAGACCCAGTGACCTCAGCTACTCCTCATACAGCTTCCCCTCAAGGCCCTTTAGAGTTGAACTTGCTCCTTTTGTTTGATATAATATTGTGGGTTAGAGCCATGTTGTTCCCAGATACCATTCTGTGATTTCATTAGGTGGTCTGCCACTCCTGTTAAATGGTATATAATTTCAGGGCCCTGGGATCAGTTTGGTGTGAGGAGCTTCTGGTCATGCAAGCTGACCATAAGGTGGTTTGCTTTAGTGTGCATGCTTACAGTCACAACAACAGAAATGCAGGACTTTCCTGGCTATGGCCTGGCCACTAGGTATTGGGTCTGGGGTAATTCAGACCAAAATGTGAGGGCAGGAGAATTGCATAGTCTTAGAGTTACAAAATCCTTTATGAGAGTGGGAGTGCTCACACTAAAGGTGAGCTTTATTACTGATGCAGAAATGCAGTTTCAGGTGTTCCATAAACAAACAGCTTTAAGAAAGATAAGTACATCTTTCTGTTTGTCAGGTTATAGAGCCTCATTTATGTGTTTGGTGTTTTTTGTTTGTTTGTTTTTCTTCCCCTTTGTCTTGGGTTGCAGTGTATTCTGTTACCATCTTCATGAGCTGTTGAAACCAGGTGGGTGGTGTTCCTTGCCTCCTCCCTCCGGACTATCTCCTGTTAATGGGCCCCGTCAAAGTTTTGCCACATGACTCATAGATAACCCCCTCTGGACTACCTTCTGTTAATGGTCCCATCAGGGACTTGCCGCATGACTGACGAAATTACATCATCCCATTGTGAGATGCTCCGCCCAGAGGGAGGAACCAAGCATTTCATCCTGGATGTAAGCTGAGATTTCGAATAACACAGGCAGCCTTTTCCACTGGATTCCCAGAGGACCTTCCGAGACCAGACCCAGGGTCACTGCTTTCAACAGGACCACTTCATTCAGAATGCTACCAACACCCTGCCCGACAGGGTGTCAGGCTGTATTCTGACTTTGTCAGTGTTTTTTTGTAGTATTGCATTTGTTTTTACTTTTTTTTTCCTCTCTTCCTGTTAGATTGTATTTTCTGACTTGGAGTCTCTCACTGGTTTGTTTTCAAACCTTGACACCCTTTCGTGCTGTCCTTGTGCAGCTTCCAATAAAGCATTTGCCATATAGTGGTTCCTTGGGAAAATTATTATCACAGTTACTGTAGCAAATCCTGGAAAAGAATATGTGTGTTTTGATGTTAAGGACTTGTGAAGTTCAAGCTGTAAGGGTATCTTTTGGGAGGGCACCTGTAAAAGCAGGTAATTGTACGCCACATAGGCAGAAATAACAGGCCTAGAAAAACTATTTACAAGTGCTTAATCAGGAAGGAGTTCGCATCTACCACCTGCGATTTCTATCCCCAGCAATATTATAGGCTGAATTAGCAATGAAGATTTTTCTGAACTTTTAGGTACTTGTAAATTAGCTTTTTGAAAACTGAGAGGTAGGCCAAACCACTGTATGGACTCTGTGACGATTACACCCAAGTTTGAAAATGTTGTTACACCATTGTGTAAGTTGATGGTTTACTTGCATCTTAAACAGCACTTTCATCTTGGATATTCCTTTCCCTTTAGTAAAAGTAATTTACTGGAACTGGTAGAGATGATCAGAAAAATGGAATGGATTTTCTGTGATGAGACTGGCAGTTTTCAGCTTAGAAAAGAGATAAACTGCATGAGACCTTGTAGAGATCTGTAGGTCTTGTGTGGTCTGAAGGTAAATATGAGCAGTTAGATAACTGTTCTCAGTGTGCACATGAGCTATCAGATGAAACTAAAAGGTGAAATATTCAACATACACAGAGGAAGATATATCACTTAAGATATCGTTGATTGTAGAGTGTTTTGTCATGAAATGTTTTGGATATTAAAGGCCTACAAACATCCAAAATCATAGAGAAAAATCATCAAACTTTGAGAAATCCAGTAATATCCTCTGTGTGTAAGGATTCCTTGGTATGTATATTGCTGAAGAGTGAGATGGTATTCTGAAAACGTCTATTATAAGCTACCACAGCACTAACTTATTTCTAGATACCTACTGTTAGCAATTGTGGAAACTAGTTAGTTTCTTGATAAGTTGCTTTTGCCATTGCTGGAAGCTGTTACATGCTGCTTCCAGTTAGGACTATGGATTTCATACCTGTGTTTTGATTAAAAAAGAGGTAAAAACTCTTGAATCATGGATTGCAGATGAAAATGAGAAGAAAACCTTTTTCTGTCTGGTTTTTTTTTTCTTGCCCTTTGTCCCAGATCACTTATTTCAAGCTGTTTTTTCATGCTGTGAGCCTGGTGTGGGAGAAGAATGTCTATGGAATGAATTCAGGTCTTCTTTCCGTTCGAGATTTATGGGCTCAAATACGGCCATTTTTATAGTTTTGAAACATGTTGCTGTAGGGTAGCACCAGACATAGAAGTGTAAACTTGAAATGAAGCTTTTGTAGTAAAATTAGTGATTTCAGGATCTTCAGAATATGGTTATCTGCCCAGATTCCTGGTTTCTTGTTTTTATAATCTATTAAAATCTTTAATACTCCTAACATTTTTAAACTTGAATCTTTCTAAAGGTGGTGGATGGCTGCGGAATACATACCTAACCATGAGATTTGGCCTCATATCACAAATACAAAGCATCATGTTCCATATATTTATTTTCACAGTTAATACAATCAAATAACGTGAGTTTCAGATTTGGAATTCGTGATAGGATCTCTTTTGAATCTGGGTACATAAAGTGGGCAGACCTAATTGCCTGCACATTTGCTATTATTAAAGGAACAATTCAAACATAAGTTTGCAAACCCAAATTACATCAAGAGTTAACTATTTGCATGCTCAGTAAGAGTTGAACATGCAAACTGTGCTTTTATGTTTCCAGTTACCTGAAAGTGCGCTATTGCAGGATTTTGTGTCTTTGAATTTGCTTTGCTGAACAGTACAGGGAGTTGGATGGTACCTACTTATGGAATATGCTAACAGCTTTTTAAAAATGATGACTCTACCCATGGAGTTTTTTTACTTACATCATAAGTAAAATTGCTGCTGAAACTATTCTAGATTAAGGCACAGTTTTCTACTACTTGTTTCCTTTCCAGCTTTTGCAGAGCTGGTGGTGTAAAAATGTTTATTTTGTTAAACAGCCTTAAAAAAATTGCTGGGGCTTCCTGTGCATGCCTTTCTCTGGACAAGTTTATCTTGTTGTTATCTACCTAAAAAAAGTTCCCAGGAGTAATTCTTTGTCAAATGTTTGTTGTCCCATAGTTAGTGTGGGTGAAAATTTGCAAGAAAAGAAAAAGGAAAAAATGTGTGTTTTAGTGATGATCTTCAGAGATTTGATTTTTTTTCCCATCTTTCTTCCTGCTTTTTCTCTTTTGCTGGAGCTTGCTTTTAACAAATATTTAAAATTTGTTTAACTTGGATAGTGCAGTAAAGCTCGTGGATGTTGCAATTTTATGTATTAGAACACACAGAATAAAATAATCTTTCAAAATATGAACACATTTGTTGTATGATATAGTGGCCTGTAGTTATTTATTGCTTTTCCATGTTGGCTAATAGTTTTGTGTATAGCAGATTAGATGTGGCAGTATGTGCTTTTTCTTTTTGTTCAACAGTGCTTTTGGTAGAGGGGACTGCTAAAGTGGGCAGTCAAGAGATGCCTCCCACAAAGCATCTTTGGAAGAACTATTTTGTCAAGTCTTGTGTAGTTTAAAGCCAGGCAGTTTTGGTTCCCTGCTAATGATGGGTGGATTTCAAAGTACTGGTTAGTTTATTTTAGACTAGAAGCAAAAAGAAGTGGATAGCCTTCAGAGCACATCTGCCATCTTAGTATTAAGGTGGAGAGTCAGTATTGTAATACTGAAAGTTGGTTTCATTTAGTGAAGGCTACAGGTTTTTATATGCCTTTTAACAAACTGCACACACTGCTTCTAGTGTGTTTCATAATGGGTTTAATATTTTCTAGTTGTGTGAATTGGTTTCTTGCTTGTAATTTTACTAAACACAATTGCTGGTTTAGATTTCTGTAATAGATATCAAATAAATGGAACTTGGAAGATGGTTTCCAGTTCTGGAGATAATAGGTTCTGTATTCTTCTGAGGGCATTGTGGATTCTGCATGGAGGAACAATGTTAAACTGATAACACTTGCACCAATAAATTTTATTTAGTATTCTGACAGCTGTAACAGTATGGCAAGTTGTGGGCATTACAAAGAAAGAGTTCAATGTTTTGGCAGTGGAGGCTGGAAATTGTAGTTGCCTGGTACTAATTTGTATAGGCAAGCTTCAGTTGACTGTGGTGGGGTATAGAGGTCCTTCCCTTTTCTTAGGATATAGAAGAAACAGTTATAGAGATTTTACAATTACCAAAAAACATGCAGAATAAAATGTGTTATCAAGCATGTAATATACCCTTCTGTTCTTTAGTATCAGGTTTGTTATGTCTGTACAAGCCATGCAGTTCAAATTTTGTAGGATTTGTTTCAAAAAGCACTTTCCCTGTCATCATAACTGGTGAAATGCAGTTGCATCTTGGATTATGTAAATAATTGTAGCATGAATGAGATTTCATCTTGCTGTGAGTATGTGAGCTTTTCTCGTGTTAAACTCTGGTGTTTTTAGTTCATCAGATTTCTTGGGCCACATACTGACAATAGATGTGGATGGTTGAACCTTGCTGACCTCATGTTTTCACCTCTGTAGTATTAAGACGAGTGTAACATTAATATTCTCCTGCCTGATGATTTGAGGTTTTTAAGAAGGACTTACAATGGCTATAAACTTTTCAAAAGGAGGATCAAATTCTTTAACCTACCTGTTAGCTGGACAACTTAGCGCTTTAGCTGGCAACTTTGGATAAATTACATGCTTGTATTTTATTTAAATTCTGAGTTGTTTAATCAGACGCCTTTAAGACATAGGCAAACTACTTGCTCACCAAGAAATTGAAGCTGTATGGATAGGCTGTGGAGTTTATTGGATCAGGTTCATAGCCTGGGCTTGTTTGGCTAAAGCTTTCCCATGATTAGCTAAAAAGCTTCTTTCAGTGTTATGAAAAGTACTAATGCATGATAGTTTGAGTGATGTTTTTCTTCTCATTTATTCACATTACCCTTTCTTTTTTTAGGTAATCATGGGCATCTTTTTCAGCATGCAGTACTGTCTTGAAAGAGGACAAAATGGCTGATTACAATGCTGATTTTAGGGATTTAAAACAACTGTAAAATTTCTCTGTGTATGTATTACTTGTCTTTCTGTTTCATAAAGTGCAGCCTGTGCATGTTGGCCTTTTTATAACTTTGTGTTTACTAATATCTTGCACATTTTCATTGTGTAGTACTAAATAAAAGCTCTGGAAGTTTTATTTCTTAGGTTGTACAGCTTTTTAATATCACAAAGTAGGTAGTTATGTGTACATCTAAGTGCAGCAGTTAAGTCAGCAATAATATGATTGCAGTGCGCTTTTGGCATTAGAATGGCCTCCTAGTAGTTGTGCTTTTTGTCTGCAAAAGAACCTCTGAAGTCTTTACTCTAACACCAGACTATGTATTGTGCTCTCTTGTCTTAATGATTTGGCTAGGGTTTAACTGAGTTTTTCATGTGAGAAAAAAACCAAAAGTAAGCATTGTTTGGAGAAAGTATGTAGGACTCTGGAGTTCCACAAAGTCCTTGAAAGAATTACATATTGTGTTAGAAATTAATAGAATTGAATCGGAAGGCCAACATTTTCTGATTGGTTTGTAGCATAGCTTTATTTTTTGCGGTAAATTTAGACCCTGTAACTCAGTACTTGTGCTTAGTGTTTCAGATTGGTGTTTGTAATGAAGAAATGCAATAATGAAATTGTAAAACAGATTTAAGAAGTTATAGATCATAGTTGTAAAAAGGTGTTGAATTACTAAGAAATCATAAAATGAATAGAAACATCTAGTGGACTTACAGCATAGCAAATGCTGCATAGTGTTTATGATGTTTCTGCCACTTAATCTAAAGATGTTATATAGTAGAATCTGCTCAAGGAGTTCTCGCAAACGTGTTGTCAAAGAGCAGCTTTACCCAGTAAGTTAATGAGAAAGTGTTTTTAACTGAGGAAGATGGGTTGTACAGGAGCATGGATTGAACAGTTTGGTTCTGCCGAAAGTAACACAGCTGGCTGATCTGTGTGCTCATTGCTTAGGGACCTGGACACTAAGATGTGATAGAAGCTGGTAGAAGAAGGATCTTCTAAAGGCAGGATTTGTATTTTTTCATTGCAATGAAGCTGGGCAAAAATTTTGCCTTTTCAGTGCTCTACATGTCTTCATAATTAGTTGAAAGTTATTAATTCTGCTTGTGATACAGATTGAGGTTCATCATAGTACGATACTTTACATGCTTGAAGCTTGTCTTAGTTCCTTAGTTTCTTATAGAGAAATAAGGGAATAATCTTGTTAGTAATCTTCACAAACAGAATTTTAGGAATCTAGTAGCCAGGCAAGAATGCTGATATGTGATTGTGAAAAGTTAGCATGAGTTAATCATAGTTCATTAGTTTGAGCAACACTCCTTAAATTAACTGAATCTTTTCATTGCATCAAAGTGCCAGGGTATATTCAGTTGGTTTGGTACAAGGCTGTTTTTAAAGCAGCTCATCTATTAAAACTAGTGTATTTTGGTGAGATGTTGTGGTTAAGTAGAATTTTCATCATGCTAATTTATGCAAAAATAACTTTGTTGTGCCTGGTTCTTGAAATTAGACATTGGCCAAAATAATCCTGCAGTTTTTCTCATAGCTGAACCACTTAGATAAGGCTTTTTCTTGTGTCTTTACCCTTTTGCATAAGGAATATAAGAAATCAGATGTATTTCAAACTTCTACCCCTTCAATATTAAAAAAAAAAAATAATTCCAGAGAGAGCGTATTAGGTTTGTAGGAATCCATACAGGCACTGTGGTTTCTTATGTTCTTCACCCATAGACAAAATGAGGATTAAAAGGTTGATAACAGGTTTCCTTTTGACACTGACTTTCTATATGAATAATTTAATTTAGTATGTTTACACAGCAACTGAGAGTTAATTGGAAATCAGTTTATGGTTTTGGAAATGGGCTTCATTTGTGATGTAGTGAAAGGTGATGCAGGTGACATCTGACACCATGTGCTTGGATGAATTGGCAGAATTAATACTAGTTTGTTTAGCTGGTACAGGGCTGTGTTTTATATTCAGTGTGAGAATAACGCTGATAACACACTGTTGCCAAGCAGTGCTTAATCTAAATCAAGGACTTTTCAGTCTTTTGTGCTCTTCCAGTAAGGAGATGCACAAAAACGTGGGAGGGAGGTGACCAGGAGACGTGATCCGAACTGGCCAAAGGGCTGTTTAAGACCGTGGAATGCCATGCCCAGTATTTAACGTGGGTGAGTTACCCGGAAGGGTGGCTGATGGCAGTCTGGACATGGGTTTGGCATCAGTCCGTGGACGGTGAACAATCGTATTGTGCCTCACTCGGATTTTTTTAGGTTTTCTCTCTCTCTCTCTGATAAAAATAAATTAAAAAAATTTATTCTGTTTCAATTATTAAGCTGTTAACTCATGAATTTTACTTTTTGTCCTGATTCTCCTTCCAGTCTTGGCTGTGGAAGGGGGAAGTGGGTGATTAGCTGTGTGGTACTTAGTTGCCAGTTTGACACCCAGTGTGGGGTGTGAAGGGTTGAGGTAACCACAGATCTGATCAGAGCATGTTGGAAGAAATTTGTTCCAAGCAGTTTTTTTGTAAGGTTACTGAAGAATTTTGTGAACAGCAGATGGCACATAGTGATGTATACTTGGAAATTCCAACACCCTCTGATCTGAAGATAATCTGTGTCTGTCACTTGCCTAAAGATCAGTCCTTTCATGAGTATTGCATCCTGGTATGAAATAGAAACGACTTTTTCTTTTAGTAATCCTCAGTGTAGAAATGCAAATCAGAGGAAATGCTGATTTTATGTGTATAGCTTGCATGCTTTTTTTTCTATTGAAGTTTTCAGAGAACGAGCAGTAATATAGTCCTGTTGTTAAACTGCAGATGGTGAGAGCTAGAAAATCCAAGTGCTCTTTCTCTGTATTTGCAGTGTGAATGGGAAGTGAGTAATTGGTTTCCTGCATTTACTTAATGGGAATAGTGATTTTTTTAATCAATCATGTAGTTTTGTTACTCTAGGTTATGCCTGTGTAATGTAACTCTCTAGACTGTGCAGATGGTTAACTTGAGAAAATATGATGTAAAAGCAGAGGTATGGACTGGACTGTGTACATGTCATTTACAATAGTGTTTGTCCTGGGTAAAGGCTGAGTATTCTTAAAGGAGTAAGGAGAAAAAGTAGACATTTGTTTTGTGCCTTTTATACTAGCATGGGCAGATAATTGTAGAAGCTTTTTTCCTGTTTGAAACCATGTAAGTTGAATCTCAGAATCTGTTTTACAGATTATTCTCTACAGTGGTTTTTTTTTTTTTTTTTTACAGCTGGATTGAAATTGAACCAGAATGGCTGCTGTTACCTCAGATAGTCCTCCAAACCCAAGCTGCAAAATCATGACTTTTAGGCCTTCGATGGATGAATTTAGGGAATTCAACAAATACTTAGCATACATGGAATCTCAAGGTGCTCATAGGGCTGGAGTTGCAAAGGTAAACATCTATAACATCGAAGAAAGATGCTCCCAATATCTGTTCTCCCATTATTTGTATTTTGCTGATTACAAACCTGACTTTTTTAGTATTTAAATTTTTTTCCAAATGATTTTCAAGGAGTAGGTAATGATTTGTTGCTGTTTTAAGAAAGCCTTTTGGTGTCTCTGATACTTCATGCAGACTAATGAAGATGTTGTATAGTGTTTTCTCTCTAACTGTAAATTATTTACAAGTTTACAATAGCAAAATAGGATCTCTTTCTAAGTAGATTTAAACTATCTTTTGTCAAATCAGAACAAACCAGGGAGTTGATAATATAAATTAATGTAGTCCTTGTATTGGGTCCAGGTGTTGAACTTGGTGTTTTAGGGTTGTGTAAAGCTTTTCTGGATCAAGTAATCCCACTTCACTATGGCAAACATCAAGATAGTAAGGCAGTGTTTGAATGGAAATAGTTTTCTTTTTAATGGTGATCATGTTATATTATTGTTAATGAGAACTGGAGGCACACTAACTGTGACTGTATTGCCCTTTGAACAATGGCACATCCAGGATCCTACAGCAGGAGTTCCTCCCCTAGCAGAGGGTGATTGTCAGAGGTTCAGTCTGACATAATTTGGTGATACATCTTATAGGTGTTTATGCTGTATCTGTTTTGCCACTTTTCAAAGCAGCAGAAACCACTGCAGGGCTAGAAGTATGAGCTTAGTTATTTTAAGTACTCTATGGGAATAGCCATCTCCATCACTGGGTTTTGAAGCTAATGTTTCATGGTCAAGACATTTACAATCTGAGAGAGGACCAACAAAACTTGAAATTCTTGGTTTCCCCCCTGCCCACTTCCGCCTCCTGTTCCTGTGAAACAAAGCAAAACTGAACTCCTCACCCTTTGAAAACCTGGTAGGTTATTTTTTCTTTTTTATTTCAGCTGATAGAGTACATATAGGTTATATTCTCAAACTTTTCTCTGCAAACAGACGTAGAAATGTGATAAACAGGCAACAGTGGAAAGCCTGAGCTGAGTTATTCCTATATTCAACTGCGTTCTGTTTATCTGTGTGGGTATGAACTATTTCAGTCCTTTCATCTTGAAGAGTAAACTTCATTGTAGTGATACCTTCTCGCCTGCTTGAACAGCAAATAAAGCATCTCTTGCTGTTTTCAGTCTGCCAGTTACTTGGTATACATTACTAGGTTGTCTTGAGAATTTTATATTCTGTTTTTGACTATATTTAGATAATATCTCAATGATGTATAAATAAAAATAAACCAATTAAGTATTTTTTAAAATAAATCTTATCAGGTGAATAATTTATACTGCAAAAGTTAAAGGGGCATTTTCTGAGTTTTGGAAATTTGGTTTAAAGTAACAGGAAAAAATATTTGTTTCAGTTTTGATAGTAATAGGAAATTAACCTACACGGCACCTAATTTTTTCTGAAGTCTGGGATGCACAGTCTCAAGTATAAATTCCAGTAGAGTAACAACTACCAGAAGAGCTATATGCATATGCCGAAACTGTAATTTAAGCTCTAAACAGAGAACACAATCAAAGCAGACATACCCAGCACTTCGGGTTAAATGTGAGTGTATAAGGGGAGAAGCCTGTTACCTGTGTAGAAGAATATGTGTGTGTAAATGGGGAAGAAATGACTATAAGACTTGCATATATTGAAGGAAGGAACAAGAATGGGAAATAAAATGTTAAAAAAACTGCAACTACCCCTGAAGTTCCTAATACTATGTCTGAAACAAGTAATTAAGGTACTAGACATGCAATATCAAACCATTTCCAAAGCAGATAACATAGTGTGGCATCCCTTGAGCAAATTGGCAAAAAAATTGCCATTAGGCTTCTGAAAGTCTGAAATGAGCTTTAGGCATAGAAAATTTCTTTTAGTCTTACTGTTACAGAGGATTCTACACTTAAGAAAAAGTCTGAAAACAATAGGACAAATAACAAACAAGAGACACTGATAGATTAGTTGTCTTTACTGGAAAATAAAGTGTTTCAAAAACTCAAACTGCATTAATATAGAGCAAAATAGTTAATTTGCAATCACACTGGCACGTAGAAAAGTAATTTCAGAACACTATGCTGGAAATAGATACTGGCAAGTGCAAGAAAAGCAATTTTCAGATGAGTTGTGGAGAAATAGTTACATAGAAGTAGTAGCCAGTGCCATTCAGAATCAGATCTACAGGAGATTACCAGTATATGAAGAGGATTTAACAGAAATGTATGTGCTGATAGCACTCTGCATTAACCTCAGTAGGACTGATGTGCAGTCTGCATGTGGGAGACTGACTGGTATAACTAAGACATCCCTATCTAAACTGTATGTTTATCACACTAAATGATACTAGACTGTATTAGTGTGCTTAAGATCTTTGACAAATAAATAAATTTGCAAATGAGAAAGCCTTTTTCATATATGAGCGTTCAACAGCTTGATTGATGAATTTGATCTAGATTGCCTCTATTGAATAAATCTAACTTGCTTGACTTTGAAGAGGCTATTTTTACTAAAGGAGATACCAAGAGGCGTCAGTGGGACAGGTCGGTAGTAAAAATACAGAGACCTAGTCAATATTTCCAGCTCTTATACTGAGTAGCTCTGTTTTGCTTTGAACATGGTATATTAACATCTTCAGTCTTTGTCCTTGTCTTCTTTAGAAAATGCAAATTCTTTGGGGCAGGAAGTTTATATTCTTCTTTGCACATCGGTCCCCACAGAATTCACTTCTATAACCAGCACTCTACAACAGTAATAAACATACTCCAGTCAGCTGGAAGGGGATATGTTGAACCCGTATTCACAAAAACATTTTTATTGCTTAAAGCACATTGACCTTGAACTAAATAAGATAATGCAAATTTTGCTTTTCAGTATTCATATATTTAAGCCAAACCTCCAACTTCATGCTTAATAATCATGAAAATGGAAATCTGTGTGCACATATTTGATTTCTATGCATATATTCTGAATGCATGACTTCTCTGCTTCCAAACTAACATTTTGTATTTTGTTAATGTGCATATAATTTAAGATTTCAGTGAAAGAAATAAGTAGGAATCACAGGATGATTGGATTATTTTTTTTTCTCTAAAAGCAAACAACACTGAAACTTACTAAGTAGTTGCTGTACAGCAGAAGTCCTGTGGAAGCTGAGAAGGCAAAAAGGAAAAGAGGGAGTTACATCTGTGTAAAAACTGGATAAAAAAACCTGTTTATACGTAAAATAAAAACATTAGCTATGGAAGTGTGTTACTACCAGATACATTTTCTTTGGCTTGATGTTCGTCTTTTGCTGTGTGCTTTTAGCACTAAGGGTCTTGATTGGATTTCTTTGGACTGTTTGAGTACATTAACATTACAATTTGCCTATTTGTGATAGTTTTCCAAAAGTAGCAAATGATCTTAGGATCTGTTTTAGAATTTTATTACTTTCATGGAGAGATGTAATAGTGAAATTTCTAATGGACACTTATATATGGAATCCGGAAATGCTTGTAGGAAAACAGCCTAGCTTAAGGACTGCCTTGTGATCCTGTTATTAAAAGTGTTAGAGAGATGCCTCTGCCTAAATTAAAGTGCAAATGAGAGCATATGCTGAAGTCAAAAGTATGGATTTTATTTAGCAGTAAGTGAGAGAGAGATGAAAAGAAACAGAAAAGGAGCAGGGAAAAGGGGAACAGAAAAAGTGACAGAGAGACAGGTTAAGTAGAAATACCACTGCTCTGTTGTTTCCGACGATATATTCACATTATTCTTCTGGTCTTCCTGATGATGAGGGTCCCCCAAGAAACAGAGTTCAGTAGATTAATATACGTTCAGGTCAGGTGGGAATGCCCAGGTAGCTGTCCTTGGCGGGGGGCTGGGGGGAAAGTTTGACACTTTCTCTTGCAACAGACCCCGGATCAGTTGCATCCCTTTACCTCAGGAATGAGTCTGTGGGTGCTTTGGGGTCTTTGGTAGTTCATGACACCTTCCTCAGCTGCCTCTCACCTGAATGCCCTGTGGATGTGGCCATCCAGGGGTGAGGGGATTTGCAAGTGAGCCAGTTTGTGTAAGGGAGGATGGGTGTTCACTGTCTCTGACCAGAGGTTATGCCACACCCCCAAAATCTCTCCTCCTCCCCACTCGGTTGTGGGGGAGTGTGTGCAAACCTCGTCTCAGCAGATGGGCCTGTGGGGTATGGCCTCCCCCACCCCAAACCCAGCCAGAGCTGATTCTCAGCTGGGTTTGGCTTTCCTGTGGATGCATTCTTCTCCCTAAGCCTTGTTTACTTCTCCCTAGACTTGAAATAATTGAATAGTCGTGTCAATTGAACAATAGTTTCTTACCTCAGGTTTCCTTAGGTGGTGTAACTCACAGTCCAAAATTCCAGTCAGAAGGCATATTCAGGGAGGGGTGGGCTTAGGTGGGTGCAGCTTCTTTACACAGTTTTGCCATAATGGGGAAAAAGTCCTTCATGACAATGTTTAAGCCTTTAACCGTAACATTTAAGTCTCTCACATTACCTCTAAATTATGAATTAATTGTTCAAACAATATAATTCACTTGTTGCATGTTTTTAAGAGCTGTCCTACCTTGTTGTAAGATATTTTAGAAGTTTCCCAGCCAGTGTTTGTGGAAATCTGATTTGAGCATAGCAGAAGAATGAAAATAATGAGTGGATCAAAAACCACGTCATTTAGCCTTTTCGGACAAGTAAAAGTTCAAAAACAAAACCAGACCAAAAAAAAAAAATATATATAATTTTTCTGTTTTAGAAGTGATATAATTTCACATCTAGAGAGTTACCTGTTTTCAGCTGAAATAATACATGCAAGGAATGTTCAAAATTATACAGCCTGTTAAAGAACACTGGTATGACTTCAGGCTTCTTTGAAATTCTTAATGATTTCTTTTGCTAACACTTCAGAATCTGCTGAGGAGTTTTCATAGACAGTGGGTAGTTCTGTGGTATTTGAAATAAATGTGTTAACTTTACAACTGGTTAATCTGCACATAGCTTTAATCTTCAATTATGAGGATTAAATAATGTAATTATAAAAGCTAATGTATCTAAATTAGTGCAAACTCTTACATTAATAGAGTTGCACCCTGTAGTGTTATGGGGAGTAAATTGAACAGATTCTGAAATTTGAAGGTCTCTAAAACAGCTGTATTTTTTTCACTCTTCATTAAAAAATAGAATTATACATTTTGTTTATACCAAATAATATTTAGACAGGGGACTGTCGAGTTTTTTTAGGAGTTTTTATTTTAATTGGGGATAAAAATTTTTTATCTTTGAATCTTTAGGTGTGGAAAAGACATCTAAGATAATTGAGCCCAACTTTTGACTTAGCACCTACATGTTCACCTCTAAACTGTATCTCCAAATGCAACATCCACACATTTTTTTAACACCAAATATATATGATGTCATGGATTGCAAACTATTTGTCAATTATAAGACTTTCTGATTGTAAAAAAAGTGTCTACTCTGTTATTATGAATGTTGTAAATTGGGGAGTTGCTGCTTGTGAATTGAGGTGATGCTGTGCATGTTTTGAATGGGTTTCTACATTGTCTAGGAGCACTTACATTATCAGTTAGTGTGAAACAGCTGGTAAGCAAATGTTCCTTTGATCATGTGGGCATATTCAAGTGTTCTTCCAATTTTTTTCCAGGATGTTTTGAATTGTCATCGCAACTGTGATGTTCTGTTTTGTTTCCTGAATTTAAAGGTTATCCCACCAAAGGAATGGAAGCCAAGAAAACACTATGATGATATCGAAGATTTGGTGATTCCTGCTCCAATTCAACAGATGGTCACTGGCCAGTCCGGGCTTTTCACACAGTACAACATTCAGAAAAAGCCCATGACAGTGAAGGAGTTCAGGCAGCTAGCCAACAGTGACAAGTATGTACTCTTGTTTAGTAAGACAAATATTTATCTTCACATGTTGTAATTTCTTTGGATTGTGCAAGGCAGCTGGTGATTTTTTTAACATTTTGTCTTTTCTTCCAAGGTGTGGAAGGGTACCACAATGTGAATATTGTTTGTGTTTTTGTTACTGAAAGCATCTGATACCATGACAGCAAGAAAGCATCTGAAAAACCTGAGACATGATGCTTTCTGTCTACCTTTTTATCTTTATGTTCCAGAAGATGCTTATGTAGAAAATAGTGAAGATGATACAGACCCTATATCTAAGTTTCATTCTGAGTACAGCTATTAACGTTTAATTCTCAGATACTGGAATGGCCTATCATCAAGTAATTCTGAAAAAACCCAGTGTCTTTTATAACGAATCCAGAAGCTTTTACATGAATTTAAGAGAAACCAGCGGCATCTAGTGAATATCTGTGTTCTGGTTATGGCAAGATGAATATTATGGAAGAGGAGAAAGATGTTCATGAAGGGCTAGGCATTGTACTGAAATGTTCCAAATCCAATAAGAGGGAATTGGTAGAGGGAATTCTTGCTTGTCATTTTGGCCACATAAAAAGAATATATTTTACTTAAGTATCTCCTCAAAACTTAGTGGAAGTAGTTTCTGGAAGATAAGTCAAAGGATTTTAGAAAGAAAAGATATTTGAATGAGGGAAGGTAATACTGGCCTAGTTTGAAGGCAAGTTTCTCTCATGGGTTAATTCAGAAATTAGGTGTAAGAATATAAGCTGTTACCAAGATCAGGAAAAAACTAGGACACGTAAAGCTTCTAAGGAAGCTCCTTAGCAAATGTTCCGTAGTATCCATGCCTTTGTGACAGCACAAAACTGACAACCTTTTTTTTTCCCAATAAAAAAGAACAGCACATATATTACTTGTGCAACATGGAGTTTAGTGCACAGTATTCTTTCCCTGGTAATTGGAAATAGGAACCTATTTTGTACTCGTTGAAATTATTTGTTTAGTAAATATTAGAGGTGAGAGTCAATCATTAGACCTATATGATATCTGATGTAATTTTCAATAATACTTTTTCAAAGATGTTAAAGTTTACATTTTATTAACCCCTAATAAATAGAGATACACTAATTTCTTTAAATAATTAATTAATGGAGAAATGCTGGGAATTTTTTAATATGTATCATAGTGTTTGTTAAGTTTATCATATTCATCACAGGGTATATTTTGGAAGTGTTTCTGATTTCAGTTTTAATTGTTTTTACTGAAATCAGATGACAACTTAAAGGAGGGATGGAAATATGAAAAATGGAAATATGGAAATATTTCATATGGAGAACAGTTGAGATGACTTCTTGTCTATTACTAGCTGTAGATTTTTCCAAATATTTGTCACTGCTCTTGAGAAAATGTGTTATATAACCTGCTATGACACTCTTACTGCAGTCTCTATTTCTTAAACTATTAAGTAGCTGAGAGCCTCTGTTCTCCCATAAAAACAATTTTGTTCCTTAATGAAGAAGATTTCTTTGTTAAAGACTTTTTTTCTGGAGTATTAGGATGTTATCTATTTCCTTTGGGTAAGAGAGAAGGGCCATGAACATCTAAATTAAATCACAGTTGAATTTAAAAGAATCATGCGTTCTCAGTCTAATGCATTTTGTCTTCTATTTGTTTAGACATTTTCAGCTCACCATTGAACCAAAGTGCTTCTCTACTTGACCTCTGGGAAATAGGGGCATATCGGCATCCTGTAGTCAAGGAGTTCATGTGTGCATGTTACTCAGGGCCAAACAGAAATACAATCTGATTTCTGGAGCTGTCGTGAGAAATAATTAAAACAACTCTGTTGCTGCGAATGCTTAGGTTAAGATGTATTTTGCTAATTTTTTTTGGTCTCTGTTCAGAGTTACTACATGGTGTAAAAGTACCCGGTCCCAGTGTTGTGTGCTTGGATTTTCTTTCCAGTTGTTCAACTGTAGCACTGCAGAGCTGCAGTAGACCTGGGAGTTCTACTATGAAACTTTAGTTCTCAGAGTTGCAGTAATGGGGGAGTAAGTTTTCTTTCCGAAGACCTAAATATGGAAGTACAGAGGTCTGACAAAGGATGCTGAGGCAAAGCTGTTGATAGATGTTGCTATGGTAGTGTCCTTGTGTTTTGTTCCCACAAGATTTTTAAATTTCGTAAGTATATTTATGCATGTAAGTGTGTATTATGTACTTACCATTAAGCTTTTAAGTGTGGTATCTTGTCCTGTTATAAAGGAGTAAAAAGAAAAGTTCCCTTAAATATTTCTTTTCTCTGCATCGTAGAATTTTTTATATCAGCTGTTTGAAACAACAGCTTTTCTTGGAAGGTTTTTCTGGAGAAGGAAGAAGAGAAGAAAGTACTGGCTTTGCCTGTGAGGGCTGTATGGCTGAGTTTACATTGTTCTGAGACAGGCTTGTACAGGACCTATATCTGAGTCTTTACAGAGCTGGTAGTGAGGTACGAAAACAATAAGTACTTGTTAACTGTGGGACTTTCCCATATGTATCTTTTTTTATGGAAGGGAAAAAAAAAAGGAGGGACTCAGCCTAAGGACAGTCAATAGATGGGCTGATTTGCTGCTGGAGACTGAAGCAAATGTTGTATGGCTTGGTGGATGACTAGTTACTGTAGCTGTCAGGTAGGAAGTTTCCATGATATGGTTAATCATGACACTAAGAATTCAGGACAACTGGTAATTTCTCTGTTTCAGAGAGTTTGACATAAAGTGACTTCATCTTGGAGTTTCAGAAGCATACTCCATTGTAAAGGTGGTTGTTGAAAGACGGTGATGAACCTTTACCTACCTCTTTCTCTGCAGATACCGCACTCCAAGATGTGTAGACTATGAAGATTTGGAGCGTAAATACTGGAAGAACTTGACTTTTGTGGCACCAATTTATGGAGCAGATATCAATGGGAGCATTTATGATGAAGTATGCATAGTTTTTTATGAAGTTTATCCCTTCCAGCCCTCTTGTAATGGGTACTCCACTTAAAGGATACACTCTTGTTTTGTGACTGAAAATCTGTCTTTTGAAATCTTTGTGTTACTCACTTTAAAGCCTCCAAGCAAGGTTGAAATTAACTCTACATCTGCAAGAGTCAGACAGTTCTGTCTGTAGACAGTAGAATATTGCTACTCTTCCTGATCATAAGACTCTTCTCTTTCTTCACTTTGAACTCTCCAGAACTTTTATATTCCTTCCTACTTACTTGTTTATTAACATTTTAGTATGTATGTTTCCTGTGTGTACCTCTGTAAATTTAGAGATATTTTAACTAAGTTTTACTTTAAAATTAAAAGATGGAGTACTTTTATTTCTCTCTTTCAGTGAGGAATATTGGTAGCTGTACTATGTGCGTGGAATATCTGCAGTTTCTGGGAAATGTACTTACTCGTACTGTTCACCTTTCAGTTAAAACAGATGAAATTAAAATTTCCTAAGGAAATTAATTTTGCTGGTTACTTGCCAAGATCTCCACAGATAATAAAAGGACTCTTAAAACAGATCTAATTATCCAAAGAATTGCAGAATATCCATTGATATAAATTAGGCTATGTAAGTGACTACAGGAACTAGATTTTGAAAGGATTATTTGAGTAATGAGACTAAGAGAAGAAATATTAGCATTTCAGAAAAGATTTTAGGATTTGAAAAATACAGGACAAACTTGTATGAAAAGAAAGTACCATGTGTGAAGTTCTTGGGTTATTTCATGTAACTGCCTTTTCCAATCTTTTTAAAAAAAGAGTATGATGTTGCTGTGGCAGATGGTCTGAGGCTCTACTAGTGTTTCACAATTCTTTACGGAAGACAAATTGAAGACTGTCCAGAGATAAACACAGCCAGCCAATATGGCTGAAAGCAATTCAGTTTTTGCACTGAGTTATGTGATCTTTGAAAGATAGCTAAGAATGTCCAATGGTCTGTTGTTTAGAGAAAGCAAGTTCAAATTCTCTTGAGTGTCCGCATAGCTGCTTCAAGAAATAATTTAGAAAATAATTGAAGATTCTAATTTGGAATGTTTCTGTGAAGAGACATTCTAGGTGGCTATTGCTTTGTGAACACCACATGAGGCACAGAAAAACAATGGTTCAAGAAATAGAAGCTTGCCCTTTTTCTTCTTTGATCTTTGTGTCTTTATTGTTGGTAGGTAATGCCTTATGGTATAACTTTTTACAAATGTACACTTTTTTTTGATTGTGTTTTCTTTCATGTTTAGTATCTTAGTTTACTCTTGCCATGAGCAGCATTTGCAAAGAAAAGAGAATGAATGCAGTAATATCCAATTTGAAAGTTCTGACTGGTCAGAGAAGGTCAGAGATTTCCTTCTTACGGAATTACGCTCTTGAGAAGATGGGGAAGGGAGGTCAAAAAAAACCAAAGAGGAAAGTGAGGAAAGCAGCATTTAGGGATGTTAGGTGCATAGGAGAAGGAAACAAAGCACTGAAAGTTGCAGTGACTGCAGAATAAGGCAATAAAAGGTAGAATAAAGAAACCCTGATGCCCACAATAAAATGAGTATCATTTAAAAACAAGTAACAGAGGAGAAATGGTAGTGAAAGGAATTGACATTACGGAATGTGAACAGATTGAGCACTTAATGTGACAGCCAGGTGCTGGTGTACAGCCCACTTGGTGCATAGAAGAAAAGAAGAAATATGCTCTGGTACCAAAGTGTTGGTGAGAAAGTTATGATGCCATTGATCAAAATGTTGTATCTCAGAATAATTTTGCCGCAGTTAATTTCTGGCCAGCAGATGGCGTACTTGCACAGCTAATATTTTTCATGTCTTAGTGCTTGAAGATAATGCTAAGAAAGGATTTTTTTGATTTTGTTTGAAATTGGAGGTTATTCTCATGTCTTCATTCAGTTTCCTTCAGGACTCTGATTATTTGGGGAAAGGAGATGAATACAAGTCACTGACATTTTGGGCAACATTTGGGAGAAAGGGTATGGTGGGATTAATTTGTCATGGAGGCCTATTTGCATGAAACAAAACAAGTGCTTACTTTCTACAAAATACATATTGTAGAAAACGGTATGTTATAGATGTTAAATTTGAGGTAAATATCTGACAGAATTCCAGGTAAAAAACCACTTTGAACCTCAGGAAAATGTGACATATATGTATGTGGGCCATCAAAATTAGTGAGAAATACTGCTGTGCTATAAATCCATTCTTCAGTTTAACAGTTTATCAATTATATTTTCCACTTGGTGACTGTCAGTTTTGTATTGAGACATCTATATCTGAAGCATGATGAAGCCTTAATTTTTACTATTTAGACAATTTAAGAAACGTTGTTATTTGTGGAATCCAGCACCTCCTGGCATTGTGCCAGAGAGATTATAGCTCTTGTAGTATTTGCTTTTTTAGACCAGAGGATGATAGGTTCTGAGGGGTTTGGAAGATGGGGCAAAATTTTCTAAAGGCTGTGTTACATGAAACAGAAAAAGACCCCACAAAAGAAATAAATGAAAAACCCCAATGAAAACAAAGAAATAAAGAAACAAAGCTATAAGTACATGCTTTGAAGTCTGACAACTAGCATCAATGGTTCAAGTTTACCATTGTAGCATTTGGATTATTCCAGAATCAGTTATCTCAGATTAAGTCTTTACAAATAAGCAAATAATCTATGAACAGAGGAGTTCTATGCTGTCTGTAGAGCTTTATAGAAAATAAATTCCATATAGTTGAAGGTTTGCTGGAAATACTATTCTATGTTATTTGCCTTCTAATTGCTGTTACATTTAATGGCAGTGCTTTGTAGGAGAATGACTATGTCAGTGACTCACATAAAGGCATGATCCATGGACTGATCTAGCTACTTGGGAAGGTGGGAAATCTTCCTGGTTTCAAAAGAAGTTCCAAAGAAAAGTGACTGATTTAAAGTTCATAAAGAGCCATTAAACACATCTGACTTCAGTGCTGGCAATGGCATCTGCTATTCTGCAGAGAAAAGCCAAGTTTGGAAGAAGCACATTATTGTTTTATGTCTTACTCTCACCACTTTCCTTAGCTGCTGTCTGGAAGATACCACTTTAGTCTGTTTTTCTCCATTTTTCTCCTCTTAATTTTGTTTCTCCTAATAAAACAATTCCTAATGCTTACCTTCTCCCATGTATAAGGTGTGGGGAGCATACATGATGTATGAGTGCCCCCTCAGTCAGTTTGCAGAGGACACCAAGCTGGATGGGATGTTTCTCTGCTGGGGGAGTAGGAAGGCACAGCAGAGGCATCCGGATAGGATGGGTCTGTGGGCTAAGGACAGCTGCATGAGGCTCAGTAAGGCCAAAGGGCAGGGTCCTGCCCTTGGGTCACAACAGCCCCCGGCAGTGCCACAGGCTGGGGCAGAGTGGCTGCAAAGCTGCCCACAGGAAAAGGCCCTGGGGGGGCTGGGGACAGCAGCTGGACATGAGCCAGCAGTGCCCAGGTGGCCAAGAAGGCCAAGGGCATCCTGGCGTGGATCAGCAATGGTGTGGCCAGCAGGGCCAGGGCAGGGATTGTCCCCCTGTACCCAGCACTGGTGAGGCTGCACCTTGAATAGTATGTCCAGTTCTGGTCCTCATAATTTGGGAAGGATGTTGAGATACTGGAGCATGTCCAGAGAAGGGCAGTGGAGCTGGTGAAGGGTCTGGAGTACAAGTCCTATAAGGAGCAGCTGAGGGAGCTGGGGTTGTTAAGCCTGGAGAAAAGGAGGCTCAGGGAGACCTTATTACTCTCTACAACTGCTTGAAAGGAGACTGTAGCCAGGTGGGGTTGGTCTTTTCTCCACAGGTAACAAGCAACAGGACTAAAGGAAACTGCCTCAAGTTGTGCCGGTGGGGAGATTTACTTTGGATTTTAGGAACGCATTTTCATGAAAAGCAAGTAGTACCAATCACTGGGTGGACTTGCCCAGAAGTCACCATCCCTTGGCATATTTAAAAGACCTGTAGGTATGGCACTTGGGAACATGGTTTAGCCTTGACAGAGCTGAGTTAATGATGGTTTTTTATGATCTTAAAGGTCTTTTCCAATCTATATTGTTCTGTTTGTTCTATTCTATAAAGTCTTCGTCTGTGATCAACTCGTAGTTGAGATCAGTGTGAGCAGTAATTTAGGTTCTAGTGTGATTTCCAAAGAATCTGCTTGCCTACCCTTCAAAAGGGTGCTTGAAAAGCAGTGGTTATATCCTTAAAATTGCTGAGATGTGAAAATGATCCAATGAGGGAGACTGTTTGTATTTCCTAATCTGTGTGTTTATGCTGTAGAGATTTTATTCAAAGCATTTTTCTTCTCTGTTTTAATGACTTTCAAGGCGCAGTAAAAGCCTGGCAGTCGCTTTATTATATTCACTGATGTGAGTGAATGGTTATGTGGAGGGAGGAGTGGGTTACAAAGCACAAATTTTTCTGTAATGTTGGTTCTGTTCCTTTCCACTCTGTCTCTTAATTAGGTTTTTTTACTCTTGTTTATTATTTGAGTTGTTACAGTCAGTCATAAGGGCTCTTCAATCTTACTTGTACAACTGATGTCTTGTCTGCCAGATTAATATTGAAATGAAGCTGTGAGATAATCAAAGGAAAAATTAAACACTGGAAAAGGATTGTGTGTAATAATGTATACATACAGAAATCATGTTCATCACAGTGTTGACTGATTTAAGTGAAATGAAAAGAATAGCATCATGTCACTTTTGTAAGTACTTAAAAAAAAATTAATAAAAAATTGTTGCACTTGAAGCCTATTTTATTCTTGAAGCAAAGAGGTCTCTGTTTTCAACTCTGAACTTCACTTTTTACCAGTATGCCAAGATACACGTTATTCTTTGTGTCTTTGGGAAAACAATGAGTCAGCTCCTTTCAAATGTGCAAGTGTTCAGATGAGAAATGCTTGTTAAGTGTCCCATTTTGTCTCCACATTGCATTAAAAGCAGATGCAAAGGCTGTTAAGAGTAATAAAAACTCTTGGTAGTAATTTACAGTAAGTTTGAATCAAATGGAGTTTGAATCAAATGATTCAAACTTCAAAATGATTGAAGAATGGAATAGTGGTCTTCTATATAAACTACTATGTACCTTACAGTATTTCTCTAAGGAAATACAAGGTAAGTGTAATGTGCATAGCAATGACCATAATTGGTAAGGAGTTTCAAGCCTGTCTGTTATCTTATAGAAGGAAAACAGCTGAAAAGTAACATTTTTATAGTTGCTGGATTGTGTGGTATAGTTGTCAATGATGACAGGTTTTCTTTAAAGAATTTGCCATTAGAAATGTGGATAAATTAGAAATAGTATCTTGACATATTCCTGTGAAATTATTATAATATTCTGATACTGTTGTGATATTCTGAGGAGAATAAATATTTTGTGTTTTCCTAATATTGAATAAATGTATTTGTATTTGTAAGAAACTACCATTTATGTGTTATGGTCTAGTAATATATGGAGTACTGTTCTAACAATTAAAATATGTTATTAAATATAGCATAACCTGCAATAATATACTTAAAATATGAGAAGTATCACTACGTATTGACCTATTAAAATGCACTTTTACAGCTGGGATCTTTTTAGTGTGTATTGCAGTTCTGATGACTAAAACCAGTTATACAGCTACTGTAAAAACAATAATTAATATTTTACTTTAAAATGTGTAAGTATTTTACTTAGTGTTTTTGAATAATAAAAAAGGGAGATCTGTGAGGTAAAGTACCACCTTTAATAATAATTTGTAATAATAACTTGTAACAATCTAGGCATAAATATGAAATGGATTTATTGTTTTAGGTCTAAGGAATATAGGACGAGTTGAAATAAATTAGTGTGATTTTAGTGTTTTGGTCAGTTTCAGTGAACATTTCCTTTTGATCTAAGAATAATTCTCCAAAATAGCTTTTAGGAAAAGGAAATAGCTCATCTATCTTGAGTGCAGAAGTTGTGGATTGTTTATTTGTTATGTTTGGTATTTTGAAGCAATTATTTTTTCTAGGATTGGTCTCCATGGTAGGATTTACTTTTGTTTGAGGACAAAGCACTAGCAGTTTGCTTGGTGACTAGTTGTGATACGACTTAACAGAGTGTGCAAAGATGAGATGTGTTGTTAAAAAAAAAAATCTGTTAGCTATTACTTAGTTCTTAGTAGAAGACTAAGATTTCAGAATATTAGGGTTGCTATAAGCTTACATGGGTGAAAGGTTGCTATCGGACGAATAATGTGTAAAAGAGCCCATGGAATACAATTAAATAGAAAGATAACACATCTGTCTGAAGAAACCTTCAAGTGCAAATTGCTGCAGTACTTTCACTGGCCACTGTCAGAGTAACTACCTAGATTAACAGTTGATTTTTACAAGTATTTATTGTTTTCTTCTAATCCTTTGTATGTATCTGTGCTTGAATCATTGCACTCAGTTTGCTGTATTAATTTGTTTCTCCAAATGAACTACACCATTTGTAAACAGATACAAATTTCATGTGATTTAAAAAATAAAATGTAAATGTAAATTAGTTTGAGGACTTACTACCTAAAAATTATTTCTTCAAATTTTTTATTTTACAGCTGCATTAACTTGCTGCTACCACTTTTTATATTTGAAAGGTGCAGATTTTACCAGCATCTACTGTTTGAATTCAGATTGGTGGGTTTTTTTTATTAGGATATTTTTGGTTTTTGGTTGTTTCTACTTTTTAAATTTCAAGTGCCTTTGTTTCACAAATGCATCAAACCCAAGGCTTCCATTTTGAAAGAAGGAAAAGTGCTGTCTGAAATTAAATCATTCTATAAACACCCTTTACTCCTTTGTAAAATTCCAAATAACTTAGTATTTCTTAATAAGTGAAACAGTCAAAGCAGGCGGTTAGAAGTGCTTGTTCAATGAGAAGTCTGCACTTCACACAGACATTACCACCTTCTTGTCTATCAACTCTAGCTGATGATACAGCTGATGATTTATGATATTCATAAATACCATACTAGACATAAAAATGTCAAGAAACAAAAACTAAGAGTATTAAATTTTCATTACTTCTTGCTTTAACCTGTATTCTTACTATTCCAGCTGTCCTACTATTAAATATCATTATGTTACTTAGTCTTAATCAGCTGCATCAGGACTGCATTCTGCCATCAGTTTGTTCCCCAGTGAGTAAGATTACCAGAACTGTAGGTTCAGCAATGTGTGTAGGGCAGAGCTGTGCATGGTTAAGTGTGCTTAGAGGCTGTCTTCCCAATAAAACTTGTCTGAATTGAGTTTTTAATAGTTTTGATTATATTTCTTGTTTTTCTGATTGCTTGAGCACCAGCTAATGTCTTCCCTGGAGGTGCTAATAATTGCTGTTATAATGAAGTCTAATTTTTTTCTCTTCAATTTTGTAGCTTTGATCTTGGTTATACTGTCTCTTACATGCTGTATTACCTGAAATTAGAATTGCACTTTGCAGTTGAATCTGAAGTACAACAAAAACTACATATATTGCTTTCTGAATGACTTTTAATATACAAATTTTATGGGCAATAACATAAGGAAACAGCTTAAATCCCATGAAATCAATAGATTTCTTCTGTGGTATCTTTCTTTTGGAGTACATCATTATGATTAGAAATACAGCTGAAGTGAAGTAATCATTTTAGTTTATACTTCTAAGAGAAATGGTAAATTTATGCATGTAAAATATATTTTTGAACCATTTTTTCATATTATTTGGTACTACTTTGTAAGTAATGAAAAAGCATAGATAGGCCCAGTGAAGCTCAGTGACTTCCAGCTATCAACTCATCAAAGGTTTTGTCTGCAGCTATTATTTCTATTTTTTTTGTGTACCATTTTGTATGTAGTATGGTCTATGGTGCTTCAATCCATGTTAGATTTAATGTAAAAGTGTAAATTGGATGGGAACTTGTTATATTCTCTGCTCTGAACATCTCAGACTTATAATCTGATCTATACTAAGGTCAAGAGAATTTTTCCTCAGGTAACTTCATCTGTCTTCTAAAGTGCTTACAAATATGTATGACCATACCATCTTTTGAAAGGCTAGATCAAGTGTGTATCTTTTTATTGGGACAGTTGTATAAAATTGCGTTGCTTTAAAAGCTTAGTAATATATTTATTATGTATCTCTTTCAGGGTGTTGAGGAATGGAATATTGGCCATCTTAATACAATATTGGATGTTGTAGGAGAAGAGTGTGGAATTTCTATTGAGGGTGTAAATACACCATATCTCTATTTTGGCATGTGGAAAACAACATTTGCATGGCACACAGAAGACATGGATCTCTACAGCATTAATTATCTCCATTTCGGGGAGCCAAAGTCATGGCAAGTTAATTTTTTTTTAAGATGGTATCTCTTTATTTCAGCTGACTAAACTAAACAGATTACAATTGCTTCCCAATGGTAAACTTTCCTAAAAAGCTAAGACAGTAGTTCGGTGAGGGGCTTTTTTAAAGCTCAGAATGCTATGAAATCACACCAATGTATGCTTTGATATTAAATGAAAAAACAGATAAGTGCATAAGACTAATTTGAGTTCAACAGAAAAATATTTGAAAGTTAACAATATGAGAAGCTTAATGTGTTGGGAACCACAGACTATTGGAGGAACTTCTGAAAGAGCTCTTTGAAATCAGTTTCTTTGGTTCTGTTGCCCTTTGGGACTACCTACAATATTTTGTATTTAACATGCATTTAATTTCTTCTTTGAATCAGAGTCATATTCTCTGCTATTAACTCAACTGGACCAGTGGGAGGTAAGATTCAGGGCTAAATGTACTTCCTGTATGTGAAACTTCTATTATCCTATCTCCGTAATCTTAGATTTTTCGTTGAACGGCCTTAATAGAGAAGTTGGTTTAATGCATTGTGATATACAAGCATCCCAAGTATATAAGACAAATATATTCCGTTTGATCATAAAATTTTTTTTTTTTTTAATAGCTGTGAAGAGAACATAAAATCATTAGAAAGATATGTAAAAGATAAGTTACGCGTAGTTCAATTCTGGAAGTTTCTAGTCATCCGAACTTGGACAGAAAATGTGTAGCTCGTAATTCCATAAAACATCTTTTTTTTTTTTAATACCCATACAAAATTCAAATACCTATCATGTATTTATACTGTGAGCGTGGTAAATTGGTCAGATGCTTGCTCTTAGGTCACTGCTTTATATTTACCTGCTTTGGTGAATACCACCTATTATAGTAATGCAGGTCCATGTTTGAAATTGATAAATTATATACATAGATATGTGAGATTGCTGCTTTGATAGAATTAAATATTCAGAAAGTCTTGTTAACCATAAAATCAATATTTAAAAAAAAATGTATGTAAAGATAGGGGATTCCAAAATGCTCCAAGATGATAGGACAAATATAAGTAATAGTATGATTGCATAAAGTTGTTTCTTGCTTCTTAGGAATTTAAAACGTACTATTTGAAGAAAAACTCACTGCATATTGTCACATTCCAAGTAGTAGAGACATTTACTTGAACTCTGAAGTCTTTAGACAAAATGGGAAGAAGCTAGGAAAACTTTAAGTATTTTGGAAGGAGGTATGAGTTGATAAGAGGATAAATGCTTTTCTAGTTTACAGATACTTGTTTATGCTTCTAATGAGCAAAATCATTAAACAATGATCTCTTGATATTTTGAAGAAATAGTGGTGGATACATTTTCTGCACCACATTGGCCCATATTTTTAAGAAATACAGCATTATAAAAAAGTTGAACAAAAGTCAGGTTAAGATTTGTGTGATGTTACACGTATGCCTTTTACTGGAGGAATGCTGCAATAATTTATGCTAAAGCTGTTCGTTTATCACTAAAATATGTCGTGTGTTAAAGTGATGTTAGTATAATATTTTCTTCAAGAAAGTGGTGCAGGAGCTCAGTCATGTGATACAGATAGTAAAGATCTTGTCTGCTCTTAAACTTAACTGATTTGACAAAGCATCCTCAGTGAAACCAAATAACCTGACATATATGCTAGTAATACATGTTCTTGGATTTTACTGGGTGTACATGTAGGTTTTCAGGAGACACACATTAGTCTTATGGAGAACTGAGATGTGGTGTATTTTCTCTGAATTGTGAAAGGGCAGCCACTTCCATCTGAGAGCCACGATGAGAACTTGTGGGTAGTAGCTGAGTCTAACTGCTGTAGCAGTCTTTATAAAAGAATTTGAAGCCTTCTGCAGTGTTCAGGCATAGGTTAACTTGCACTACTTCTATAATTTGCACTTTAACTTTCAAGAGTTATGCAAAGAAGTCTGTAGTTCTATATTACGTATACTGATTCCTTCATTGACTGCCTCATTTGAAACACGGCAAAAGCATGTCTGTTAACTTATGAAATCAGGATTGCATATTAAAAATCATAAACGTCTGCTTAGATGTTTATGTATGTATTTATGTAATACATATGTTCATTTTATAGATTTTTCTTTAAATTGCAAAAATACAGAGGAAATACTGCTTAAAAGGAAATATTTTAAAAGGAGAAGAAGGAACTTGAACTTAGAAGATCTGAAATAGAATAATATAAAGGGCAGAAGAGATTGGGGTATGGTGGAGAAAGATTTGCTGGAAAGAGACTTAAAATTACTTTCAATAGGCAAGAATTTTTACTGCAGTTTTCTCTTTTCATTCAGAGGGGAAAGGTACCTTGAAGATTGTACCTCATTTTACATCACAGTTTCTAAGAAAAAGTCTTATTAGCAAGACAAACTATTGATGTGGTTGTTGGTGTGGATTATTAATTCAATTATCTTTTGATATTGACGTATTTTGTAATGGTATTTGTAAAATGCTTACTAATATTAAAAATTTCTTCACTCTGGCATTTGTTGTTAAATATTTTCTTATATTGTATTTATTGTTTCAGGGTATAGGACTTGACTAAAGATAATTTATATTTGTTTTGTGTAATAATTTGAGGAATTTTGTCATGTTACACTTTTAAAGTGCACTTGGAGATTAATGCTTAGCGTAGACCAGATTTTTGTTGCTAGTAGAAATGTTATACTATTAATACATGTACTATATCCTTGGGTAAAATACGGATAATGCTTCAATTTACATTATAAATTCATAAATTTAAAAAAAATCAGGATAAGGTATTCACATTTTTTGAAGATAATTCTGGATTTATTAAGTATCTGAAAGCAAATCTTACTCTTTCTTCTGATTACCTGACTTGTGAAAAAGTGGTGTTGAATTTTTTTAAGTGTGGATATAAATCTTCGTGAGGAAGAATAATAAAGAATATGTGGAAGTATTTCTTAAGCAGGCAGAAAGTAATTATTTTCATGGCACTGTGGGTATTTAAGATAAAATAATAATAGGACAATTTTTTTTTCTAATTTATTTTAAAGAAGAGATGTGTAGAGAATGTATTATTTTATTTTAGAAAGTAATATTTTGGAAGACTGTGCTCATTTTGTTCACCTTTCATATCTGGTGGTGGAGGCCTGAATTCTTTTCTGCATGAAGAACTAGGTTTTTACTTTTCCCTTGAAAGGGCCACAGTGAAAACTTGCAGTATGATACAAACAATAATTTACGTATCAATTTGTATGTTTGCTTTGACATTCCATCTGGTCTTCGCTTCCTAGCTTTTCTGAAGACTGAAAATGACAAGACACAATACATTATGTTAGAAAACTCTCCTGTTTAGTAATGTCTTCCATAAATCACAAAATGCCTTGCAGGGTTGGTCAGTCATAAAGTAAACAGGAATAAATACTACAGAAAGAGGAGATGGTTCCATCTCTGTGACAATGTCGAGAAAAAGAGACCAGATTGTTGAAGAGAGAATGCTCAGACAGCCAAAATTAGATGGATTAGGAGAGTGAGACTGGATCTGACAGTTTATTTAGGGTGTAAGAGGAAATAAATCTATTGTGACATTCAAAATAAAGCAGGGATTTAGGTTCAGGAATTCTCTTCATGATTCCAGTAGATATAGGATGGCAAGAAATCTTACTTCTAGGTTGCCTAAAATTTATACTGTGAGCAACATTACTGTTACCTTTGGACTGCCGTGACTAGAATCTGTTTTTATGGATTTGCCAGTGTAGAATGTGTACGCAATACCTTTTCATCTTGCTTAATGAGGTGGAAAAATCAGGAAAGATACATAGTTGAGGTTGTAGAAGTCTTTAAAACATTTCGTGTTTAAGGCTTTCAGATTTTGAATCCCAGTAGCAGGGGAAATAATAATGGGGTTATGATGGCATAAAAATGGATGGCGTTCTGATATTAAACGAAATTATAGACAAGAAAGGTGAAGAAGGAAAAGCATACTCAGACTGATGGTAACATTGTACGATTTAAGAACAAATATGGCAGTAAGGTAAATGGATTTAGAAAGACTCAGCTAGGTCCTTACAGGGCCTTCTGGGGAAAGATTAATAGAACTTTCAGTGTAGTCATCAGCTGATAAAAACTAGTCAAAATGTGGCCAGGTGATGCAAAGTTCAGCATAAGAGGAAGAATCTTGGTACCTCTGCAAAAGTTGCATACCACTGACAGAATGGACATGTTTCCTAGTTAGGTTCTATGTCTAGGAAGCAAAATAGACGCAGAAAACAAAGAGAAGTCAAACCTGTATGACCGAAATAGAAATAATGTATAAAGCTTCAGCTATTAGTCAGACATCTTGCTGAAAACTGTCATAAAAATTAGAAACATTATGAGTCACAGATATGACTGTAATTAAATAGGGATTCTGGCTGTAAAAAGGTATCTATAATCAAATAGTATTGTGGTTTGTCAGCAGCCCAAATGTGTTACTGTGCTTGAAACAGCAATCATTTGATAGTGTCAATGTTCTTCACAAAGTAGAAGAACTTTGCTCAGGGATTAAAAGAAAAGGAGAAATTTTGTTTGTTTGTTTTGTTTTTCCCTTGTGGAAGAAGATTTTGTTTCTTAAAATATTTAGATTGAATAGGAAAATTTTTAGGTGGCAACAGACTTTCAAATTTCCCATCTCAAAACAAAAAATGTATTAACTTCCTAAATTAGTTTATGAAATTTAAATTTGCTTATATTTTAAAATGGTATTTATCAGGTTTTTTTATAATAAATATGAATCACCTAAATAGGTAATAGAGTAAATCAGTTGCTGGTAAAAGGGTTATGTGACTCTGAGCTCAGTGCCTGCAGTTAGATGGCAATGTTTTGATACAATGTGAATGTTGCAAGTTGTCTATTGCCTATTATAAAACCAGTGAATATGGTTTGTTTTGAAAAAAGTGGTGATGTTTAGTTGTAAAAACATTTTATGGATTTGTAGCTTTTGAATTTTAGAAATACCAATCTGCAGGAAAAATCAGGTGTTTTTACCTTGTCTTTATATAACATGGGAGTTAGAGAAGTAGTTTTTAAGTTGTTTTTAAGTTGTTAAGTATTTAGCATCACTCTACATTTGTTTACAACTGATACTGTTAACCATTATCTGTGCATACACCTGGCTTTGGAAGAATGGAACTCAAATTGTTTCACATTCTGTTTCTGGTCACTGACATGAGAACGATTGGGTGGACAGAAGAGGCTGCTTGTCTGATGATCATCTTGGTTGGCTGAGTAGTTTTTGCACAATAAAGCAACGATTTGTTTTTGATGCGATTAGTTAAATTACAATGAAAAATAGTGTAGAAGCATTAATCTTGAGAACATACATATAAAAGTGTTTCAGAATTACAAGTTAATGACTTAAATTTAATACTTATTACTTATTTGTAGTTACCTTGTTGCAAGTATCCTTGATTTGCTGAACTGAGACATTTCAGAAGATGTTTTTGAATGATAGTAGATAAATATATGGACCATGTTTTTTCTGTCCTTGTAGTATGACTAGCAATGAACAGTGACTCTTCATACTTTACCAAGTATGTCTTCGTGAACTAATAAAATTAAGATCTGGTTAGCGTCACCATTTCCCTTTTTGTCTTTTCTTAGCTTTTTGTCTGTTTATTTGCTTGTTATCTAAGAAACACTCTTCTCGCCTCTTCGTGAGTTACCGTTTAATGTCCATTACCTTTGCTTTGGAGGTGTCTGGACTTAACCTTTGTATATGAGAAGTTAAACAGATGTTTGTGGCCGTTTGGTAATGTGGCTGAAAGAAAGCTGGACATATGATGAAGGGGTTTTTAGAAAAGCTTTTAACTGCTCAAATTCTCATATAAGCTAGCTGTTGAGACTAAGAGTGAATATTTTTTTCTCTGACTTGGTCATTTGAATTTGGGAGCTTTTTGTTTAAATGTAGAGTAGACCAAGAATCCAGCAAGGTTCATGTTATTCACCATGCAAAACAGGTGCACATGTGCTAAGCTCAGTTTTCTAAACACTTGTGTTAGGAATCAAGCCTGAACTGTCTCAAGAGTGACTTTGGGACTCCTAAAGTGTGATAGTATAAAAAGGGTTGTCTGTCTCCATTCCTTAGTCCTTGTCTTAGCTGTGAGGAACAAACACTGTGAGGAACAGTGGGAAGAAGTAAAGGACTGAGTAGCAGATGTTGCCACACAACCCAAGTGAAGACTATGATGAGAAACACCAACTTGCATTGAATGTATTGTATTGCTTTCTAATTTTAGATTAGCTAAATAAATAGCTGTTAGTCCAGTTAAATCATGCACTGTCTTCCCAAAAAACTTACTGAGAGCTCAATTCACTTTTGTGGTTTTGTATTTTTGTAATATTGACATGTTTATGTGTACCAATGGAAGCATGTGGCTCCATATTATTATTAACATGTACTTTTGAAGATAACATTTTAGGAGGAACAACAGTTCAATTAGAGTCAAGTAAAGCAAAGCACAGTATCCAGTTTTGAGGTTTTTTGTTAGGCATGAACAGTATCTGTTCATGTTTTGCTTTATGGAGTTGTGTATTTAAACACATACAAGACAGTATATAATGCTATACATAGCATTTTTCTCCGATGGAGTGTGAAGGATGGCAAACAAGTAGTTTAGACTGGTACGGATACACTGGTGCATGTGTAATGTGGAGTGAAAAACAGTCACAAACACTCTGAAAGTACAAATGGAGAGAAACAAAGTGCATTTTTGTGAGACGGCAAAATTCTGATTAAAACTGCAAACATTGAGCATAGTAAGCTGAAAGTCTCTTTGTTTAATACCATTTGGAGTGGGTTGTTAGTATGCATGTGTTTTGCTTACAGAGCACTGACTTCTGTAGTGGTCTTCCTTCTATGCAGCTGTTTCAGTTGTAATAGAGTAAAATTGTAAAATTGTAGCATGTGTGCAAATAACTTGAGGTATGGGAATGTTTATTGCTTGTTTTTCTGAGTGATTTTTCAGGGCTGATGGATGACATGTGTTCACAGTGTAGTAAAAGGCTCTATGTTTACTTAGAACAATGTGGATTTGGACTATCTTGTACAGCTGAATATACATTTTCTTCTTTTCTGAATCATATTTTTTTAATAGAGAAGAATCAATCCAGTGTTACTGCAACAGTAAACTGAAAAAAAAGCCTATTATATCACATATTAAAGCAGTTAAAGTCAATAATAAATCCCAATTAAAACATACAGTAAATCCATGAAGTGCAATAAATATGTTAATAACATAGAGAAGCACAAATGAAACAGCTTTTCAATAGTTTTCTATTTTTTGGCTGCAGTAAACATTAAAATAACATGTTCTTTTGTCTTTTTGCTGAATTGTTGGAGATAGTATGTGGAATTTTTTAAAAATTAGATTATTGTAAGAACAGTGGGATTCTAAGACATGTACAATTCTTTAAATTGAAGAAAATCTATTTCTTTAATAATTTAAAACTCTAATTGTAATGGTTCTACAAGGGCAAGTAATCCTTTTATTCCACAGCTTTTGCTATAGGAAGAAAGAGAGATGTTTAATGCTCATGTTTTTCTGTTGAACCCTTGTGTCTTGTGAAGCATAATAAAATTCAAAGAAGTTAAGCTTGTATAAATTAGACTTACTTTACATTTTTCAATTTCATTTTTTAAAAATTAAAGTATGTGTTTCTTTTTAAATTGTGGTGATGTAATAATATAAAATATTGTCAATGTACATGACTTTAAATAGTGAATATAAAATTTTTGAACTACATACTATAATGTTTAAACTAGACATAAGCTGATTTTTTTCTCAAACCCCTGCCCTCCCAAAACCCAATGTCTGTATTTTTTCATTAGATGTTGGTGTAATTTTTTTCTGTGTAATGTTTCAGTCTTTAATATTTTTGGCTTCTGTATTACTAGATATTTATCATACATGAATGATGGCTTTTGTAGTAATTGTCTTTAAGCATTTCATCCTTTTCTTTATGTGAATTTTAGGTATGCTATTCCTCCAGAGCATGGGAAACGGCTTGAAAGACTAGCTCAAGGTAGTATTTTCAATATTTCCATATGTATGATGTTTGAAGGACAAACCTCCAGGAAAGTGAGAAACATTGTTCTTGACTCACCTACTGTTTTATTACTTAATGTTGTGTGACTTTTATGTGTCTACAGTGTTATTGCTCTGAGGAATTCTTAAATTTTTTTTTTAAATTTTTTTTTTCCTTCTCTTAAAACTTTATTTTGTACTGGCATTTTTAGCTTAGTGAAACTTAAAAAAATGAGGCTTATCATTGTTGTGCATTAGATTTTCATTGTTAATATCTTTGTCTCCTCTGTGCCCTTGCTTTTTCTTGTCCTAGCTTCTTTTCATCAGCAACTTTTTGAATCTTAACTTCTTATCCAAATTTGATACAGAGATAGCAATATTGAAGACAGATGAGTCTCCAAAAGTTTCATCAAAGTTGATGGTTGGGTAGAGGGTGGAGTCCTGGTTAGTACCTCTGTAAAGGGGTAGGCAGACATAATGTAGAAACACTAGGTCTTATTTGTGAACAGCTTGCTGACTATTAACAGGCATATAGATCCCCTTTAGCTAAAGCATGTGCTGGCTTTTGCCATTTAGAGGTGGCAGAAATGTTTGGGAGAAGGAGCAGATATATGTTGTAAGGTTTACGTCTAAGGGATAAAAATCACTAGTCTGTAGAAAGATTCTCATTCAGTAATTTGTTTTGTTTTCAGTAGTCCTGCACCTTTATTTTTGTTTCTAAATTAAAAATGCAAAGTATGAACATGGGAATAATTAGGGATGTTTCTTGGCCTGGCAGCTCCTGTTTTATAGCTTGCTATTAACTATTAAAGGAATTATGGAATGGAGTGCTTAATGAAATGGATTTAGAGGAAAGGAATGCTATTGAAAGTTCATATTTACATCTTGTGTATCAGGACAAAATTCAGAAAATTTGTGTACATTTTGTTTTCATACCCTTTGTTTTTCCTAGTGTATAGGTGCATGATTCCTTTTCTGAGCTATTACAAAACTGTTGCTGACAACAGTAGCAAGGCAATTAAAGATGTGAAAGTAAAGACCTGTGAACTTCCAGTCTTAAAAGCGTGTCTCAGGAAAACAGATTTCAGCATGGATAATTACATTTCATAGTCTTAAATTTTGTCGTAGTTTCATTTGAAAAAGTTGTCAGTTGTTTTCTTTGCTTTCCAGTTTCTTCTTCCAATGCAAGTATAGAATTTTTTACACTTTGTTTGGTTTTCACCGGTAAACAAATTGGAATGTTTAGGCTGGGCAGTGGACACCAACTAAGGATGATTCAATAATTTAGTTTTACAAGAAATTATAAAAGAGTAAAAGAAGTAGAGAATTGGAAAAGTTTCAGAGGGAAACACTAGGTCTGGTGAAAAATTGCTTGTTTCTTTTCATAATTGCTAGTAAGCTCTAGCTTCTCAATGAGGAGTGTAATAAATAAATAAAGGGAATAATAACTAAATAAAGGGAAGGGGGTATACTAAAGACCTGTGATGACTGGCATGAGCAAAGTGACCAAAAAGTTACCGTTCATTGAGTCTTCCAGTGTATGTAGACTCCAAATGAAGTGTCTTGGCAGGTGCAAAGTAAGCCTAAGGAGATGGTTTATTTCACGGTGTGCACTCCTTACTCTCCTTGGTGGATTCTAAAATTTTCATGGATTCTGAGGGAGATTGGAACACAGTGGCACAGAAATATGTTAGAGGAGGATAGGAACTGCCCCTGGCTTTGGGAGTCTTGGAGCAGCAACTATTTGCTACTAGATTAGTCAGAGGAAGCCAGCTTTTCATGCTGTATGTAAACCCTTCTCTGTACACAGTTCTAACATTTGATGGGAGCAAGATCTTTGGGTAGATACACTTTTCATGTCATGTTTTATGGCTGCTCTGGCATTTATTATAGATTTTATATTGCTTGATAACAGCTGTGCAGTGTTCTAAAACCATTCAAGTTTAAATGTCCTGTAGTGAGTATGCATAGAATTTTTCTCTACTTTCAGATTGAGAGAAGAGGATGGGCAGCTTCAGCAACACTTATGCACTCATTGCTAAAAATAAAGTGGTATTGAGGCATGGCATTATTTGTTGCAGACAAAAAAAAAGCTCCTTCAAATTTTTTCTTGGAAATACCTTGGTTTCTGGAGATACTGGAGTAACCTATACAAATTCAGGAAGTAGGTAGCTTTTGGAGATACATGTTTTGCTACACGAAAAAAGGAAGTGTTAGTTAGAAAGGCCTGAAGGTACACAGCCCTTTTATTGCTGATGGTGGCTTAATACAGTAATAGAAATGGGACATTAATCATCAGAGAAAGGGAAATCTCCAAACCCACTGTTTTTCAGAAACCAGTAGGTTATACTGGGGGAACAGTGTCTTGAAGTCCGAGTGCTAGTCACAATTGTGCACATCTGCACAGAAATAAATTGCCAGTGCTGCTCTTAAATATGTGTTAACATAAGTTACAAAGAACAGTGAGGTGAACGGAAAACTTCCTTGATGAATCATGTTTATGATTATAATTTGATTATTTTTATTTCAGTACTATGTTTTGACTAGAAAATAGCAAATAAACCATAGAATCAGATACTGAACAAAAACGATGAAATGTCAGATAGTGTTTGTTTCACTACATTTAGTGAATGAAACTGGATTTCTGTAGGAAAACTAGGTACTCATACAGAGATTATTATTGTAGCAGCAATATAAGATAGATGAGTTAGGAAATGTCTGTGAAGCTAAGTTTTTAGTATTTGATTTTAATGCAGTCTGGGATATTTTTATATGAGTAGATTGTTTTCATGATATTTTTGGTCCAGCTAGTAGCTGAGAATGGAATGTAGAAGATGATGCTGTAGTACTTAACAATAAAGATAATGGGCTTCTTTTTTTTTTTAACTGAAAATTATCATTTCTTATTGTTTCCATGCTGTGATCTTCTACTTTGCAACTGGTGCCTTCTAAAATACAGCCTGTTTCACAGTAAGGTATCTTACAAAGATGAAAGTATAAAGTAAGCTGCATGGCTGCAAGTCATTTAAGAGAAAACATTAATAAAACATAGTGTAAATGAGACCTTCTTATTTAATATCATATGTAGTGAAAATATGTTTGCATGAGTGCAACAGTTGAAGGAAAAAAAAAGTAGTTTATTCAAGAAGGTTAGCTCTGATGACCAGATGACTACTGAATTAATTGAATGTTCCTAATAATTAAAATAATAAAATAATACATTAAATGTGACAGGTTGTCTAAGTCAAGGCAGCAGTTGATACATAAAATTAAAGAAAGGCTGGAATATTTTCCATTATCTTGTCTGCACATCACAATTACAACACATGCCTTTTGTGCATGAATGCTTTCATTTTTGCTTTCCATTGAAATCTTGATTGACTGTGGCGCCTACAAATGCTTTGTCTGAAAGACATTAGACTTGCATCTAATAAAGACAACAGTTTGATTTTGCCCTTCAGCTGCTTTCTCATTTATGTAGATTTTTTTTTTCAATTTTATGTAGACATAAATGTAATAAAAATCTCAAGTGAGCTGTTAACTGCAATTTTTATACGTGTTGTTATGTTAATCTGTAATACCATGGTATTCTTAAGGATTTTTTGTTTCACAAAATGGGTTAGAAAATAAAGAGAATAGAGGCAGAGTGGCAAATGAGAAATGACAGGTTGAAGGATTTTGAAGATCTTTTAATAGATTGTTTGAGTGCAGAAACTGTTTTAGGAGATGACATCTATCTGTGATGTTCAATTATGTTAAAGAAGAAACTAAAGTTTAATATATTGTAAGTATGTATGGTTGTTATACAAAGCTTTGTATAGTGTATAGTATTAATTACTTCATTTCATACAGAAGTCATTACCTGTTATACATTAAAGCAAAATAATTGTTAAAATGAGACTTGAAGTAGAACTTGCTTAACTTCTATGGCTCTTGAATGTGAAAACTTCAGCAGTTGAAGAATTGAATGTTTTCTCAACTGATATTAGTCAAGTTAGGAAATTCTTATTTAAGAGATAATAAACTTAAGGCTTGTACATACATGTTCATCTGGGCATACCTACAGTCGTATTTCATACCACTTAAAAGCCTCTTTGTGGCTTTTGTACTGTGCTTTGTATGGCATACAAACTGCCATTTTTTTTTTGTGATGGTTGTTGTCATGCACATTTAGCCTCCTAATTTCTTGTATGTTCAACACAGAAAGGTAAATCAAATTAGTTCAGATCACAGCAAAATAATTTAAATAAATTATATGAAGTTTGTATTTATACCTACTAAAAGTAAAGTCTGAAAAGAGTACTAGAAAACTCCAGTACTTCTTTAATCTCTGCCTTTTGTTTCAACAGTACTAATCTGTGAATTATGATCAATATTTTGCATAAGTCCTTTAAATGAAGGTCTGCATAAATAGAAAAAAAATCATAACCTTGAGGTTAATTATGTTAATTGGATTTATTTTTGCCTTCATTAATATTAAATTACATTAAAGATATTTGCAATTTAGGGTGTTCTTCTTCTTATGTTGAAAGTTTTATGATTTTTTAAAAAAATATTTTAAATAATATTAACTAGAAATGCAGCACCTTTGAATTTCAGGTGAAGTCTTAAGTAAGGAAGTGTTGAAAATTATAGGATGTCTAGCTTCATTCGTTGCACCAGTCAGGATTTGATTTGAAAGTTCTCTAAGAATATGATTTTATGTGGATGTCATTAAATAATGACTTTATTAGTGACCAAATTGCAATTTCCTTGATCGTTCAAGGTAAAGTATAGCAAAACAACCTGTTCAGTCCAACGGAGTTATAGAAATAGACTTTTGGGAATAGTATTGTAATTCATGCATACCCAATTTTAGCTGGACAATGTAATTGAAAACATTATGGGCACATTCTTAGTAGCACAGAGGAGCATTCCAAATATCTTGAAAATGCTAAGCAAACAGGGAGTGGAACCCAATCCACTTCAGTTTGCCTGAGTGATAGGTATGATACTGATGTGGTCATCTGATATGAGTTACATGTGATATGTTGGAAAGACACTCTCAGGGTGGAAAGGAAAAATGAGACTGCCAGGTAGCAATGCTTACTGTCCCTCAATAAGTTAGAGATTTGAACTTATTTTAAAAAATACATTCTATATCCCTGAACCATTTTGTATACACTTCAAAGACTCAGTGCAGCACTGCGTTGTGTGTGTGAATTCTGTCTTCCTCAGTCACAGAATCACAAAATATTTTGAATTGGAAGTGACACACAAGGATCCACAGCTAGGAATCTGCTGAGTGCCCACTGCTTCCACCTTCCCCCAAACGTGGGAAGGCTTTGACTTCTATCTAGCATGTATTTGGATTATAAAAACTTAAATTCTATGGGAACATCATGCTGAGGTGGAATAGCATTGACAAAAGATGTGTCTTCACCTGCCCAGTGATACTGCTGTTACTAAAGTAGTTTAATTTTGTTTGTACAAATAGCATTGGTAAGATTAGACATTTTGGATAATATGTTAGAGTATGTATTCAGTGTTTTCTAAGGGCATGTTTTTGGTTGTTAACACAGTCTGAAGCTTATGCTTTCACATACTCTTTGCTGTTGCTGCTTGGGTTAACTAAATCAGGGTTTTAAAAAGCCAAGAGGGACCTTGAGTTTGGTAGATAAAGATACTCTCCCTGTGGTTGTTCGTACCCAAACATTTGGCCACCAAGTATTGAATCGCATGCTTAGCATGTAGACTGTTCTAATTCTGCTATAGCTGTTTAAAATGTCAGTGTTTCTGTAAATCATGGATTGGAGAATTTTCAATTTGAATGTCTTTTTCTCATGGACATAAATCAATGAGCAACCTTATTCAGTTCTACCCTGAGCTCTGGGAAGTAATTGTTTTGAATTCTTATTTTGTTTCTTTGTAATCATTTCCAAGAAGATGAATAGGGTATAGGTCTGCCGTTTCTCAAGAGATCATCCAGGAAACTGGGGCTACATGTGAATTCCTACAAAATACCTGCCCTTGCAGAACTGATTTAGAGTTAATGGGTTAATGTTAATGGATTAAATTAAGATTTCATGAGTATCTTAAAAGTAGGAATGCATTACAGAATTTGAATAGTAGTTACGTTCTAGATAGTACTTTTTCTTTTGGATGTGGGATTTCACTAAACAAGCAGGATTACATGGTGATCCTCTAAATTGGTAATTCTATCACCAGCTTGGTATTTCAGAATGGTTCTTAATGTTGTGGGCATATCTTGAATTGGCCTGCATTTAAAGTTTTTGTAAGAGTCTTGTAATATTTCTAATGCAAAGTCCTCTATTTGGTATTTTTTGCATCTGTTAGCCAGTTCTCTCACAGGGATTTTATTTTCTGGAAGAAAAGCTTGTGTGACCTTACATTTAGCCTGGCAGACAAAAGACTTTCTGATAAAGAGAGTCTTGTAATGAGGAAATACTACCTTCCTTTATTTCCTTGTTCATTGAAGGGGAGTTCCTTTGAGAAAATGAGATGAATGAGGCTGAAACATTCGTGTGTGCAAGTGTAGACTTTGACAAGTCAGAAGATATTTTATAATGGTAGAGAATGTGTAGGCTGCACTTTCGTTTCACTGTGAGGGCTCTGTAACCACAGCAAATGTTCTTCTGTCAATTTCTGGTAGTGGATTTTAAGCAGGTTGTGCTCTGCTGCTCTGTGTTATTTGCAACTTTCTTGGAATTCAGCAACAAGCCTGCCTTCTGGTTGGACTTGTCACAGCTATGTCTGATCTCTTGGAGATGGAGTGGTACAACTTAAGTTCTGGATGTCTGCCCCATCGTTTGCTTTTTATCATCTTGTATTGAGCTAATTAAACATATTGCAGTAACATAATTTGGTACAAAATTTATTTTCTCAAGGAAAATTCAGTCAAACTCTCTCTGCTTTTATCAATTAAGCTTTTAGCTACTTTTCATACCAGCTCTTCCCTCAAGTTTCGAGTATCACTTTCAATCACATTTTTCACAGTAAGTTCTTGTATATTTCTATTATTATACTGCTCAGGACTGATATTTCTTGATGCTCGTAAACTGTAGATTCTAAGTTTTGATTGCTATCATTTATGTTATAGGCATTAATTGTGAAAAAACAGTTGAAATTTTTTTGCTGGAGTCCACTAATTTTGGGCTAGTTTCTTTTAACTATCTTAGTCAGTGAAGCCACACATATATAAAACTGTACCTATCAAATAGTACTTTTTGAAACTTAAAACATTATTTGCAATTCAAAGAGTTAGTAAAGAAGTCTGTGGTTGTTGGTGAGAAAAAAAATGAAGAATGATGAATTTGAATAAAATTTGATCTCGGGGCAGCTTAGGAGGCTTCCTAGTACATTGACCAGCACAAGTCTACATTATACCTTTGCTGTTTAAGTGCTGCTTAACCTTATTTCTGAGAAATCAGAAAAATAGTGTTCTACCAGTACTGGTGAGTGTGCTAGATTGAATGTACAAAAAATGTAACAATGTATCAACAATATATCACTATAACGTGATATCTTTAAAATTATTCTGAAGTTTTAGGGTGGTTAATGGACATAATATATAAGACTCATCCGGGGTGAAGAAATGAAATCTAACATTTGAGAGAAACTTATATTTTAAGGAAAATTATTGTTCTTTTGTTTTTCTCAATGCATTAAAAAAATTCAGATAGTTGATTGAAAGTGATTGTTGGTTTTTTTTTAAGTAATTGAATAGTTAGTGTGTTTTTCCAAGAATTAACTTGCTTCTGTGAATGATGAACTAACATTTACATGATAGGAATATACAACAGATTGTACTAAGTTAGGAAGTTGTATTTGTTTATTGTATAGATGGTTTGTAAGTGCTAGGTAAACCTAGTCTTCATGGAATCCTTCTAAATTTATTTACTGCAGTTGATTTTCATGTGTGCAGAATGAACATTAACATTAAAAAAGCTCCCAGCAACAATATATTTCTCTGAACGGTAAGAAAATATGCCTAAATGTACAGGTCCAGATTTATTCTAAATTATTTCACTTCTTAACAAACAAGGAAGACCCTGTAGCCCCTCCCCCTGGAAAGCAGTTCTTAGGAGGTGCATTTGATTTTGTGAAATCTCTCACAACCTAGGGATGACATGATAAAAAGTTCTAAACCAAGTTTAAACACTGTTAAGTATTGAAAAATATTATAAAGATTTCATATTTGATTTAATGAAAAGATGTACAATTTTGCTTTTCTTGCCTTATTAGGGTTCTTTCCGAGCAGCTCTCAAGGATGTGATGCTTTTCTTCGCCACAAGATGACTCTGATTTCTCCCTCAATATTGAAAAAGTATGGGATTCCTTTTGACAAGGTACATTAATGTTTCTTTTTAAATTCTACTTTCATGTATTGAATTAGATTGTGTTTAGTATAAACATTGTTACAGTAAAGGTGAGGCATTTTTTTGTTTCTAGGTAGTGGCTGCATGAAAATATGTATTAGAACTTCTAATAGTTTTAGCTGGGAATTTTCTAGCATTAAACTGTTGTAGCTATTACACCCTTTCTTTGATTTTTTTCTAAGACATTACCAAAATTTCTTATTTTAATTTATTTCCATGGTAGCTTGGATGGGATTTTCTGTTGACTGAAGCATTCTTAACTCACTCTGTTAATTTAACTTCTATACCTGATATCTTAACACAAGTGTTTAATTTCTTTATGTTTGTACGTTGCTTTTCTAATCAATTAAATTTAACTTTATCATTATTAGGATCTGAAAGATTTAAGGTGGAATAAAGTCAAAAGAACTATTACTTAATTTAAAATCTATTTTAAAAGCTGTAACATAATAGAAAAAGAATGAATGATTATTCTTGACTGTTAGGTAGTGGCAGAATAAACATTTGATAAGAACATTATACAAACAGAAACTGAGAAGAGTAATTGTCTTTCTTTGTGGATGAATTTAATACATAGCTGCTTTTAAAAACATCTGAATTACCCAGTTTCTTTTGCTTTCTACAAGATTTTCTGTATCATTGTTTTTCACTTTGAACTTCCTATAGGTGCCAGCTAAACATTTTTTGAAATATTTTCAGTGCATTGTTTTTTGTTTTTTTTTTTAAGTGTACTTATTCTATGCACTTTGTAAAGTCTCAAATTCTAAATTTTGGAGTTCTGTAAACCTACTTAGAATACTAGAGCTTGATTTAGAAGGTCCCCTGCCTGAATATATGTTTGTCTTAATACTGAGTTTTCAAATGGCTTTGGATCAGTAAGGGACTGTGTCCTGGTTTCCTATTGCACAGATTGTTTTAAGTTGTTCAGAAGACCCAGACAATATGCACTTTTTCTCAGTTTATTCCCACTGCAGTGTAGTTGTGTAAACTATCCTTGCCACACACCTTGCTTATTATTGTGATTTCTGTTTTCATGTATGTGCTATTTATTTATTGATATGATGTGGATATGTGTATACAAACTTTGCTTTAGCATGTTCCCTGGCCTAAAATATAGGATAATGCAGCGCTTCCTGTCTGGTTTAGTTGGTGTTTTTCTAACAGTATGAAACTTAATAATAATAATAATAATGTGAATATTTTCATGTATATTTTTGCCCAGTTGGAAGCTAAACACCAAACAGGTGCTTGCTCACTCCCTCTTGGTGGGATGGGGAGAGAAATGGAATGATAGAAGGTAGAAAACTCGTAGCTTGAGGTAGAGACAGATTAATAGGGAAAGGAAAAGCTGTGCACACAAGCCAAGCAAAACAAGGAGTTCATTCACCGCTTCCCATGGGCAGGCGGGTGTTCAGCCATTCCCAGGAAAACAGGGCCCTGTCACGTGTAACGGTGACTTGGCAAGACAAATGTCACCACTCCAAACAATTGCCCTGCCTTCTTTTTCTCACAACTTTATGTACTGAGCAGGGTACCGTGGGCTCAGCTGTCCTGGCTGTGTCCCCTCCCAACTTCTTGTGCACCCCCATCCCCCTCACTGGCGGCATGATGTGGGGAGCAGAAAAGGCCTTGATGCTGTGTAAGACATGGTCTGCAAGAACCAGGACACCTCTGTGTTATCAATCCTGTTGGCAACACAGATGGGATGAAGACACAGATGTGTTTTATGCCTTTTTGGAATATCACTTCACTTTTCATGCTTAAGTCAACCTGGGTGTAAAATTGAGGAAATGTAGGCATTTAGAATGATACTGCCTGCCTTGGAAAGCAAGCTTTTTTGAATAAATTACTCATAAAATAAGTAGTTTGTTTTCTGAATGATTTATTATCATATGGAAATGTAGTTGCTGAGTTCAGTTTTTGTAATATATAGGTAAATATACTGATTCCCCTCATAGCCTTGTGCTTTATCATTAAGTGTCAGGCGAAACTTTCCAAGCTGGAAGGTTTTATAACCAGATTTATAGTTTTGGATTTACAGAACATTACTCTGAACAGTATAATTTTCAGTAGTTGGTGTTTAAAGTAGCATATTGCAGAATGCCAGCATACTTATTTTCAATATGACACATCTGAGGTGGGGTAAGGGAGTTGATATTTGGATTTTGGTGTCTTGATCATTCCTGTATTCTAATTTAGAGGATAACAATCCTCTAAAAAGAGGGGGGGGAAAAAGGAAAAAAAAAAGTTCTGCTATAAACAGTTAAATATTTAAGTTTGGTTCTATCACCTAGTCTCTGGAGGAAGCAGACTGTACCCAAGTGTAATTGTAATTAATGGGATTCAGTGAGAAAGTGAATAGAGAGAACCAGGCTGTGATCTCTCATGGCTCAAAGTGATAGAAGTGGAAATGTGCTGAATGCTGATAAGTCAGCCTACGCCTACCAGGTGGCAGCTGAACTGCTGCTTGTTGCAATAGAACACCTGCTAAACTGTCAGCAGTGGGAGGGTGTATTGAGATAAATTTTGGAATCGTTAGCGTTGAGAATAATCTTTCTTAAACATTCCCACAGTGATTGTTGAAGTGCTACAGTAACAGTTACAATATATGCAACTATATGTGCATTTGCATGTTTATACTAAATATGAATCCACAAAAAAATTAACCATGCAAAATGTAAGATCCAGTTTTTTTCTCTAGCCTTGTGGGCTGTTTTTCTTGTTTTCCTCTCTTTCCTTCATCCCTTAATACAATCAGAAATAGACCTCTTTGAAGTGCTAAGCCTGTGTGTTCTTGCATTGGTCAAAAAAGCACACAAAGAATTTATCTAACTATTAGATAACAATTTTGAAGCAGATTGTAAAAGCAGACATTGAATGTAAGAAAATTATACCAGTAGAAAGCTGATATTTAGGACATGATGTTAATAAGAAAACTGTTTGAGGTTGTTAGTTTTAATTTTGGTGGTTGTTTAAAATTTAACCCTTCCTTTTCCTGATTTTAAGTCATAAGGATATTCCCCTAAAAGGAGTCATATTTGTCCTTCCAATTTTTCTTACTGTATTGCTGATGCAAAGCAGTGCCACACACTGAAAACAACCTATGTAGACTCTGAGAAGTCGCCTTATTTTCCTGTAATCAACAAATGCATCTTGTTGAATAGTCATCAGTCACTGCTCAGATTATTTGCTTCATTTAAATGGATCTGTTTGCTTTTTAGTGGGCCTGTTGTCTGATGTGTATTTCACCTAAAATGTGTATCAAACAGACCATGGAGAATCTCTTTTAACTATTTACTTCTGTATAATCTATTTTATTCATTAACTCTTATCAGATAATTCAGAAGACAGTGTGCTGTTTCAAGTCTCTGACTAGCCTGTCCTTGATAAAGTCTCTGGTGGTCTGACTTTAAGAGATTAAAGCTGTCACTGTGTGGAGAGAATATTAGTGACTGACATGAAATGATGTCCCCTCTTTTCTCCATGTTAGGAGAGCAGCAGTCCATCCTAGTATAGGAAGATGAGATTTCTCTCTTTAAAGAGAATAGAGAATAACCTGACCAGTGATTTGTTTATGTTACCGCACATTTTTTTTTGTAGTTTACTCTAAAAGCTTTTCAAGTCTGATACATCTCTTAAAACTAGTAGGAATTGGGGTTATTTTTTTATATACAAAATTATAATTACTGTGCAGTGAGTTTTAGGTTGGCTTTTTCTTTTCCTTTTTTTTTCCCTGCCTTCTGTAATATCTTGTTGAGCCATTGGTCTTTGCACACTTTTCTTTTGGTTGTAGTCCTTTGAAACTACCCTTGCTCAATCTCTACAACAATGTCAGAGTTTAAATGTAGTCAAGCTTTTCGTCTTTCAGAATCTCCTTATCCCACTTGTCCTTTAGTTATATGAACTTGTTGTTACCAGTTGTGCCAGAGTGCTTCTGCTCTCTAAAATTTTGCCTATAGAGAAAGAGGGGAAGGACAGTGGCAGATTAAAACTTGTGTTTTAATAGCTTTATCTTGAGACATTCTGCAAACATTTAGGCATGATAATTGTGGGTATTTTGATCTAGCCTGTCTTTGCTTCCTCTCAGCCAGTAAGAATGATTCATTCTTCATAGTGTCTTCTAGTTCCTTTTACTTCCAGGTTTTATTACCAGTGAACCTCTGCTCTGATTAACTTTTTTGAGTTCTTCCTGAATTTGTTAAGTATTATGTATTTTAGAGTAAAGAACATTTCTCAAGAATACTGTTTCTGTTTGTATTAAATGTCATCTCTGCAAGGTGAAAAAAATTCTTTGTTTTAGTTAGTTATAATGGCATATATAGTTTTCATTGCTTCAGGACCGGAACTGCTTTGTAATGTGGTTCACTTTGAGGTTTTTTAAAGTTTACTTATTTTGGCCTTTTAATTTTTATTTTTTATTGTTACAGGTTACCCAAGAGGCAGGAGAATTTATGATCACTTTCCCATATGGTTACCATGCAGGGTTTAACCATGGATTTAATTGTGCAGAGTCAACAAACTTTGCCACCATTCGATGGATTGATTATGGAAAAGCTGCAAAATTGGTAAGTCATAGTGCAGAAAATTGATGTGTAAGGAAATACTTCCTGTGATTATTTCTTTGTGAGAATCTCAGGAAGGTGATGAGAAAGGGAGAACTATTAAATCAGGTAATACCTTCAGTTGCCATTCAAATTTTATTTATAGTTGTTATTTTGATAGTAGGTATAGTAGGTATTATACTTCCAGCAATATATATTCCTCTCAGTAGTGAGTTTTGCTTGCAGCTTAATGTATTTATTGTTCTTCAAAACCAGTTCTGTTTGTGGATATTTTAAGTTGAAGCTACATACATGAAGGTTAATATATGTGAAGACAACTGACTTCTGCTCTTAAATCTCCTTTAAGCTCTACTGTTTGTGAAAGCACTTTAGTTTAACTAGGAATTTCGATACCTGGAAAGAAATATAAATAATGAAACCTCAACGTTTAAAGAAACAAGTTCAATTTTTCTCATCTTTAATGTAATCAGAAATCTTGTAGTACAAGATAATAAAGCAATTGTTTGAGGTGTGTATAACTGAAGATAATTTAGACTGAAATCTTGTTCTGTGGTGTGCATGTCTTCCTTTCTTTTGTGTACAGCATAATATCATAGCATATGTACTGTTAGAAAAAAAATCCAATATCACTGTGCCCAGCCTTTGACTGAAGACCACTGTATCAACTAAACCATAGCACTAAGTGCCACATCCAGTTGTTTCTTGAACACATCAAGGGATGGAGACTCCACCACTTCCCTGGGCTGTTCTTCCAATGTCTGACCACCCTTTCAGTGAAAAATTCTTCCTGATGTCCAAGCTGAACCTCCCCTAGCACAGCTTGAGTCTGTGTTCTCTCATCCTGTCATCTGTTGCCTGGGAGTAGAGACCAACTCTTGAAGAGACCACCTTGCTACACCCTCCTTTCAGGCAGTTGTAGAGAGTGGTAAGGTCCCCCTAAGCCTCCTTTTCTCCAGGCTTAACAACCCCAGCTCCCTCAGCCAATCCTCACAGGAGTTGTGCTCCAGAGCCTTCACCAACTTCATTGCTCTTCTTTGGACATGTTTCAGCACCCCCAAACTACCCTTGTAATGAGGGGCCCAGAACTGAACACAGGATTTAGAGCGCGGCCTCACGGTAATAATCCCTGCCCTGTCCCTGCTGCCCACACTGTTGCTGATCCAGGCCAGAATGCCCTTGGCCTTCTTGGCCACCTGGGCACTGCTGGCTCATGTCCAGCTGCTGTCACCAGCACCCCCAGGGCCTTTTCCTGTGGGCAGCTTTGCAGCCACTCTGCCCCAGCCTGTGGCACTGCCTGGGGCTGTTGTGACCCAAGGGCAGGACCCAGCACTTGGCTTTGTTAACCTCACACCACTGGCCTTGGCCCATGATCCAGCATGGGCAGATCCCTCTGCAGAACTTTCCTACTCTCCAGCAGGTCAACACTCCCACCCAGCTGGTGTCCTCTGCAAACTGACTGAGGGGGCACTCAATCCCCTTGTCTAGATGATTGATAAAGCTATTAAACAGGACTGGCCCCAGTACTGAGCCCTGGGGAACAGCACTGGTGACCGGCCACCAGCTGGATGTAACCCCATCCACCACCACTCTCTGGGCTCGGCCATACAGATGATTTTTTACCCCGTGTGTTTGTATATCTGTCTAAGCCATGCGCTACTAGTTTCTCCAGGAGAATGTTGTGAGAGGCGGTATCAAAGGCTTTCCTGAAGTCCAGGCAGGCAACATCAACAGTTCTTCCTCTGTCCAGTCCATGGATGCTCATAAGAGGCCTTTCACAAACCCCTGCTGGCTGGGCCCAATCTCCTGATTGTCCTGTACGTGCTGTGTGATCGTAATCAAGATAATCTGTCCAATAACCTTTCCTGGCACTGAGGTCAGGCTGACCGACCTGTAGTTCCCTGACACTTCTTGTTGATGGGCATCACACTGGCCAACCTCTGGGACCTCCCCAATCAACCAGGACTGGTGATAAATGATAGAAAGCAGCTTGGTGAGCTCTTGCACCAGCTCCCTCACCCTCCCTTGGGTGAATCTCATCTGGCTCCATAGACTGAGTATCTAAGTGGCACAGGAAGCCACTAACTGCTTTCTCCTGAATTACAGGGGATCTGTTCTACTCCCTGTCCCTGTCTACCAGCTCAGGTTGCTGAGATAGAGGTTGTTGTGGGATAACTTTCTGCCTGAGGCAAGGAAGGCATTAAGTACCTCAGCCTTTTCTTTGGCCTTGGTGAGTGTTCCTCCCTGCCTCCAGTAAAGCATGGAGATTTTCCTTGGCCCTCCTCTTGCTGTTGATGTATTTATAAAAACACTTTTTATTGTCTTTGACAGCAGTGGCCAGTTGTAGTTGAACTTTCACCTTTCTAATTTTCTCCCTACATGGCCTCATCACATCCTTGTACTTATCAAGAAGTGCCTGCTCCTTTTCCCAAAGGTCATAAACTCTTTCCTTTTTACTGAGGTCCTGTAAAAGCTCCCTTTCAGCCAGGCCACACTTCTTCCCCACCATCTTGTCTTTCAACCCATAGGAATGGCGTGCTCCTGAGCCTTCAGGGCTGTGCAGGGGACTCTCCAAACCAGTGTCCTGAATGGGCCAGAGTTGGCCCTCTGAATGTCCAACGTGGAGGTTTTGTTAACCCTCTTCCTTACTTTACCAAGAATTGAAAACAGTTTCCATTTCATGGTCATTGTGCGCAAAACAATCTCCTCCTACCACGTCTCCCACCAGCCTTTCTCTGTTTGTAAACTGCAGGTCTAGCAGGGCCTCACTCCTGAAAGGCTCTTCTTACCAGCTGTGTTAGGAAGTTATTTTCCATGCATTCCAGGAACTTCGTAGACTGCCTCCGCTCTGCTGTGTTGAGTTTCCAACAGACATCTGGAAAGTTAAAGCTTCTCATAAGAACAAGGTCCAGTGGTCATGAGATTACTTCATCCCAGCTGCTCACAGAATATTTTGTCCACCTCTTCATCCTGGTTGGGTTGTCTGTAACAGACTTCCACCAGGATGTTGGCACTTCCAGCCCCGCTGACTCTTACCCATAGTTGTACAACCCTATTCTTACCTTGAGCTCTATGCAATCAAAATACTCCCTGATGCAGAGAGTCATTGCACTGCCTCTACTTCGTCCCCTGTCCCTTCTGAAAGCTTGTAGCTATCACTGATGGATTTACAAGAATGAAGTAAGTGCACAAAACCAAAAAATTGGACATAATTCAGCAGAAGTTTTTTACTGTTTTTCAATATTCTCTGATTTAAATCAGTGTTAAGGCTTACATAAGCCTTAGTTTGTATTACTCAGAAGAAGTTTCAGTCAGAGGCATTTTCTGCATTGACTTGTTTGTAATTGGAAAAAACTTTCCAATAGCAACCTGCTTAATATATTAGTTAATACAATGATATGGAGTAAAGGGTAAAATCAGATGTGCTGGTTTAACAGCCTAGTAAAGAGAGTGAACTCTTATTAGACACTGGAGATTTAGAAACACCTTCATGAGGAAGTTCTCAAATAACAGAAACTTATGAGTTTAGGCACTAATGATTATTATTGTTAATGAGATGAAATATGCTTCAAAGGGAAAAGTTAATGAATATTTTTTCCCCGTTTGCTTTGTATGCACATGCTAACAGTAACGAAAATGTTGAAAATCTCTACACGCATCTAATGTTCAGACTGGTCTCTACCTTTAATAGGAAATTTTGCTTTTAATAGCCCCCAGATAAGGCAGCAACTCTAAAGTTAATTTTAAACTCTAAAATGCATTTGATAATGTATGCACTTGATAATTTGAAATTTCTGTGAATAGTACAATGAAACAAAGTTGAGAGAACCATGGATACACAGGAGTTAATTGTGGCAGGTAAAATTGACTTGGGTGTTAAAAGATAGGAACATCATGCAGCTCTAAAATTGATTCAGCTGAACTTCAAGAATGGCAAACTGCATCTTCAGATGCAGCAAAGCTGAGGTGGTGCTCCCTGCAGGTACTTCCCTGTCAGTGTACTCGCTTCATATTTCTTACATTTTTAAAGAATAGTGTAGGACTTGGTTTACAGCTTCCCCAGTACAAACTGTTAAATGTTGTATGCCTCCAATATGCATCTCTACTATTGTATTATACAGAAAACTGAATGTCATCTTTACATTCAGTGGAGTTGGATAATTTTTTAAAGCTAGTATAATTGTGTTGCTTTACACCACTCCAAAAGTGCTACTGAAATTCAAAAATTTTAGCTAGGAAGTCTTGGCATATACACTCTGAATAGTTTTATTTTGTCAAAATTCTCTAGCATATGGATGAAACCTTAATCTTAGGACAGTGAATTCTGTGCTTGGTGGCTGTTGTATGTAGGAGCAGTATGGTGCATATATAATACAAGAAATTGAAGTATTTCTCTGGTGTGTGCAGTTAAATTTAAATGCCTGCAAGTTTCAAAGTGGCGTCAGAGCAATAATGACTAATCTTCCTCTATAGAGAAATCTTAGATACCATTGTCAAATATGAACTGCAGTTCCTTTGCCAAATTGTCAGAGACTTTAATGTTATTTGCTTAATTCTGATCACTTATTACCACAAGAATGAGAATCAAAGTTTACTTTTCTACTCTTTTCTAAATAAAAAAGAACATCCTAGAAGGTACTGATGGTAGGATTTTTTTTTAATACGGAAATATGTATGAAGAAAAGAACTAAAGGAAATGTGGTGAACTAATTCTCCATAAAATGTACTGGTATTTGTTTATGCCATACAAACAGGGTAAATGAGACAAACAAAGGAAATATTAAAAAAATAATAAAATTATTTACATTGGAAAAGACCTTTAAGATCATTGAGTCAAGCTGTCTAACTCAGCATTGCCAAGGCCACCATCCACAGGTCTTTCAAGTGTCTTCAGGATGGTGACACAGCCACATCCCTGGGAAGCCTGACCAATGCCTGACAGCCCCTTCCATTAAGAAATGTTTCCTAATATCTTATCTAAGCCTCCCCTGGTGCAACTTGAGACCATTTGCTCTCGTCCTATCCCTTGTGACTTAGAGAAAAGCTCAGCCACCACCTCACTACGAGGTCCTTGCAGGCAGTTGTGGAGAGGGAGAAGGTCTCCCCTTACGGCAAATTATCTGACAGGATTGACTTGGTACCGCTGCATTACCAGGAGCTGAAGCACTTACTTCTAACAACAAAGACTTCTACTTAGTGAGTCAACATCAGATCAGTCTTTCTGAATGAATTCAGGTAAATTGAATGTTAAAGTTCAAAACGTGGTATTGAAGGCTATCACCTAGAAAGTTTTTGTTTGCACAAGTATTTGTAAAGACTTTCATGCACTCTCAGAAGAAAATGCAAGTAGATCACGCACCATGGCTCAAACTTAAACTTTCTTTTCAACCTCCTAACAGTCCTAACAAATAGAGGGGGAAACCCCCGAAGTAATAGCAATAAATCTTAGCACAGCATTTATGGCCTCAGTTAATACAGCCAGCCTTTCATTGTGGGTTGCTCTCAACATAGGCAGTTCTATCAGCGGGCAACTCCCTTGCCAGAAATTGATAATGCAAGCATTCAAGTTTGAGACTGTGCTTCAGTGCTGCACAGACACAGCTAATGGGGAGAAACCCCACAGCAAATTAGGGGATGCCCAAGGAAGTTACAGGCTCATGCTGCACTTTAGTAACCATTCCATCAGCTTCAGAAGGTACTGTTGGCAGCTTCTGAGGCAAGTGGAGCAAAAAAGTACCTGCTTTGTTTTAGGACTATATGAGGACTATTGAGGTTGGATTTGCTAAGGGGAAAAAAAGAAAAATTCAAGTAAAATTGCACCATTGTCTGAGTAGTAAATACTTAAGATACAAGATTATAAGATCTGAGATTCCATCATAAAAAAAAGAAAATTTAATCTGATTTTGTATAACTCTACTCTTTTTCTTGGGTATGGTTTTTCTCTAGAAAACCATGAGTATATCTATTATTCGTTTTTATCATAACATTAGAACACTTCCTGGAGGTGTTAATTAGAAAGGTAAAAAGTCGCTGTGTCCAAAAAATATTGGTATTTTTGTAAGTTTTATTTTCAGGTCCAGTAATTTAATTTAAAATAAAAACCAAAAAAACCCAGACCAAAATCCACACAACCTTGCAGTCCCATTTGTCATTCTTCAGTATCTACTACATTCTGAAGTATCTACTGATACTGCATCTCACTTATCTTTTCTCTTTATGTGTAATGGGCAAGAATTTTAATTGAAAAGGATGTTTTGGATCCTATAGTTCCTCTGTATTGTACTGCAGGAATTGTCTGTGTCAGCAAAATGCAGCAATACCTAGGCCAGTTATTGCTGTATTCTCCATAGAGAGTATTCTATCCTGATGACTGATTATTTGTCTTCCTAGAGGAACAGTTTTATTTTTTATAGAATAGTTTTTAATTGCTTACAGCTGGATTTCTGTCTTAGAAAAAGAAAAAAATCCTGAAATACAATCAATATTCTTCATTGATTTTGTGGAAAAAAAAAATCCAACAAAGATTTTTGTTGAAGTTGTAGTAAATATTTAGGCTATGTGACGATACTGCTTTCCAGCATGAAATGAGATGGTGCTAAAGATTCTCTGAAAACACATGCAAATGTTAAATAGATCTTTTTGACCCTTGGTGTTGGACACTTTGATTAAAAGACTGTGAATGCAAATTCCAACAATGATTTTCTGTCTTTCAAAATGCTAAACTTGTGCTCTTGGTTTCACTGTATGCCCCCTAACTACCTGTAATAGTTGAACGGTGTGAGCAGGGATGTACCCTCCAGCTTGTTTTCTAGAGTTTGTGCAACACTGTCATGGTTTTAAGCCCAGTTGGAGATGAAACAGCATGCAGACACTCAACGCCACCTCTCTTTCCTCCCCAACCCAGTGGAATGGGGAGGAGAATCAAAGTGAAACTTGCATGTTGAGATAAGAACAGTTTAATAATTGAAAATAAAGTAAAATACAGCAATAACGGTAAATGATAATAAAAAGGGAAAAAACAAGTGATGCACAATGCAGTTGCTCACCATCCACTGGCTGCAGCCAGACTCCCCTTCCTGAACCCAGATCAGCCCCTTCCAGGTCACTCCCCTCCAGTTTATATACTGGCCATGATGTTCTGTGGTGTGGAATATCCCTTTGGCCAGTGCCAGTCACCTGTCCCAGCTGTGCTCCCTCACAGTTTCTTTTGCTCACCTCCTCACTGGAGCAGGAGACAAGGAGAAAAATTCCTTGACTTGGGATAAACACAACTTAGCAAAACTCCAAACATCAGTGTGTTACCAACACCATTCTCATTCTGAATCCAAAACACAGCACTGTAACAGCTACTGAGAAGAAATTAACTCTATCCTAGCTGAAATCTTGGGACAACATACTAGAAGAAATACTAGGGGGTACCTCCAGTGTACTGTTTTCTACAGCTCAGCTGCTATTTTTAGCTTGCTTTTGGACAAAATTCAGTTGTACAGAATTAAGTAGAAGTAAAAAATAGATAAAAAATACAGACAACCTTCCCCCTCTCAAACACCACAACTGGATATGTAACTGGCATAGTAAAAACCTTCTAGCTCCAGAGAAGTGTAGAGAAGTGTAGTTCTTGCTGCCTTTTTCCATTGTCAAGAACACACAGGAGGAGAAACAGGAGATACTGGTGGAAGGAACAAGTCAGTCACCCTCTCCTTAAGATGTTTGGCAAAAAGATGTGGTGTAGAGGGATGTTGGTGAAGTGCTGGTGTGTGGATATGTCAGAGCTTAGTGAAAGAAAGGGAGATAGTGCTCAGCACACAAGTGTGGTGCAAGTATAGTTGTGTTGTTCTGTGAGGAGGAGAGGCACTCTAAGCTTTAGATACTCCTAATAATTTTCATCATCCTATAACTTTCATTTGTGAAATGCTATTTACTGCTGAAAATAAAAAAATTAATGGAATGAAATAGGGGCACCTAGCAGGTTTCTTCAGGCTTCTGTGAATTTTCTTGTTTTCCTGATGGTGCTGCATTAATTTGAGTAGGCTGGAAATGTGTGGCTTCATGAAGTGCATTTTTGAGTTTCCTTACTCCAGTGGATTTTGCTACTGTTGATAAAGCAGATGAGTCAGTGGCTATTAGCTCGTATGTTTTCTAGCCATCTACTTTGATTTGTGCTGAGTAGGTAACTTGTGTGGGGAAAAAGGGTTGGTGTTCCATTATCAGTATTGGTGAATAGAAATATTTACACATAATTCTTCGATGTGTCCAGGATACTGGTGATACTGTCACCGAAACTGTGGGAAAAACAAAACCCTCTAGCAGTATATTGGAAGTGATAGAGAATCAGACATTACTTTATTCTGGCCAGGATGTGCCATGGAAAATATCCGAACACACATATTTTTGCAGGATTTCCCCCCCTAACTGTATACAGTCAAAACCCATAGAGATGAACTGTTTCAAAGTTCATTGGACCAAAGGTGAGCAAGCCCCAGTATTCAGTTTCCCATTGGATCCAAATCTCCTCGCCTCCGAAGTTAATTAGACCTTCATCCTTCGGTTTTCTTATCAATCCTTTCTGGTCTAGATGTCTGCAACTCTGCCGGAGGCAGCATCTGAGGGTGAAAGTTCGTAGATGGCCACTGATGTTCCGTTGATGTTCCGCTGATGGCCTCTTATCTTTCTGGGTATCTTTGGGCTACTCCCAGACTGTTGGTACGTTAAGCTCCTCTCCTGAAAAATTAAAGAAAAATTCCCTTTCCCAAGGCAAAGTCAAGTCAAACCTAACTAGAAAGACAAAATAAAAAGTTTAAAGTTATATTGTTTCCAGCAATACTAGCAGTTTTGGTTAGGGATCTCTAATTCTTCTTTATACAGTTAGGATTATTTTAATGTATTTCCGTTCATTTTCCTCTGGTTACTGCTTTAATCCCCTGTGTCTTGGTTTAACCCCAGCCTGAAACAAAGTGCTTGCTCCCCCCATCCCATGGTAGGATGCAGAGGAGAATGGGGAAAAAAAAGATAAACCCCATAGACTGAGATAAGAACAGTTTAATAAATGAAATAAACTATTAAGAATTAAATATGAGACAAAAAGAAAGGAATAAAACCCAAGAGAAAGCTTTTGACTGGTGCCAGATGTTGACTCATCCCACAGCCGTGATCAGCCCCGCCTGGTCAATTCCCTTCAGTTTATCCACTGGGCATTGATTTGCCCCAAACGGGACAGGAGACTCTTCAGAGACAGAGTCAGAGAAGCGGGTATTTGCTTTATTTCGGTACTGGGTATGTGTGGGGATCTCTCCTCCAAACACACACACCCCGGTGCTCCCAACTACACAATATTATGGCTTAAATAATGAATATTCATCACATTCTTTGGGAGAGGTGTGGTTATACAAATGACTTCTCGGAAGTCATTAATATCATTAGCATACGTGCCACGCATGCGCTGTGTGTCCTGGTGGTCACACTGAGGAAGGCGTCTCCTCTTCCTCGGGGGTCTTTCTGATGAAGGCTGGTAGTCTTCCTCACAATGCACTTTTCACCTTTCTCCCCGGGGCATGCGTGATCCTTTGAGGAATGATTCAGTGGTTTCTGAGATGGTCCTTGTCCCTTCTATCTTGACAAGATTAGGGTGAATTCGGCTTCTTAGGTTTTGTAGTTAACATTTGCTGTCGGAATCAACATTTGCTGTCTCCTAATAGTTAACTCTGCTTACATGAGTTAGCTATTGATCACCCCCTTCTCAGCATGATATTCAATGGTGTGGAACATCGCTTTGTCCAGTTCAGATCAGGTCTCCCAACCATGCTCTCTGCCAGCTTCTTGTGAATCCCTTTGCTGTCGAGCATGGGAAACTGAAAAGTCCTTGATGTTTAGAGTAAGCGCTACTGAGCAAAAACCAAAACACATCAGTGTGTTACCAACATTATTCTCATACTGAATCCAAAGCATAGCACTCTACTGGCTACTAGGAAGAAACTTAGTTCTGTCCCAGCTAAAAAAAGGACCGCTGTCTGTTGCTTTTCGAAATTCTTGTCAGGGTCTCACAACTCTGGGACACCTCTTCTCAATGCTTTCACAAGCTTCCAGAGAAAGTATTGGCATCTCTGAATACCGCTCTTGTTGCTTACTGTGTCTGTTTTGTGGGACCACTTGGTGACTTTCACTCAGTATAAATATATGTAAATTTTACTGCCTGCTCTCAGGGGTAGTGTCACACTAGATGATTTTACTAGTCATTGTAATGATTCGTTTGTACTGCAGCTCCTTTTAAGACGTGATTTGTTTTCAGATGCTGGTGCTGGAAAGCTTTTTGTTGTTTAGCTGATATGTGGAACCTGAGAAGTTTACCAACCTTTTCTACTTGAAACTAGGGGTACTTAAGTATTATTGCTCTCTTTCATAAAATTAAGTCAGTAATTACTCATGCATTCTTCAGTGGTAGCTGCTTAGCAGCGTGTTTTCCGTGGATAGGTTAGATCAAAGTGCTGGCCTGCAGGTTGTATTTTTCCCTTTGGTGGGATGAAGTGCAGTTGTTTTGATGTGAGGTTTGATGGATTTGTTTGCCACTGCATTCATTAGCTTCACATCAAAAAACTGACAGGCTGTTAAATGAAACTTTGGCTTAGATTTTCAGCTTGACTGTTTCAAGACCTATGTGAAGATATTTTGTTTTTGTGTTGCAGCAGCCTCAAGCAGTTATGACTGTTTCAAAGGGAAGAAAAGTTATTTAATATCTTGATTTATTTGGGTACAAGAGAGTAATTTTCTTGAAGATAGTCATGTCCAGCTTATGTTATCCAAACAGTATATTTATTTTGAAATATATATTGAGACACAATATATATGATTTAACTAATTTTACCAGAGGAGAAATGATACTTACTGCACAAAACCACTTCCACCTTTCACAATTTATTGAGGTAATATTTGTTTTTCAGTGAGGATTATGTTTAGGTTGCTTTTGTACAATAAAGTGTCTGCTCAAAAAGAAAAAAATACAACTCAGTTGTACCTTTTTTTTTTTTTCAAAGGTAGGTGAGTTAAATTTTAATGTCTAGGTTTAAAAAGTGTCTCCCTACCCCAACTGCAGTGTTTTAGTACTGAATGTCAGAAATAGCTATGTGCATATGCTCATATGAGTTATAAATCTATCAACTTATTTTACTAGTTTGATTTTTAAAACTTTTTTTAAACACTGCATGTTGATATATTTGATTCCAGTCTGCAACTATACCAGCATCATTCATGCTGTACAAATCAATATTTTTACCTGCTAGATCATAATTAGCCACCTTGTATCACTGACTTGTCTGCTAATGAAATTTTACAAGGTTTCTGGAATCAGACATTTCTTTCCATTGCTGGTCTGTATTGTTAGTACACTACTTCAGAGCAAATCTTGTGCATTTTGCATTTTGACATTTCACTTCATAATCGCAGTGCCACTCTCAGCTTTGCAGTTTTCATTTTTTCTTTATTTCTTTTATATTGATCTGTTACTTATCTTTTTTTTTGCATCTTACGGCCATCACTTACTGCCTCTGTGTAGTTCTTACGTCACAAGCTCAATTTCCTGAGAACAGCAGCTCTTAAAATTTCCTACTCTGAGGTTTGTTGCTTGAATGGGAGATTGTCTGTCTCCCATTGGGCAGTAACTTGCACAGTTCTAGATTTCTAGTACTGTGACATCTTGAATTAAGTATTAGGTTTTAGGAGTAGAAAGGAATAGTAATGATCACAATATTTTTACCTGTTCCAGTTGAATAATACTCTATTGGTTTTTTTGCATGTTCCCCTTTTGGTAGAGCATCTGGTTATAAAGTCATAAAAAATATCGTATGGTGGAGTTCCTGTCTTCCCACAGTCTGAGCTATGTTATGTGCAAGAACTGTTCTTGTCTGTGAGTAGTGTATTCTGTGGTTCTGAAGTTCAAGTGTATTCTCATGAAACTTTTCCAACACTAGTACAACTCTTTTCTGTGTGATGTAGAGTACATGTAAATAGCATTATGTGTGTGTGTTTCTGGCTCAGGGCTCTCATGCAAGCTGCTGCACAGTTTATTGAATAAAAGTCAAACCAACAATACTGCCACTTCTTTCTTACACGGAGTTTTGATTAAGTAAGGAGAGAAGATTTCTGTAAAGTAAAATTTTAAATGTTGGAGTACATTCTGGCAACTGTGAGTGAGTAGAAATGATGGAATCTAATCCTCCTCTTTTTTTCCCTAAGTGATATTTAAGAGGTTCCATTTATCAGTGTAAAAAATGTACCAAGTTGGCATACTTGGTAGATGCTTAGAAGTTTTTGTTTTATAGCAGCTTTCACTTAGCAAGGTGATTTTTTTTAAAATAAAAAGTCAGTAATTTACAATGGACTTGCCTTTTCAGAATATAATTTATATAAAATTTTGACTAAATCAATACGGTTTGCCTTTCCTTACTTTTTGTGAGAATGTACATCATATATATCCTCAGTTTGCTGAGGAAAAATTTTTGCCACTATGCACATTACTATACATGTAGTATAGTAATATATGACTATATATCAATATGTATATTAATATGTATATATGTATACATGACTATATATTAATGTCATAGACTGTAGAGAGATACTATTTTCATTCCAGGTTTTTAAACAGAGTAGAACTTAACTCAGAAATTATTTTCATAAATATGAGGTTCAGAACATAGACTCTTTGGGCTTGAATCATCTGCTGAAACACAGGTGTCTGAAACCATCTGAGATATTCTACCTTCCTCTGTCTAGGCCAAAGACTACCAATCTTCATGAATCCAGCATAATATTTAGAGCTCAGTCAGACATTGTATATACTGGAATGTGGTTCAGGTGTCAGTGCATCCCTGGGCAAGTGAACTGAGTCACCTGTCATTGTATTCTTTTATTTATACCCTTTGCAAGTGTAAGACTCAGTCGTAAAATTAACTGCATTCTCATACTCTGAGAGGAAGTCTGTTCTCTAGCCTTGCTAGATTAATTTTGCATTTTGGCACTGGAAGGTGACCTGTTGTGATAGGGCAAAAGGTGACTTAAATGTTCGGGTTAAGTTCTCTTAAAACGCCACCAGCCGACCTTTCTTCTCACAAAGCAAAACCTCCAAATACTACTACTACTGCTAATTACATGTCTTTATTCATTTATTTATTTTGGAACATTTTAACTCTACATTTGAACCATCAGAGAGTTCAAGATACTAGAAACCATTCTGCTGTGTTCCTCCATGCAGTTTCATGTTGTCTTTGACATGGTTTGTAACTCAAATGTTTCTTTTATTGTTTCATTTGTTACTGGATTTTGTTTGGTTGGTTTTTCTTTCTTTTTTTTTTTCCTTTTTCACCTCATCTGTATATAGAGATAAAACTTTGTATAAGGATGATTTTCACTCAGTTAACGAATGTGTTTACTGGGACCATCTACACCTCTGCTGGTCCTGCAGTAGGTACTGTAGTTGCTTGTTTGGTTCAGGCCAAACATTGTAGAGATAAGCGTGTACATGGAATTTTCTCTCTGGTTTTCTGAGAGTCAGGGGAATATTATCTGAAAATCAGGAGGAGAGTAACAGTATCATATACTTGAAACACATGATTTATTTACTTCCTGCTTCTGAAAGAAAACACTGTAAATATAAATGCACAATTCAAAATCCTTGACTTAGAGCAGTAGAGAAGGCTTCTATGAATGAAGAGAAATAAATTATATACTCATATCCTGAGGTAACTGCACCAGGGTAAATAAAGTGTAGGCATTACTTCTAGTACTAGTGAGCTTATGTAGCCTAGCAGGTACGTGAAACAGGAGCTGAACACATGCAGATGCCTCAGCTCCATGTTTAGTCTCCCTGCTGTGCTTGCTACTTGAATGAGTAAAACTTGTTCATATGCTACTAGTTAGAAATTATTAAGCTTTGAAAGTCTTGAAAAGGGTCTTAAATGAACTGTGTAAATTGCACTGGTTTGATTTTGGATAAAACCCACAACAAAATATAATACTATGCTTTACAAAAAGGAGGAGAAATAATTTTCTGAAATGTTTTATAGCAAAAAAAGTTGAATTAGGACCTCAGTGCTAGTGTGGTTGTGTTCAGTTTTTAAGGTTTGTCTTTCTGCCTGAGGTGTGAACAACCTTTATGGTGCTTGAAAAAAAGGTAGAATCAACCACCTTGAAGGTGTCATCTTTTTCTGATGATTACATATAGAGTCACCTCTTAATTGAGGTAAAATATTAACACAAAAAACCCCCACATTAAAGTTTTAGAGAAAATGCACCTCCATATGGTTCATTACAAGACCTTGCATACATTTTTAGAGTGAAATAAGTTACTTCATTCTTTTATAACTAATGTAACCAACTAAGTTCAGGTAAGACTGACTTTCAGTTTGCTCTCTGTATGTAATATGTTCTTATATGTTCAACAACCTTATCAGATAAATTACTATTTTTTAGATCTTAACAACAAAATCACCTGATCTCACCTTTGCCACATAATATCCCATGTTCTTGGGATTCTGAGGGAGAAGTTTGACCTGAAGTTTCATATATTTCTATGTATCTATATGTAAAAAAGCACTGTTTGCCCTAGGAAGCTAAAACAGTGCCTGCTTCTTAAGGGCAGTCCAGTTTAAAATATCCAGTAAACACCTGAGTGAAAAATAAAAGATATTGTAGGCAGATTCATATTTTGAGTCAGACAGGTATTCTGCCATGTACTTGTCTTGTGAATGGAGAGAGTTGGTAACTTGAACAGAGCTATTCAATTGCTTGTGTAACATGGGTCTCCACAATCAAATAGACAGTGATAGTGTATTACCATGGCACAGAATTAGTCTGGAGACTGAAGTGGGTTTTTCTTACCCTGACTTTGTTGCTCAACTCCAATATGTAACCTAATCAGTACTTTGTTTCATAAAAATGATGTGTCTAGCACATAATGGCTAATTTAGAATAATGTGGAATTTTACTGACTGCTGTGCTGCTTGGAAAATTGTACAAAACAGTTTGACTTGGAAAAGCTTTGAATCCAAAGAGAATAAATTTAATGCGAATGCCTTTAATTAAATTTTGCTTAATTTAAATAATGTAATTTGTATTGATTATGCTGCTGCAGTTCATTTGGATTTTTGTTTTTAATTAAGATTCAGTAATCTTGTTTTACCTTCCAGAGCTATTCATAAAATGACTGTGAATAAAAAGCATGTTAATTAAGTTAACACTTATATACATTTATAAAACCAAAAGCATGTAATAATTTTTTTCCCCGTGAAGGTGTTGTATACACAGTAATATTTATTAGAAGGACAACAGTACAATTTTGCTTGAATTTATCTTTTTTCGCCTTAGCAAATCCAACCTCAATAGTCCTCATATAGTCCTAAAACAAAGCGGGTACTTTTTTGCTCCACTTGCCTCAGAAGCTGCCAACAGTGCCTTCTGAAGCTGATGGAATGGTTACTAAAGAGCAGCATGAGCCTGTAACTTCCTTGGGCATCCCCTAATTTGCTGTGGGGTTTCTCCCCATTAGCTGTGTCTGTGCAGCACTGAAGCACAGTCTCAAACTTGAATGCTTGCATTATCAATTTCTGGCAAGGGAGTTGCCCGCTGATAGAACTGCCTATGTTGAGAGCAACCCACAATGAAAGGCTGGCTGTATTAACTGAGGCCATAAATGCTGTGCTAAGATTTATTGCTATTACTTCGGGGTTTTCCCCCTCTATTTGTTAGGACTGTTAGGAGGTTGAAAAGAAAGTTTAAGTTTGAGCCATGGTGCGTGATATACTTGCATTTTCTTCTGAGAGTGCATGAAAGTCTTTACAAATACTTGTGCAAACAAAAACTTTCTAGGTGATAGCCTTCAATACCACGTTTTGAACTTTAACATTCAATTTACCTGAATTCATTCAGAAAGACTGATCTGATGTTGACTCACTAAGTAGAAGTCTTTGTTGTTAGAAATAAGTGCTTCAGCTCCTGGTAATGCAGCGGTACCAAGTCAATCCTGTCAGATAATTTGCCATAAGGGGAGACCTTCTCCCTCTCCACAACTGCCTGCAAGGACCTCGTAGTGAGGTGGTGGCTGAGCTTTTCTCTAAGTCACAAGGGATAGGACGAGAGCAAATGGTCTCAAGTTGCACCAGGGGAGGCTTAGATAAGATATTAGGAAACATTTCTTAATGGAAGGGGCTGTCAGGCATTGGCCAGGCTTCCCAGGGATGTGGCTGTGTCACCATCCTGAAGACACTTGAAAGACCTGTGGATGTGAACCTTTGGGAATGCTTTAGTGGTGGCCTTGATAATGCTGAGTTAATGGTTGGACTTGATTATCCTAAAGGTTTTTTCAACAGTAAATGATTCTATATCAGAGCAACAGCTAAAAACCAGTGAACTAATCACACTTCAGTGTTATAGCTGGAATCAAAGTTATATGGGATTTTGACAAACCAGGTAGAAATCTCCAGCAGTTTGTATCCTGAGGTGCTTTCTGGGATCTCAGTTTTAGTCATTCTATCTCCTCAGAGTTCATTTGTGATTGGATTATTGGTACATTTAATTGTTCTTCATGATAAAATCATAGCAATAAGCAAGTCTGGGAATTTTTCCATGAGTTCTTTCTGCAGTTATGGCTATTCCTGCCTGTGTTCATGGGTTGGAAAGATAGCTGACAGTAAAATAATCTTGCTTTCCAAATTGTTTCTTCAGTGCCTTTGTATGTGGGCACAGATTTGTGTGTTTGCCTAGCTTGTGGTTATGCTTGCCTTTCAAGTTTATGTGTGATTAAGCATTTTCAAAGTAATTAAAAATGATGTTGTGTAACAGTGTTGTGAAGCAGCATAGTTGCTTATTTGCCATGTTTATTCATCTCTTACTTCTCCAAGATAATGCACAGTGGGTCTCCCTGTCATTAGTGTAAACTGCTAATTGTACTTATTTGTTATTCTTGAGTGTCCTACTAGCCAAGATGATACAGCAAAGAAGTGAAGTACAAAAGTCTGTGTTTAAAGTATTATATAGATGCACTATATGCAATTTCCAAGTATTAATGAGTCTATTTTTATTAAACAATAATGCATTTGGATGTTTGTGTAAACGATCAGCAAACGTTTATGTTAAAATTACAATTCATAATGAAAATTACTTGCTGTGCTTTATCTTTTGTCTTTATGTAACTTATAAATTAATTAGATGGTTACTTAAAACAATGTTTAAACTATTTAGCATTTCTGTCTCTGTTCTATTTTCTCACCAGTGGTAAAATGATTAAAAATAAATTAATGCCTGCTAAAAAACCACAGAGTATTATTATGATTATTATTATGATCAGATTTAACTCTGTTGATACTGTGAATCTTAAGAAACAAGATACAAGAAGTTTACTGATAATCTAAGACTTCTGAAAGCAAGTTAGAATTTTTAGAGTTTTCTCAAAACTGGTTGTTAGTGAGAATGGTGAATTAACTGTTTTCTGCAAAGTCTGAAAGACTGGTAATTTGCAGAAGAGTGTAAGGTCAGGGGATACACAGAAATTTTGGTTTTTGAGGGCTTTCCTAGTGTGTGAAATATACATAGTTTTTTAAAATTTTAAATGTAGTGAAATGAGAAAAACAATTTTTTAAAGAGACTTTTCCCCTTTTTCTTTTCTTTTTTTTCTACTATGTTTTTTCCACTTTCCCTTTTTTAAGTAAATTTCCTGTTTGTTACAGTAGTTCTCAGGATTTTCTTGCTTTTAGAAATATGTTTTTATTGGTATGTTACGATGGTTTACTATAGGCAGAAACTGAATACAGGTTGTTTGCTGGACATAAATGCATTATTTAAAGTTACAGCATGAGACAATTAGAATTGTTTTAGTGGTATTAATGTATTTACTCTTAGAAGGAACATACCCTTTTAAAAGGATATTTTAGCAGTTCAGAGCTTCCTGGAGTAAGAAATATTGTTCATAATTTTTCATGGACTGCATGTGGTTTGGTAAAGACCAGAGGATGTTGCAGGAATTGAAATTTTAGAGGCTTAGTTATTATTTGGAATGGTCAGTGAAGAAGCGTGATGTAGGTATGACGTAGGTATGTACATGGTTATCTTTCTCAGTTGTCTTGGCCATAATGGACAAAAGTTCTCAGTAGATGTTAAAGAAAACTAGGTTGTATTTATAAGCAGTCATACATAGTGTAGAAATTGAAATTATATGCTAAAAAGATTTAATTTACCTTTATTTGTATTTGTAATTTATTGAACTTTTATTCTTCACCATACTGTGGCATGGTGAGTTAATCTACAAGGTCTCAGTACAAAGGAAAGTTACTCAGATTAACTAGTATTTGAAATTTGGGATGTCTTCAGGTGGAAGATAAATCTCTGCTGCCTTTCCTATGAAAGGTTGAATCAGATGATCTTCTTGGATCCCTTCTCTGTAGGACTAGACTTCAACTTCTATCATATAGCACATTGATAGAAATAACATGTAATATAAACATAATAATAATAAATTACATTATAAAATTATAAAATAATTTATTACCTTGTACAAATATATAATCTCTTTCGGATAATGATACTTAATAATATGGAGATAAGTGTACATACAGTACATTTATAGTACATTTCCTTTCTAGGATAGATATTTATGTTTTCTCTTTCTTTGAAAAAAGATATAGTGGTCAGCAGTATAGTAACAAAATAAAAAGGTGTTCACTTTGTCTGGCAGTTAAATTTGCTAATTGACTTCTGTTTACAGTTTTGATGTGTCTATTTTTTGACAGCTGAATATTTTTATTTAGTCACATCACTTAATATACTTTTGTTTTTTAACTATCTGTTACTTAAGAAAGTCAAAGAAGTACTAGTGTTGTCATGGTATCTATTCTTTTTTCCATTTGAAATAGTTCTTGTAGTCCTGTGGTATGTTTGAGCATTGTAAATAAAACACATGTGTGGGCAAGACAAAAATTACAAAAAATCACAACTTTAAGTGTTCTGTTTTATATTGTCTTAAACTTGCTTAATGTTGGTGAAAGACGCTTTTAAAACAGGAATAATGAAGAAGACTTGATTTTAAGATGAACACAATTCTCTTTTATTTAGAATATGTTGTATGTACTATTTTCTTTTGTTTGTCCATTTTACCTCAGTCCTGAGCCCTTTTGTGGTGTAAACAAAACTAAAGGAGTACTATTAAAACATCCTATTGAAAAAATGCAATATTGTTGTTTATATGCTGAGAGAATATACTGCCTTGTTTCCAAGGTGATATTATACTGTGTGTGCTATTAATCGTACCTTAAGAAGCACAGAAAGGAATCAGGCCTGTGTAGATTTGCACTAAAATACGTGAAATGAGATGAAATACTTAGTGTGATCTAACTGACACAACATAAAACTGCTGGTAAGGTAAAGAATTTGTGTTTTAGCAGAACCAGGAGGTTTAACGCTGGAATGGAATTTAGGCTATCATTTGATCTACCTGAGCTTTTCAAAGTATGTCTAACTGCATCTGCACTGCTGTTGTTTATTTGAAGTATTGGTACTGAAGGTGTTAGTCCAGACAAGGGCAAAGCTAAAGTAAGCAACACTTGATCACTCTTCCCATAAGAGGTACTGAATTAGGTGGCTCACAGTTCTCTCTGGCTCCAGCAGGTGGTAATGACACATTAGCATTACCAGCAGTAGGCTGTACTGTTCGTAAAAAAGAGCAATTTTAAAAGGCAGCAAGAATTTGTTCTAACTAATGATTAAAATATTTATAAATGTAAATCTGTTTAAACAAGATAATATCTGGAGGCTATATAAGAGCATACTGGTTCATCTGTAATTTAAGTAACTATATTTTATCATCAAACAGTCTGTATAGACTGAAAATAAGCCTAGCCTCTTCTATATTGTTCCATTTTAAAACCAGCCTTTTAAAATCAGTGTGAAGAAGATTGTTTTTCTTATTGATAAGTTAAATATAGTTTCTTATTAGTTTCAAGGAAAAATGGTATTAATAATACACAACTTGAATGGACAAACATTTTCATATAGTAAGTGATTTTAAGTGAGAAGATGCTGGTAAATCCATCTTACAGTAACATGTAATTAGCAATGTTTATTTTTCAACTCTCGGAAGAAACCCCTAACATTTACATATTTTCTTGTCTTCCGATCTCCTTTATATTATTTTTTTTCTGACAGTCCTTTGTAAAACAAAAATTTTGGATCTCTTGGAATTATATAATAACAAAACAAATATTTAAGTTTCATTAACAGATGTTGCTCATATTCGTATTGGAGCACAAGCTCTGATTTTATATTCAGTTTTAGCTGTTCATCAGCAGAGGGCAATATAACTTCATACATTTCCTTGAAAGGATTTAATTTGTTGATCTTTTTATTTCTAGTTTTAACTAAGGGAGCACCTACTTGTAAATACTGAGAAAATATGTGAACTCATGATGAAAAAGCAATGAGCTGTAGTATTAGTATTCCTTACGCACTTTCAGAAGCCTATATAAACTTCCTGGTAGTTGTACTCTGTGGGATGTGTTCCCTGAGTTCATAAGCAGGCAGAAAATGTCCAGACTTTATAGACAGCAAAATGTATTTTTACTTTTCTGGATTAGCTGATACGCCCTCAGCAATTAGCTCATGCACCCTGTCAGTGGTTTGTTATTTGTTTGTTTTCTTTTTTGTTTGTGGGTGGGTTTTTTNTTTTTTTTTTTTTTTTTTGTTTGTTTTTTTTTTTTTTTTTTTTTTTTTTTTTCCTGGGATGTATGCATTTTTTCCCTTGGGACAGTCTCATGCAAAGCTTGGGTTGCTTTTTACATCTGTTTCAGTTTTATTGTAAGATTAAATCCCTTATGAAGAACTTCTAGTACTTGATAGACTCTCAGTATATGCATTGTAAAATTAAGTGTAGTGAGAAGATGTGCTGTGGTAATTAAGAAAAACTAGATTCAGGCCTTCATTTCAACTTATTAATTCTGCATATTAGAATAAGAGTTTTGTTTTATGGCTGGGGTGGTAAAATGAGCCTTTACACGCCTAAGGAAGCATGTGCACCATAACCTTCAAGTGTACATCATGTTAATACTAACATGTTGTGATAGTTGTTTGATTTTTATGCTGCCATTTAGATTTCCATTTAGTTCTTCTTTCAGGACACGTCAAGAATCCTAAAATGGATGTTCATGTGTGGCAATTTTTTTTTTTTTTAAATCTGCTTTCCTATTTCTAATGCTCTTGAGGCATATTCAGAAAGACTTCAGACATATGGTTTCTTGTTTTTCATCTTGTCCTTTGGGCATCAAACATTCAAAGAGTCTACTTCACTGTCAGAGCATAAATACAATTCCAGCTAACAGCCTGGGACAGGCAGCATTTACTAGTGTTAAAACACAAGGCTAGGATTAAAATATTTTGAGTTCTAGCTCCTGCTCTGCCCTTGGCTTGCTGAATGACCTTAGGCAGTAGCATCCCTCTCTTTACTTTGTTTGAAATGCATTAGATAATGCTGGCCGTCCTCTATTACCAAAATTGTTTTGTAGATTAGTTTGCCTCTCTTTAAGCTGTAATATTTAAATTACAAATAATAATATAACTCCTTTAGGTACTGCACGCAGATAAAAATGGCAAAACAGAATATATAAAAATAAAGAATAAAGAATATATGTTTTTGGTATAATACAGCTTTTGCACTCAATTTTTTTGCACAGGTATTTGTGCTTGTGTTCTAGTTCCAGATCTGCTCCTAATTATAGGATTTGATTAAATGAGTCAGTCTTTTATACTGTCACTCTGATGCAAAATGGGGATAAATTCAGATCAACTTCAGCAGGTATTGAAGTCTTAAGCTGGGATACATAAATGCAAGTAATAATTATTATGGCTTTAAAAATTTTATTTAGAAAAAAAACTGCAGGATTTTCATGCATAAATATGGTGCTGATTATATGGTTATATCTTGCAACATACACTAATGATTAATTAAATAAAGCATTGTTAGATGGTTGAAAAGAACACAGTATCTATGCAAATGTAACTGGCAACATGTAAGTTAAGTAAATAGTTTAAAAATCACTGTTCTAAAGCATCTTAGACTTTTCCTTTATGCTAAAAAGATTAATTTAAGAAGAAATCATTAATTGAAGGGAATGTAAACACAGTTTTACAGAAATCTCCAGTTGATGATTTTGTTATCCATTCTAACAGGGTTAAGTGGGAAACAAGAAGCTAGCACAATAAACTGGATGACTTTCAGAGATAAACCATTGTCAATCTCAGTGATATATCCAAGCCACATGTATGTGAAAATTTCCTGTGTCTTGGTAGAGAGTAATGTCTTGAAATGTAATAAATACATAAGTTATCATACTACCATAGCTTTAGACACTTGGCATTGTGCCATGCTCTAAGACAAAGTACAGTTCCCTAAAAATTTTGGTGTTTAGAACATTCTTGTTATTAAAATAAGCAAATATGTATGACACTGCTGTTTTATAATTATTTTATATGTGATATTGAACAAATTATAGAAGAGCTTTATTATGAAGACTGTAGAATAAGTTGAGACATAACTTACTTTATTAGGCACATTTCCATTAAAATATTAAGTACCCAGAGTACTTATTTAACATGGTGATTGGTGGATAATGAATTTAGTGTAGATGTTCTTCAGTAGTAATGTACTAGGAAAACTTTCCAAACATATTGCCTTAGTTCCATCTCTTTCAGCCGCAGACATTTTATATTATTGGAAAATATGATTTGTGAAGGAAGTTGGTAAACTAGTCACAAACAAATGTATCTGTAGCATTCTACTCTGAGTATCTGTTTGAACCTACTTTAAAAGTGAAGTAATGATGTGATAAGCTTGTTGTCAGAAAAATATTTTGATCTGGTTATTCCATAAGAGTTAATTTTAGGTAGTACTACTTAAACTAATAATGTTTAAATTATTAAAAGGTCTGGGTTTTTATTTTTTTTTTAAACTTCATGTCTCAAACTTCATTTAGCTATTTGTGTAAATAAACTTGTATTTATGCAATTCTAATGCAAGAAGAAGGAAAAGTACAGCTACATGTGTGGGGTTTTTTGTGGTGATCTTTTTTTTTGTAGGAGTTTCTTGGACTTCAGCCAGCTATAACTGGAGGTATATATTCAGTATCACTGCTCCTATTCTGTGTGATCATGAAATGGCATGCATTATTATGATAAAAAACATTCATACCTAACGTAGAATGTTTGTGTTTAGAACTATTGGGTAGCAAAGAAAATAACAGGATTCTGTTTTTATGATTTTGTTGTTTGGGTTTTTTTTTTTTGTTTTTTTTTTTTTGTTTGTTTTTTTTTTTTTTTTTTGGGTTCTCTCATTTTAAATCACAGACATATCCCATGTCCCTNCTTCCTTTCCCTCTCCCCATACCCTGGTTTTTTGTTGACTTTCTTGAGAATAGTATTGTTTTAAGTTTTTATCTTACAGAAGTAATGGGGATATTTTAAGTAACCTTGTTCTGTATTAGTTGTCTGATCTCAAAGCTGCTGATTCAGTTTTTATTGTCTTGAGTATGGAAGACAATGTCCAGTGAGAATATGGCTTATTTAGGTGACAACACACCTGCCTCTTACTAAGTGGTTTGGAATTTGAACCTAGAACTTGATCAGCTTTTGGACACTGAAATGAGACGATAGAAGTCCAGTACACTTTCCCTTTACCTGTTCAGGTGTAGAATATAGATTTTGAGATCCATGTTTTCCTAGAAGTGTTAAGGTGCTTGAATACCTCCTTTTGGTTACCATCCTAAATGATACATCCCTTCTTCCCTTGAAAGAAGCCAGGGTAGGAAGTAATCTTAAAGAAAATTACCATTTAATTCTCAAATGATTGACAGTCTTGATTCCTCTTGTGCCTGGTTTGCTTTTCTCTGCACATACTGATTTGCACATCTGTGCTCCTTTTGTAGTTACTGAATGTAAGTGCAAGCTTAGACACACATATGTGTGACATATTTGTAGATTTTGGTGTCCTAATGATTCTATATTAAATATTTTCTGAAAGGAAGGTGAAACATGAGTTGAATTCTGTGTATGTTGCTGAGGAGAAAGGGAAGGTTTTTGAAAAAAAGCCTGTATAAAACAGGATGAGGGAAGTACCTTTCGCTGTTTTCTGCATAGAGAAGAAGAGGTGCTTGGGCTTTAAGTATCACTTACCCTACTGCACCTTGGTCTTGGGCATCCTCTGCCAAAAAGCTGCATTTTCTGCATGGCGTGCTTTTGGATACCTATTATATTCTACTGTCCTTAATGCTGATTTCAGGTCTGGTGTGTACACAGTAATTTGGTATATGGATTTTTGACATGTACTTGAATAGAATGAAAGGCTGACCCGTAGCTATGTATCTGTATTGCACAGATTCCCAGAAAGGGGCATTATGGTGATTAATGAGAGGAATACAGCAGTCCATTACCAGTTTCATGTCAGTCGGCAGCATGAAGGTGCTGTGATATGAATAAGGATGTTTAATTCAGAATACCTCCTAAGGATTAAATGAAATCTTATGCCTCACATAAGGACAAGAATGAAGTCCTGTGCAAAGTCCATTTTCATTAAGTTGGAACATGGTATTCCCAAAGTCAGGAAGAGACAATAGATTTTCTTTTTTTTTAGTGAGATTTCACATTTGTTTTTGCACCAAGGTTTCTGCTTTCTATACAATATCATTGGCGTACCAGTTTTCAGACTGGACTTGGATTTTTTTTTTAATGGGTTTTCTATGTGGACTTTAACTCTTTATCCTTAAAATGCAGTTGTTTAATATGTTTCAAAATACTTTGTCTGTTACCAAAAGTACAGATGATGGAAATTGTGGGATAAAAGTGAATATGAATTTATGGCTTTTTCATGTTTCTAATTGTGGGACACTATCCAAAATATGTTATATTTGAACTTTTATCTTGTCATAATTTTAACTGGTTTTTTACTATTAATTTGGTATTTTTTTAGATTTAAGCTTAAAAAAAGGATGAGTTGTATCATGTGTGTCACATTTTCTCATTTTAATGATGTCCATGTTTTGTGGCAGCTGATAATTCATTTCCAAATCAAATTCTCGTCTCTGCCGGAATCTATTAGAGCATGTTAAGAAAATGCTATTTGGTGCATGTTCTCTGAGGCTATAGTCAGATGTCTCTTTTTTTTCCTTCAGTTTTGCTGTCTTAATGGGAGTAATCTCAGCACTGCTGGGTTCCTTGGCATTTTTTAATAAAATCATTGCTTTTATTGAAGCAGATACTTGGCAGAAAATAGACAGTCTTTTATTTTGCTATGATAATATATAGGAGAGATGAGGCCAACTAGTGAATTCGTTTGAAACAAACAAAGGAAATGTTGGAAGAAAAAAGTGAACAAAGATTCATATTCGTTGAAACCAGAATTTGTTTTAAGTCTTGGTAACTTACTCAATATTATTTTTAAATGTTTGTTTTTATGGCAAGGGAATCCAGGTATTGTAAAAAAAAAAAAAATACTGCAGTGACCTTTAGCCCATTGTTATGTTTAAGATTAACCAAAAGGAGAAACCCTAGTATCCTGTATTTCTTCTTTTTTAATTAGGGACTTTATTATATATCAGTCAAGCTTAACTTCAAACTTATATTTACATAACCTTTGAGTGTGTACTTTATTCAAAATGAAGTAGTGAATCATGGTTGATAAAGTTCACTGAGTGGAAACTGCCTGCATAATTTGATTGCTGTCTTGCTGAAGAATATTAAAAAATGAAGATACTCTTTGAGAATGTAAGATCTTCCACGTACACCTTATTTCAAAGAAAACCGTATGCCAAACAGTTTTAAACTTTTTTCCCACAATACAAATCAAAACGTTGATCGCTTTCCAGAAACTGTTTTGGGAATATGGTTATTCCTTAAAAGCATGTCCCAAGCTGCAGAAAAATGGTGTTGATGATTTGCTGTTCATCTTTGAATTTCATGTGCTTGGTGCTGTGTGCCAGCATACTGTCTTTTAATTTTTAATTCGTGGTGTTTAGATAAAACTTATATGGGAATTCTGCAATACAGGGAAATTATGTTAGAGTTCAGTCAGTTCTGTGTGATTTGTGTCTTGAGCTATTATGTGTTCTATTTTAGAGTTTCCTAGACTAATTGTGGTTAGATACTCTATGTGGGAATGATTTTGAGACAGAGAGAGCACCTTTTTTGTGATTTTATATTATGTATGAAACTAATTCGTACCAAATCTCAGTCATCTTCCAAAGATTCTGTGAGCCCTCATTTAATTCTTTGCAATGTAGATTAGAATTAGCTTGTATACATGTAATTTTTAGTCTATGTATGTTAAAAATGAAGAAAGTGTATGACGGGGGATTTTAAAACTGCTAAAGTTACAGAAACTGTTATTTCAGTTTAAAAAATCCATTCTCTAAACACGTCCAATATATTTTTTTCAGTAAAAGCTCTCCATAGGGGTTGGGGGGGAGAAGAAGTAGGTCGTTCAAACTGCTTTGCCTCTAAACTGATTGAATGCACTTTCTCTCTTTTCTGAAACAACTGATGCCTGTGGCATAGCTCATGCCAAGTGTATTCATAAACTTCTGACACCTGTACAAGAAGAGCAGAAATACTGAATAAAAGCATTATTCAGTATTTCTATTGCATAGCTATTTATTTAATCAATTAAAGCATACTTCTTTTAATTGTGTCCCTTGGGCAGTTCTGCCAGCCTTTATTGACAGTGACACCTTGGTTTACATGACCTATCTGATTTCCACACATCATTGTTATCTTTGCTTTAGGTTCCAGTGCGTCTTACAGTGGTTATAGGATGTTGGAAGTAAGAGTCCTTCCATTGTTTTTTTTTATGGGATGTATGCCTGTGACAGCTTCCTTGTTGGTTTTGCTGGGGATGTCTGAGCTCCTGTGTTCTAAACAGAGTGTCCTTGTCTGGGACTGTAGCCTGGTGAGACCAGCATGGACAAAGGGGCTCATTGTTTGTATGCTGGTGGTGAGTGACCACAGCCAGGAATAGGTCACATGGGGATCGTCACACGATTTCCATGTGTGTGTCTCTGTGGCTGTAGGAGAGAGAGGTAGCTTTCAACCAAGAGGAGAGTTGTATGCATACACAGTGTGTCTTCTAAAATGCCCATGCAGTTTGACATCCTGTGTGTAAAAGTGTTCTGTGACTGAGAGGTTTTGCACAGCAGGAAGGTTTTACTCTGGTAAATGGCACTGTACCCAGAGCCCTGTTTGCTGCATGAAGTTCCCTGGGACATTACATGCTTTTTCCTCTTTGCAACATAGCTTTAGCAGTAGTAGAAATAAATAAAAGAACAAAAAAAGAGAGTAAAAACTACTAAGCAATAGATGGGAAAGGTAGGGGAACAGAGATAATGAGTAAAATGTGGAAAACACTGAATACAGAGAAAACAACAAGAAGGAAAGTGGTCTGGGAAGAATTCTTGCTTTAAAAGCTGTGGGAAAGGAGGTTGGGATTTTTACTTTCTTCTATATCTTTTTGTTACAGAAGTGTTTATGTGCATGGGTAACTTCAATTTTAACAAATGCTTAATAAAATTTGCATGCTCGGTTTAAATAGCAGCAGTGATAGTGGCATAGGCTGGAATTCTGCATACTTTTCTCTGTCCATTTTGCTTTGTGAACTGCATAGACTACGAGCTTGTTGAAGTTCATTACATTGCTGTGTTTGAAAGTCTTGTTCTTTTGTTTTCTCCATGACTGCTCCTTGATCATAAAGAAGCAAATTATTTCTCTGTGAATATTTGAAAGCATTTTTATTTTATTCTGGCACTGTGTTCTTTTCTTTACTTGCTCTTCTTATTCTTATTTTGTCATTCATGCTCTGAACCGGTGAGAGACCTTCTCAAAAATCATTATTTGCCATCAAGCAATAAGATAGGGGGTTCTATTGCGATTTGCCAAATCAGCTATTATCAATAGCTGCTAAAGCTTAGTATATATTTTAGATTAAAATAATTATTTTAAACTGCTTTGTTTGTGTTTCTTAAAAAGAGAAATCAGTTTCTTAAATTTCAGTAGACACCCACTTAAAAGAGGGAAGATTTCTTTAGTGTAACTTAAAACAATGAGAAAATACTGCCTTTTTGTCAGTAACATTTAATAAATTAGTCCTAAGTAACAGAAACAACTACTTAGGGTAACAAGTAAGAAGACCAAACGAACCATGCCTACTTTTACAGGGCTTAGTATTTTAATCCCAAGTGTCACGTTTGTACTGAGTAGCTTTGTTTAGTCCAAGTTTATTTATATCAGAAGTTTTTGTGGAAAACATTATTCACTGAATCATGATACAACCAGTAAAACCTTTGCCTGCATGTTCTTGTCTGAATTTGCACACAGGAATTGTAAGATCTGTCATTTCCACAGAGAGAACTCTACATTGGTAGAAAAAAGGGGATGTGTTTGCTGATTTGTTGATAGAAATTTCTGGAATGAGGTAGTTTTTGAAGAAGGCTCATGAAGATGAGCATGTTGACAAGCTCTAGTGGTGCTGCCGGTAATGAAAATGCTATTTTGAGGAATTATGTTACAGCATCCAAGAAAGGAGATGTTTACTAGAAAGCAAACAAAATGAAAAGTAATGCTGAAGAGATGGGAGAAGTGGAAAGTAGGTTTATTTCCTAAGGTACATTTCTTAGCCATCACTGGGATGTAATATGCTTCTGCTTTACATTTAACAGAGTTAACTTACTCAATAGATGCAACCAGTGATAGGTTCTAAATAATAAAATGATAATAGAATGTAAAGTATTTCTGTAGCGAATGTGCTTTTTTATTTTTTCCTGAAAAAGTGATATATAACTACCTGACCAAAAATAACATTTATTAAAAGTGAGTAAAAATACTAGCAGAGAAGGGAAATTAAGGATTCAAACGTATTTGACCAAGAGGATTAAATGCAGTCTAATTTGAGTTCATTTGAATAGTAGAATTTCTTGAATTCATTTTTGTTTCATTTAATTGCTGTGATAATTTTGAAAATTGTGTGTGATGTGATTCACTAATACTTCGGAAGACACTTAGTATTAGAAGAATTTTCATAATTCACTTTAAACACTGTTCTATTGAAATCCAGGTCCTGTCTTTGACTTCACAAGGTCTAGGAAAGATGTGGGATGTGGGCAATCCATTTTACTTTTTTTTCGAAAGAAAAAGTGCTGAGAATCTTTCAGCTTCATTTGTAACACCTTTCAGGTATGAAAAAGCAGCAGTATCTGACCATTTATATATTCAGTCTTATTTTTGTTATTTGTTTGAGAAATACATGCAATCAGAAAAAGGCTGCTAGGCTGAATTCGTTCTCTTTAACAGTGTAAAATACGTTGCATAAAGGAAAAGGAAAATTAAGCTCTTTTAAGATTAAGATCTTCTAATGTTTATAATTATTTACCATATTTTGCTTTCTGTTGCAGTAACTTGCTAGTAATATTAAGTGCAAAAGTTAAACATTGATTTTTATGGAAATAATTTGTATAAAAATATAACAGGAGTAAATTCACTATGCATTTTAAAAGAAGTTTTATTGTTATCATCAGAATACTAAAGAGAAAGGTTCTTTGAGGGCATGTAGGATGAGAAAAATCATCCTACCTGATATTGTTAGAAATTTCTTGGTGGTATTTTTAACATTATCAGTGTGTCTTTCTTAGGTGCCTTAGGGAAACCAGTGTTTACTTTTTATGAAGCTCTGATATGGTAATCCACAGTCATCTTTTGACTGTCTAGTAGATTCGCTGTGCAAAGAAAATGCAATCTCTTGTATTAAGGGAAAAGATATTTATTTGTTGATGGGGTGGTGAGGTCTTCTTTTGGCCAATGACAGCAGAGCGCTTTTGTGAATTAGGCTCATGACTACTTCTAGAAATTCCAGAACATACCTGCCTGCATATCTAGGTGTATAAGTACTTATAAAAATTAATCTTCAGGACGATTTTTTACTTCCCATTATGCATGAGATTTAAGTCTCTTTGTTCCTGTATTTTAACGCATTCTAATTGCTAAAAGTATTTACACATGGGGAAAAAAAAAATTTGGAAAAAAAGATACTAAATATCTCCTTTAAAAAAACCACTGAAATATATGTTAATTAGGTAAGTTTTTCTAGTGCCATACTTGTGACAGAAGTGCGTGAATAATATACTGCGTTCTCTACAGAGACAGTATAATCTCTGGGGTGCAGTTTAGACTATTTAGGTACAAACAGTTTCAATTTGGTTATGTAAGTGGGATAAGTAAAGCCTGTAAGGATTGCTCTCAAGGCTGTTTTAAAAAGTAGGGGCACAGCCTTTCTTGATGTCTGGACCACACATTTGACAGTATTTGTGTAGTAAAATTTCTAACACTCATCCTGTGTAATCTTCCAGCAAGAAGAAAGCTTGGCACAGGTTCTTACTCAGCATATGGATTATTAGTATGTAGTGGTTGCTTTTTAAAAATTCTTTCACTGGCTTTCCCTTGTTGCTTTTGTATTGTTTGTGGGCATAAACTCGTCATGTACATGTCTGAGCTGCTCCACTTCTGAGAGCTCACAGCCTTGGAGATTTTCTTGGAGTACATTTGTCATCTTCAGCATGTCTCTCCTGTATTTTGGTTTTCCATTCAAATGTTTTATCCAGGTAGACTTGGAAGCTTCCAGGAAGGTTCAGAATTCTTATGCAAGAGCTGCAAAATCTTGTTGTGGAAACCTGGTGTGACCTACAGGTCAAACAGTCTGGGTTGACGAGGGAAGTGATAGAGTGGCTCTGGTGGGGTCCTGGCATCCAGCCAAAGTCAAACCACCAGAACTAACATTTCTGTTTGAGCAATCACAGTTAGAAATGTAAAAAAAATAATCCCTTTCTTTTACAGCACACTAAAATTAAGATGCCTTGAATTCATTCAATACGATGAAATCCTGCTTGGTGTGAATTCGAGATGTCCTTTTCAGTCAGCTGTGACTACATCTGTAATCATCTTGGTACAGATGCTTTTAAAAAAGGTTCCATGCACAAATGGTTAAATTTCTTTAAAAGTCATTGCTAACTAACACCTAAGCATTGAAGATATTTCAAAATAATTTTTCTAGGGAACATAACACAGTTCAGCAGCTATAAGATGTTACGCTTTCATTGAGGTGTTTTACTGTAGGATTTGCTACTTAATTCGCATTTTTTTTTTTTTTGCTGTTTTTTCTGAAAATAGATATTTTCATAAAGAACCTATCATACTGATAAAAACAAATCAAACATACCTTTACATAGTGTTTCACAGACAAGTGCTTGTAAAATGTTAGCCAGCCTAAGATTTTCAGACAGTTCATGTATTTTGACATGATTGCATAACAGCAAGATGTTGTGTACTTTTTGTTGTTTAGAGAAGTCTAAAATGGAACAGTTAACATCTTAGTAGGCCATTCTTACACTAATCAAAAAACTCAGTGTGAAAGAACAGGAAAGGTTACAAAATCAAGTATTGAAAAATTAGTCTGTCAAAACTAGGGGTTCAGTTCAATTTCCGTTCACCCTTGTTATGTTAATGTGTAATCTTTAAGTTTATAAACAGAGGAATTTTTTTTCTACAGACTGTACTCCATTAGAAAGGTTCATTTATTTAATATTCCTTTATTAGAGTATATAAAGCGGAGACATACTGTTCACTATTAAAACCAGGCACCAAGAAAAAAAAGAAAATTCATTTTAGACATTTTTTGTAATACTTCAATTGTTGCATCTGTAAACTTGATAAAAATTAATTTAGAATTACAGTACTCCTGTGGATTAGATCATATTACTGTCTGTATTTTACAACTGTGGAACATTTAGCTAAAAATCTATAAAGGCTGAAATATTGGTAGACTTAAAGTGTCCAATTTAAAATGCCAGTGACATGAGATTTAAATGTTAGTACTTTCTTGTAGCACTTTGAGCCACAGTTAGCTGACTTAAACTGTGGATATAGTAGCTTGTCACTTTTGCAGCTTCCTTTTGTAATATTTTATTGGCTCATGGAAAACTGGATTTTGTGGTTTGCATGCCATCCCACAGGAACTCCATGACTGAGTAAAGAAAAATAATTGATTGGTTTTGATAGGTGTGCCATTTTCCTAAAAGTGAGATTTCCCATTTGCCTAGAATATTCTTCAACTGTGCTGTCTTTACATCTTGAAGTGTCCACAAAGATGTGCGAAACTAATGGTTACAAAATTCTTGTTCTGTCCCATCTTGTATCTGTCCTGAGGATTTAGTGAAAAATACATTGGTTTTTTTTGCTGAGGTCTGGAGAATATGTTCCAATGGTTACAGATGAGTCTGTCCCAGGTCTCCTCTCTGTGTGTGCTGTGCGCCGTTCTGCCTTGCCCACACATGGCTGCTTCTTCACTCACCTTGCTCTCCATTCTAACTACCAGGTCCTGGTTTCAGAGATCATATCTTCTTATTTCCCTCTCAGCTTGTTCCTCTGACACAGGCTTTCCCACCTCCTCTGTCTGCCTTTATTGAAATCTCTTTTCCAGCTGGTTTCCCCTCCTTCTGGCTTTTGGAGCACTGTTGTGCAGCCGTGTGCTTCTCTGCTTGCTGTGCCTTTCCATCCTCTCCAACTCTGTATTCTGTCCAGATAGCTTCACCCCCCCCTTGGCTGTGCTCTTGTGTTTAGCAGTGTCTAAGAGTATGCAGCCATTTCGTTTAGTGCAAATCTTGGGGAATAGTTCTCTGCAACATGTGGCATTGCTAACAAGTAGAACGTGTTTGTTACAAAACCCTTAAAACAATAGAAAATAGTTATATTAACAGGGTGAATTATACTGAAAAATAATCAGTAGAAGTAGTGGAAATCAACTTTTTTAGATTATGTTTCCTTCTGAGTCTTTTAAAAATAATGGAAATTCTGATCAAGATCTTAAAGTTGGATTCCACCAGAATCTTGTAGCTATATCATTTTACCTGAACTTTTTGCTGTACTTTCATAGAGGTCTGGTTATATTAGGCTCTGATCAGCCTTTTCTTTTTCCCTTGTGGAAGTTCTTAAAATCCTCGTGGGTCATAAACTTCCAGAAGGTTTTTTTATTTATTGCCCCTCCCTCCATCTCCCCATTTAAAAATCTCTCCTTTTGGAACTGTGCTAAGACCTTTTCAAGCAGACTTAAGGTACTACTCCCTTTGGAGCCAGTTACTGTTGAGAGCTGTGTACCTTGTAGGAGCTGGTTTTGAACAGTCTGTGTGCATTCCCAGTGCACAACTTGCTGTGACTAATTAGGCTTTTTGGGGCACTGTATTGGTTTGAAGACAAACCAGTGGGAGATCGCAAGTCAGAATAAAATTCAATAGGAAAAATTTAAAATAAGTGAAATAATACAAGGAAAAAAAAGCACTGACAAAGTCAGATACAACCTGACACCCTGTCAGGGTGGTGGTAGCAGTCCAAACGAAGTAGCTCAGTTGAAGCAGTGATTCTATCTGAGGTCTGGTCTGCAGCTGAAGGTCCAGTGGTAGCTCTTGTCCTTTGGGAAGCCAGTAGACAGGGCTAACTTAGGCAGTTCCAAGGCCAGGTTATATCCAGGTGGGAATGCTTGGCTCCTCCCTCCTAGGTGGAGCATCTTACAATAGGATAAGTCCGTGAGTCATGCAGTGGTTTCTTGATGGCCCATTGTCTGTTATCAGGAGTGGATCATAGGAGGAGATAACAGTTAGTGGCCCACAGCTGGTGGTAATAGAATACTTAAATACATCTATATTGTAACCTAGGACAGGCACTTTCTCCCGTCTAGTAGTTTGAGGAACGAAAGACTAAGTTTGAAACTCCAGTCCTCCAGCTTGTTTTTGCTTTGTCTACAAAACAATTTTAGTTGGGGCTTTAAGTCCAGAAAAAAAAGTGGTTCTATTCTTTACCTTTGCTGTGATTCCCTCTGGAAAGCATAGGTTAAAATACCAGTTGAGCTGAGAAGCAAAACAAACTAGACTTCACTGACATGTGATTAGAAACAAAATCCAGCAAAACTGAAAACCTAGGAGTGAACTGGATATGCCAAAAATGGCCCATTCTGCCTGTGTGTAGTTCTTGGTCATTTCCAGTGCTGACAGCAAAAGTAGATATTAAATAATTGTATTTCTTACTCATTTTCATGACAGAAAAGCTCAGTGCAAGACTCTGTAGGAGGCGGAGGTGATTTTTAAAAATGTTAAGCAGAATTGTTTTTATTTGTGTGCATGTCTTTGTAGATTTTGCTCACTGAGTTTGTTACAGCCATTCTCTGACCTTAACATATGCATCTTTCCTGAGGTGTCCAAGCAGTCTGACTGAGATTAGTTGTGGAGGTATAGTAGACAAGGGAACACTGAATTTTGACCTGTCATTGCAGATTTTTCTTCTTGTGTAGTAATTGTCTCTGATTTCTGCAGACACTTTGCTTAGGCCAGGTTATGTTCTTTGGTGCTGTTGCTGCCTCCTTAGCTGTGGTGTGGTCTGGCTTTGGTCACCACCCCACGCAGCACGTGCCTGTTTCACTGGGGTTCTTCCTAGGATTTACAGCTGCTCTATTCAATACTACTTGCTCCACATACAGCATTCTTCTACAGCCTCATCTGCTGTTTCACCCAGTCCTTTATACACTCCTGCTGCCATGTGCACTGCCTGTGCATAACAGTGTAGGAGTGCCACTACTTGACGTTTCATCCAGAAGAGGAGGCTGAACGTTAAATTCAGAAGTGACAATCGCATAAATGCATATTGAGACCTTGGAGACATACTTAATGGTTTACAATGTAAGACAAATGCATATCTTAAAACACAAGTAAAGGAAACTTCAAAGATTTTTTAAGAAAGGGTGCCTTTCAATAAAGCCACTTATTTGTGTACTTATAAAATATGAATGAGTTGTTTTCCTTTAGTTTGTCAAGTTATATACGAATAACAGACAATGACTGATCTTATTCAGAAATTACTTAGAGGTACTTGAGAGGGAAGAAATTATATTTGGTTGCCTGTATTTCTATTTAAAAATTGCATTTGTTTTATGTCTGAGGTATTTTTTTTTATTTATTGTTTTCTTCCATTCCTCAACTCTGCAAACAGTGATATTTTAACGAGTCATTTCACTTTCTCTGCCTCCTAAAGTTTTTATCCGAATTCTATTAAAAATCCAGGATATGCCTGTGGTGTCTGTATGGTGAAATCAGAAGTGTCACGTATGTTTGACACTGTGAATGTGAGAGGGTGTTGCAGCAGATACACAGGGTATCATTAAGGTGGCATCAGAGGCAGGACAATTTTGAATGGTAACTACTGTATTTGGCCTATAAAAATCCTAATTATAGCTCTGATTTTAAAAAATGCTTAGTATTTCTTTAGATTTAATATTGGAGAATAGGTTCCAGTATTGGAGGTACCAGAAGAATGTGATTTTGTACATAAACTAAAAATTGCCTTCAAATTGTACGGCAAGGTAATTTATTTAGGCAATATAATATCTTTATATATAGCAAGTCCCTTTTTCTCTAGGCAGCCCTACTGATCAGCTTAAAATTACATTGATGGAATCACCTTGTGACTTTAGTAATCATTAAGAAAATAGTGGCTTCACCTAAAAAGTCAATAAATATATTTGCTAACCAAAAAAATTAAGGTGCAAATATGAAATATTTATTAAAGTACATGCAGGATTTTGTGAAATTCCTGGCTTTATTAAAAATTTCTTGTCTTGTGAATGTATATGAAATTTTTAGTAGAAGTTATCGCACAACTGTGTTACATGAAAACAGAGCATTGTGACAGCAAATGAAAAGATAGTGATCAGCTAACCAAGATTTGTAAATTAAAATGGTGTCATTTAAAATAAAAACATGTAAGTCCTGTCTCCTGTGGTGAAGTATCACATATTTCAAAAATAATTAGTAGAAGTGGAAATCAACTTTCAACAGCAAAAATAATTAGTAAGTAAATGTGTTAAATAGCCAGATAGATAAACTAGTAGTAAATTTTTAGTTTTATATTTTAGTTTCAGATTCTTGTGTGAATTTTAAACCAAGGAACATAAGCACAGATACAAATGTGCAATGTGAGGTATAGAAAGCAGAAGTTCCTAATGTCATGGAACTTTCACTGGTTCAACTTCTAGAGTAAAACTACTGTGTAAAACTACTATGTTTTAGTAAAACTACTAATTGTAAAACTACTATGCTTTAAAAATGAGTTTATGATATGCTCTAGTGAAGTGTATATAGAACTTGAATTTTCCTTTTGCTTGTGAGCATCTTAAAAACCAGCATTCCTGATCACTGTTAATCTTCTGCTGCAAATAATTATGAGTTATATAGATTATATTTGTGGTATTAATTATATTCCAGATTTGATTTTGAGCGTCACAAGAAAGATGAGTAAAAAAAGCTACTCCTGCAATATCTTTGGTTAGTAAATGTGATACTCAGTGCAAGAGAGAATGGTGATTCTTCGGTCCTGTCTAACAAGATTCTTGTCCTACATTTTTAAAAAGAAAACTGAAACAAAAGCTGAAACCTTTTCATGTCTGAGCAGGTAGAAAAAGGGTTTTTTCTAGCCATTTTGCAAAGCAGATTTTGAAGTATACAGGACTGGCCATGAATAGACCATGTGAAATTAAACTTGCGATGTTGTTTTTCACTAGTGGGTTTTAGAGAAATACAGTAGGACTTGCATACTAGTGTTGAAAAGTGGCATCAGCATTTCACTAGAACATTTTAAAACACTCCAGTTGTGTGATTTTCCTGGTTGTGATTAAACTGAAGCTTTTTATATTCTGATACATGCTGTACCTTTTGTTGGGAATTGTTGTACTACTGGTGCTTTTAACAGTATATAAAAATTCTTTTGCCATGTGAGCTTTCCCTGGGAACAAGCAAAACTCCAAAGTTTAACAATTTTTAAACACTAGGTAATTGTAGAGGTACATTATAAAAAGTCTGACACTTTCATTCTGACTTGTGTTTCATAACTGGAGTTTTGTATTTATATGTAGTAAGCTACACATCTGATTCAAGAAGATTTATGCTATAACATGAATATAGTCAATAAAATGGTATACTGTAGTCACAGTAAATACAATTTCTGTGCATAAAGAGAAGTCTTTTTATACAGGGTAAATAGATTCCAAGATTTAAAATTGACCCAGTAAGTTAATGGTATTAGCAAACAAAGCCTGCTGTAATTTGAGATAAAGGCCGTAAGTAATCCTTTTCCCCCTAGCTTTTCTCTTGCAGTGTTTCATTATGGATGCCTTATACCTGTGTCATGAGTAAGCCCCTGTGCTGTTCTCCTATATGAAATCAACTCTTAATTACTCCACTGTGTGATAGGGCTCATTATAAGATATGAGAACTGGCTGGATAAGAGAGGATTTCTTCAGTCTGTGTTGGGACTTATACCCACTGGAGACAAATTTATACTCTATGGCTATGTTTGCTTTTAGAAAATTGGACAATCGTAATCGTGATTGTAAACACAGTAGCTCAGCTGGGGTTTGCTTCTGAAAATCATTTCTAGGTCAGATGCTTAGTTCAGGCAGCCATTCAATATTTTGTTTCTAAGTAGTGAGTTCTAAAAAGTTTGCAGTTACATTTACTGTAGCTAAGAAAAGAAGAAGCTTTTTTTTACCTTTATAATTACATTTATAAAAACACTTGAGACACTGTGTTTTTTAATCTGTTTGAATCATGACTCCATTATTTTGCTAGTTTGATCCCCACTCACAGCAAGGTGACCTTACACTTTGCGCTTGCTACAGTTCAGCACTTCCTGAAAAAATGTGGAGTAAAATGTTTCTTCTTTCAAGAGCAGAATCACAGAAGGGAGAGGATTAGAAATTTGTTTCCATGTTTGCATAGTAGACCTTGAACTCCATGTGGTATGTTTTTGTTTATAAGTCTCCAGGTATTGTTCTCTTCCCTCTCACAGATTTAGGCTGTTTAAATGCAGAGATTGTTTCAGAGCAGAGCAGATCTTGAAAGAAGTGGATTGAGATTTCAGCAGTACTTTATTGAGATATCAGCTGTCCTGCTTTTTTCAGACATGACTGCAATTTGTATCTCATGGTGCAGTCTCCTTCCCTACGACGCAGGAGTGTTCAAAGCTGTCCTCTTGTTCTCTTACAATGACACGTGAAAGGCTGGGAGATGAAGTTGAAACATGCCTCTGTACCTTGACTTCAAACGCACGTGTCATGTCAGGAGGAGGATGATGCACACTTCATGGGTCTCAACGGCTTAGGAACAGCAGAGTCTGATTCTGCTGGGCAGAACTGCGTTGCAAAGGATAATAAGCATTATACCTCTGAAGATGATGAATAACCATGCATCCATACGTGTTTGGGTTTCTTGTCCTTACTCCATCAGCACTGCCCACGCTGCTTTTTTTAATTTGAAGGTTGTAGAAGTCCTTTTTAGCACACCAGTTAATTTTAGTGTCTTTCCTGGATGTCACAACTCCATGGAGCATTCTTCTCAATTTCAGAGTTAGTATTTAGTTTGTTCTTATGAAAGGGGAATGAGTTACTTGCAGTACAGAATACTCATTATGTTAAAACTTTTGAAAACTGTTCTCTTGTGGCTGTGTCTTTATAATAAGCATTATACTGAATACCTTCCTTCAATATATTGGCATAGTATATATAGGGAGAAAGTTTCTTGTTTGTTTTTTTTTTTTTTCATTCAGAGCATCTGATATTAAAGCTCTTCATTACTATTAGACTTTTGTCCTTTGTTTATGGGTATTGTTATCACATCAACCAGAGATACAATGGTGTCACTGTGTCTGGCATTTCCATCTATATCCATAAAGCATGTTGCCTGTGTAGAAATTAGACTTTTATAAATTAACTTTATTCTTAAAAATTACATTAGTTTTCTTTGAGGAGTGTGTTTATGTTTTTTATAGTTCAGTACTACAAAGTATCACAGAAGTGATAAGATCAGCACTACAAAATAAAACCTTTTCTAGGGTTTTGGTGTTTGAGCTTTTCTGGTTAACAGTGTAGGATACTTGCTTAAATTCAGATTTATTTCTACATACTACCAAATGGTATCTAGCCATTTTTGAATATGGGAATGCAGTTTAAAAGGCAAGCAGTAGGGTGGTTTACTTTCTATCACCTGTGAATTTGATGTCATTGTCAGACAATCTTTGAAGTGGCTGCTGGGCAATCTTACTTTTGCCTTGTGTAAATGTTACCATTCTAAAATATAGCTGTAACCTTTTAAATGTTTTTAAGTATTCCTAAACAATGCACTTTCAATTACAAAAAGATTTGTTGAAGAAAATTAGAGCAATTGCAATTTCAGTTTATTATCTGAAACAAGGTTCAGTGCCATGTGGTACTAATTAATGACTGAAATGTTAATATTCACACAGAATGCATTATGTAGAGGTTTTTGTTCTATTGCTTTCTCGTATATAAATGGGAAGGATATGGTGGGATTTTTTTCCTTTATTTTTCCTCTTTTCCCCCACTGTGTTTATTTATGTGGCTTTTATTGTATAAGGAATGTGTTTAAATATTTGAGGAAAGACAATCAAGCAAGACGTTTAAAATTGGGTCCTGACAGAGGTTATGTGTTAGTGTTTTGGTATTGTCTTTTCTTAATGGCAGGATTATTTCCCATAAAATAGTGAGCAACATCCTTCCCTCTCCCCACCCCAAAATAAGATAAAAACCTAGTCTGTTTCTGTGCATCAGCTAATACTAGTAAAATACTAAGACGTTGTTTTCTTTATGTTGTCTTTTCAAAACATGCTTTTGACAGTGTTGTTCAGATAGAGCTTCTAAGCATGCATGGATCTTGGGGAAGCAGTCTTTGTTGACTTTCGTGTCTGTATGAACACACTCCGAGCTCAGCCATAGCAGTGCATCAAGACACTCAAAAGGAGCATCAAGGCATTCAGCACCTTCCAGAGTTGCTCAGAATTTAGCAGGATTGAACTCTAATTGCATTTTAATGTTCTAAAAGTCTCTTATACATCACTGTTGGATGTTACAGCAGTGTGATCTGAAAATCAAATTGTTGTCTTTAAGCTTACACAGGCTGCTTTATAAGCTACTAAAACTAAAGTGCTTTGAAAGTAATTTAAACTAGTTATTGAAGCTGAACTCCATCTTGGAAGGTGTTTACATTAATATCATGGACTTGCTCACACACTTACTTGAAAACAGTCGTTAAAACAGTATTTTAATTTAAAATTATTAAATGTGAATATTTTTGAGTAGTCTTGTGATTTATACTTAGAAGTACTATTTTTTTTCACCTCTAGTGAGTGAACTTCACAGCAGCTAAATTTCCAGATCCCATAGACTTGAGTAACACTAGGAATGATGTTTCAGCATTAGTGGTATCCTTAAGCTGCTAGACTGCTTGAGTCAATCCTTAAGATTGATTTAGCTTTAGAATATGTAATATATAGGTGACACAGTAGAGTTTTTAAGAGTTTGGAATGATGCAACATCAAAAGCTTCAGAAAAGGTGTATTAAGTTATCTCTAACCACTTTTTACTTTCTTTTACTCTGAACATTTCTGTACACAAAACGATACCGTCATCAAAACTACTCTCAAGCTTTCTTTGCTTTCCTTAGTTTTGAAAACTGGTTTTAAAATACTCTGCCTGTCTGCCTCCCCCCCAGTTATCTCAATTTTTAGGTGGAGCAGTTGAGAAAGTCTGATGGTACAATACTATCTCCACATTCTTAAGACATATCAGTTATTAAAATTAAGGTAATGGATCATATCCAGAAATTACTGTGTTTCATCCACTTTCCCATGTTAGAAGGAAGCCTGGGAGACTTCACCAGGCTGAAACTTTTTTTTTACATAAAGGAGTCCTTCAATTATGTGGAGCCACTGCTGTAGACTGGTGATCCTGTGTTTCACCCTCAATTAGACTGGTGTGGCAAGGAACCAGACTCTCAGTTTTGGAGGTTTCTGTCAGTGAATAGTTCTTTGAAAGAAACCGTTGTCACAGGAAAAAATACAGTCTGAAGGGTGCAACATTTATTATTCTACAACTGGCCTCCAGCTACAGACAAAAGAAAGGGAAATGCATAAGAAATAGTGATCACTTGAAGCCATTTCTGATTTCCTCTGAATCTTTCAAGCACAGAGTAGAATCTGGGCCAATGCATTAGCAGAAGTTTATATTTATCTACAAAAAATGTCATGATTAAGACATTATTTTTCCAACCTACCAGTTTATTGTCATACTATGCAAAGAATATACTTTCTGCATCTTACTGGACAGAATGTCAAATGGTCTTGCACGAGCTTTATTCTAAAGATACAGGAGTTTATGGGAGTTGTAAGTAAATTGTGATAGAGACTAATTGCCATGATCAGAAGATAAAGCAGTCTTCATTATAGGAAAAATATGCCTAACTACAGATTTACAGAAAAAAACTCTGCTACAAGAGAGGTTTTTTGGCTTGCAGATGAAACATTTAAAATTAGGATATACCAGGTATCCTTTTACATTTATCACCTTGCCTTGTTGCAGGTCCAGTGCCATCACATGGTATCTGAATGCATTGTTGGTTTTGTTGTGGCCACTAAACCATTGTTACCCAAAATAGCATTTTCTCAGCTTTTCTGCTTTCCCTTTTGATTTCTGCTGTGGATTTAGGTGATCTCCTTCCCACAGTTGGGTCATAAGGGGCGAGGGTGGGTTTCAGGCATTATCTTAAGAACCACTTTTTTCTGACAGCAGGTAAATTAGAGGTACTCTGCATTCTAATACTGCTGGGATTAATGGACTTCGGGCACAAGCACTGGTTTTGGAGATTAGAAGTGTCTGCAGCAGACCCCCTGCTGCAGTTGCCACAATAGCTTCAACTGTTTAGTAGTGAAAACAGTGTTGAGTCTTTGGCATTGGGTGACAAGGTAATTTTTAACTGCCACAATTTTCCTGAGGAAAAGCAAAGATAACTGAACAGAATTTTCTGGAACAAAGGAATGGGACTTTCTTCGTTTTCAAACATTCACAAATTGCGAGTTTCTCAGGGATTGAATCACAGAGATCCTTTGTGATGGGAAATTTGGCTATTTCAATGCAGTATGTGCAACCAATTTGTCCTGTTGTGTTCAAATAATGGTATTGTCATCAGCATGCATTTTTTTTAGTGAAGATTATATTCTCAACTGGGTAACACTAGTTGTACTTTTGACCTAGAAAGAACATTTAAAAAATTAGGGAAATATTTTTGTGTATAAGCAAAACATAGTATCTATATGATATTGCAAGCATCAGCTCAAAGTAATGCTTCTACTACAGCAGTTGGTTTATCATGACAATACATAATTGAAAGTTTGACATTTTCTGACATTTTCTAAATGCACTGATTTTTACTGTACCCACCTGATATTAAATGCATTCAATTTGTTAAAGAGAATTCAGAGCTTAGCACAAATTCTTCTCTAGTTACCTATATTGCTGATACTGGTTGAGTAATGAAAATTTTCACCTTTCTCCTGAATTCCTAGCATCTTGCATTAACAACAGTGTTACTATGGAAAACATATGAGTTGACTGTTTCACCTGAAACTGATGAAGTCTCACTTGGAGAACTCTTTCCAGTTTAGGTATAAAATGTCAGTAAATACTAATATGAAAATGAGAGAGTAGTAGAAGGCACTAGTAGGTAGTCAGAATTACATGAACAATGAAATAATTTGGTTTGCTTAGTCTGAAAAAGGGGAGACTGAAGCATGACATTACAAGCCTTTCATGAGGTATTTTTAAAGGCAATGTTTGTCTTTGTTCTGTTTGTCCAAGGAAAATAAGATCTGAACGAGGCTGTACTTCAGTTGCATGAAAGATGATTTACATTACCTTTTCGGAAAACATTTTCTTACTGAAAGGCTATTGGATCATGAAGTATCTGTTATTAGGTATTTTGAAGAACTTGTGTAGTACCAAGAATATCACAGAAATATTTTTCAGTTCAGAATAAACAGAATCTGAAGTTTGCCAACTGCAATATATTTACTATTCCAGTGTGCAAGTCATTTATGACAGCTGTATTCAAGCAAATGCAGGTTACAACCAAACACATTCTATGTGTGAGCTGGTAGAGAGTAAATAGAGCTGGATTTATTTTTCCTTCAGGAATTTCTTGCCAAGAGATTAAGAGCTATGGAACCACAAAGTGTGTAGAATTAAAAGCTTGGGCATCTATCTGTCTGTCTCTCTGTCTGTCATCTATCTGTCCATCTATCTATCTCTTTATCTCTGCATGTACTCTCACTGGAAATTCTGCATGGCAGATTTGTTCTATCGATAGCAGGTAAAGCTTTTTAGTATGCACTTAAATTCTGGGAAGTTATGATTTTGGAAAAATTTATTATACACTAAACCGATGACAAAGTTTGTAAATATGTATCAACTCTCTATGAGCTCTCTCTATGAGAAAATCCTCTTAATTTATAGGAGATTTATCAGACTCTGTTTTTTCTACACTTTGTTTTAAGAATTCTGAATTAATTTTTGCTGAATTCATCTCATGTTTTCTTTTGGGTATTAAATATTAACAAGATCTACCAATAATTGCATATTAGTGTTTTCCTTTTTGTCAGAAAAACTTGCTAAAATTACAAATTGTGATTAATATTTTTCTCTTACCTTTACGAGCTTGGGTAAATTATCTCAGATATGATAACAATGAAACATTGCCAGCTGCCCTTATATGTTAACTACAAATATGGAAAAAAAGATACACATTATAAGATACAAAAAATGAACTAAAACTCTGAGTTAATCACAGAAAGAAAATCGCAATCCCAGTGGTATCTGTTCCCATATTAAGGAGGAAAAGTTTCAGAAAATATTTTTTTGCAAATTGGTGAAGAGCATCTATACAGACTGGGTCAAACTCAGGCCTGATTTAAGCTGGAGTATCAGGGATATGAAGGAATATTGTTGTGAAAAGGCTGAGTATACTTCATATATTGTACTGCCAGAGAACAGCCTTCTTTTAGTAAATACGATTAACTGCCATCTTTAAATTCTGTGTAATTTAAAGAAGCCCAAGAAACTTCCCTTTGTTAAGTAGCTCAAGTTGTGGTTTTAGTCCTTTCTCTTCAACTCAGAAATTTTTGAGGAGAGAGTGCCTATCTGTTATCAAATATATTTAACCATCCTCTTAATTGAAAGAAGTAAATTGGGAGTTTCAGCCTTATTTGGTATCCTTCACTTCTCTCATTATTTCTTAATTTTTGCTTATTAAGTAATACTGGATTTGAGCAATAGAAATTATTTCTTTATTTACCCTGAAAATATTGTAATTAAAATACTGCAGGCTGGATTAGTCTCTGCCTTTACCTTATCAATGGACTGATGCAATGATTGCCTTTCAGTCCTTCATAGAGGACTATTTGCAATACATACAAAATCCATCTGTCCTGAAATTTTAATTCTATCCTTTGTCTGTAAATGGATTTGTATATTCTTTAAACCATTAAAAAGATCACTTAGGCTTCTTAGGCTTCTTATGTGCTTGAAAAAAAATGGAGTGTATTGCTCATGAAGTTGAAGAGATAATTGAGATCTGTATTTTAACAAAAATGCCATTTCTACAAATTCTCCTTTCCACCTCCAGTTTGACAATGAAAGTAGTGTTTTAAGTGTACAGTGTTGGTTTTGATGATGTTAATCAGCACATGCACTACTTGTTAACAGCAAGTTAACTCTGAATGGTGAGAAAATCCGGCATACTTAGATCTGGTTGAACCTTTTATTAGTACTTAGACTCATATGTTCTAATGTTCGTACAAGGCAAGACTGCCATCTTCTGTGCTTTGCTTTTCTAGTTTGGTTCAATTTGTCGTCATATGGCAAAAAGAAATCTTAAGATTCTGCTTGCGAGAATTCCTCAGATTTCTTGTTCTTCTCTTTACCTTAAATTTGTGTTTCAAATTAAATTTCTCAACACAGAAATTTACATTGAGTTTAAAGATTGCTATTGCATGACTTTTATGATTCTTTTGTGAAATGCCATGGAATACATATGCCTAAAACTGTTCTGTTTTGATGTTATGAAAGATTTGAGAAAAATCAACTTGTTTGTCATCACAAACATTTTTGGCCAGTTTGTCACAGAGACATATGTCTTGACAGTCTTTATCTTCAAGGACACCTTTCAGAAAGGAACAGATTTTAGTCTAGAATCTGTATATTAGGAATTTTTTGTGCACTAATATAAACATTCCTCTTTTGTTCTACTATGTCTATTATTTCTGATATCCTTGCTAAAGCCTTTTTTCAGGTGGTGCTCAGTGTTATATTCTAGTTCCTAACAGTACGTCTGTGTGTGTGCTTTACAAAATGTGATTGGCTATGTATTCAGCTTCTTTCTTTTATACTCAGACTTCTATGGTCTTTAAGACTGTTGAACACTTGCTGAGAATCCAGCTTGGCTTTCATTGTTGTTGGAAGACCAAACAAATTGGTCTATGAAAATAATGTGTTACAGTGCATTTTCTAACCCTGATTCTTGAGAGAGTGGTGCACAGCAAATGCCAACATTGATTAAAAACTTTCTTTACTGTGTTTTAAGAAACCTACATATGTTCTTTTTTTCTACATAGTAGCTAGAAAGTGGATTCCCATCTGTTTCTGTTTGTCATGGCCAAATGTACAGAAATCTGTTTGTACTGATGATACTTGTTCATCCGGACTAACATGAGTGAAATGTTCTATTTATGAATTACAAGATATAAAATGATATAATTTCCCAGTATTGTTCAGGAAGGCTATTGCAAAGTATGATTGGTAGGTGCTAAAAGGCTTTTGCATGCTACATTTTATTAGCTAAATTACTCTTAGGCAGAAATTATTAGTCAGAAACACCAAGCGGGTCTATTTCTTTGCTGTTCTGTCTTACAGCAGTGATGATTAGCATGAGCAGTAACTGCATGTGCCTGATACTCTTTAGCTCAGGGAAAGGAGGATAATGACTTTGGCACTTACTCTTTATTTATAATGCTTTGAAAACACATTTGTGAAAGCTGCCTGGCACATAGTTGCTTAGGAGCATGGTACGCTACCTAATGCATTCAGGAGTTTCCTCATAGATATGACTACAAAACTATTTCTTGTTCTTTATGGCACATTCAGCTTACTAGGTTTTCTTTTTTTTTAATTTATCTTATTATTTTGCCAGAAGCTCATTTCATATTATCCCTCTGGAGTCATGTCTGTTTACTCTAAAATTTCCAGCCGGCGTTATCACTGGTTCAGCTGTACAGCTGGCAGGAGCAGTGAGAGCTGCAGCATATGCAAGGTGCTGAAAGCTCTTGGCAACTTTGCTTTTTTTGCTTTTTCTAAATCTGCCATGGGCAAAGTTCATACGATGGAAATTTGTCTATGTTGTAGCTTACATCACTGTGGCTTCTGGGTGGGTACAGGCTGGTAGAAGTAAGACTATGAAAATTTTTCTAATACAATGTTGGTGCAAAACCAGCCTGGGTTTTCTGCATAGATGTTGGGAGCCCAGTGATAATCCTTCTGTGGCCTATGTCATGCTTGCCAAGGAAGATTCGATACGGCTTCTTTCATAGCTTTCAGCAAGTGCTCTTGTCAACAGTGCTTAATTGGATAAGGAGATAGTTGAAGAGTCAAGTGAGGCAGCCTCGGAAAGAAGGTGTGAGCTGATTTCTGTTGAACAAGTTTTCTATTATGTTTAAGAAAAAGAATTCTTTTTTATAACATTCTGTAAAGTGAGAAGCTGTAAAAGCCCTGTGCTTTGCCTAATAAAAAAACCTCCTCTTGGGAGAGAAGAGCTTGTAGAATTATGAAAAATTGAATGATCATCAGAAAGCTACTGATTTTATGGAAATGAAAAGCAAACAAACCTTGATATTGTAACTTAGGATGTGTAAGTGATTGTAATTGTGGAAAATTACAGTGGAACCCCACTGTCTGACTCTCAAGAATAACAAAAGGTAACTCCATTTAAGATTTAGATGTTTTACAAGTTTAAAGGAAAGAATCTGAATAACTAAAGAAGAGGTAACAAAATACAGGGCCAAAACATTTCATAGTGAAACAATAACAATGTTAAAAAGAGATAGTACAAATGACCAGATTTCCCAGCAATATTAATTTGACCATATAATAAGAGATTCAATTTCTGGATTAAAACTGAAATTATTCAGGGTAAATACTTCTGCCTTGAGTCAGATGTCAGATTTTCCTACTTTTTTTAATCAGTGAAACACAGATTTCTGCCTGAAATGTTTTGTCTGCATTAATATAGTAATATGCATCACATAAATCAATATGGTTTTGAAACAAACCCTGAAAAAGCTACTTTGCCTTTTTCAGAATAAAATAGTAAACTGTCAGTTGTAATGTTGGACATTTTTTCCAGTTTCTTGAGAGTTTTAAGATTGTGTGTCTTACTAAGAGTTTAACACTATCTGCCACACTTACAATTTTTTTTTTTCCCACAGGTAGAATCAGTTCTTCATAATATTATTAGGTGTGAGGGAAAACAGTACAGTGCATTTGTCCTTTTATAGTTTATTTTCCTGTTGTCAGCTCACCCCATTGTCATGGGTTAGCCTTGGCTGAAGGATAAACACCCACCCAGCTGCTTGCTCACTCACCAACTGCTGTTGTGGACTCAACTTATGGAAAAGTAATTTAATTTTTTGCCAACTAAAATACATTTAGGTAGCGAGAAACAAACTTTAAAACAACACCTTTCTTCCTCCATCTCTGAGGCTGACCTCCACGTTTCATTCTGGACCCTTTCACCCTTTGCTTTCCTGAGGGTCACGGGGGAGAAAAGGGTGTATGCTCAGTGTATAGGAGTTTTCTCTGTGCCACTCCTGCCTTCTCTCACTTTTCCTCTGCTTCTGTGTGGGCTTTGTCCACAGGTCACAGTACTTTCAGGCTTCCAACTGCTCTGGTATGGACTCTTCACAGGCTGCTGGGAAGTACCTTCTCTGCCACGGAGTCCTCTTTTCCTCATCCTCTGACCTTGTTCCCTCGCCCATTTCTCACTCTACTTTGTCTTCCCTCCTCCTCTTACTGCCTGCTAGCTTTTCCCTTCGTTAGGCATGTTTTTCCTGAGTCTCCTTCATCTTGGCCACAGGGCTCAGTCATGCCCTAGGGTTGGTCCATGGGGCCAGCTGGAATGGGTGATGTCCAGCACTGGGCAACCTCTGGCCTCTCCTCGTGGAGGCTGCCCCTGCAGCTCCCCCCTGCAATAGGCACACAATGCAGTGATTTATACTATTTAGACCATTTTCAATTCCTGCTTTTATTCTACTTTTAATCTTCAAGCAAAGGTTCATCATCCAGAATTGTTGTTCAGACATTACATTTTCACGATAATGATTTATTTAGTGGTATATATGTGTTGCTGTAGTGCTTTAAAATCCCTGCATCTGTGATTTGGACTTCTGCTTGTTATGCTGCTGCTGAGACTCAGATAAGCTTGAACCCTTGGAGAATTCACTGTTATTTGAATCACAGTGGCTTTGCTAATCCCCCTGCTATATTTCATTTTGGAATCTGTCTTTCCTTAAATGCCTGTCACATTTACATTTAAAAATGTGACATTACATCTATGCTACTTTTGGCTTTGGTTTTTATTATGCTGGGAATTCAAGATACGCCTTTCTGTTCTTAGGGACAAATGCAGTATAGCTGCAATTCTCTGGATACCATAGCTGATTATTAAGGTACAGCATATTCTCTGGGAAAAACAGTGTCGCTTTATAGACTGACTTGTTCTGTAGTGAAGTTTGAGGTATTGAGGGCATTAAATTTCATGAACATTGGCTTGTAGCACATGTCAAATGGCAAAACGGAAGTTAATCATAGTCTGTGCTAGTACATGTGTACTTATTTAAGGGGTAGTGAGTTTCTGTAACTTTAACATGCCTGAGAAATGAAAGTACTTGTTTTCTTCTTACTGTGGAAAGCTGTGCTGGTTTTAAACTAGTGTTCTCCCCCTCTTATTTTAAATTGTTTTTAACCTGTGCTTGTGCATGAAGGTTAGTACAGGTGTGTTAACATAAGCTGCCATTGTACCTTCTTTTCCTGTGTAGTCACACTGAAGTTTCTGGTTTATATTATAAAAAAATCTGGTTTATGAAAATAATAAGTGTTTTAATATTAATTGCAATCTTAGGCAACAGCTTTTGTAACGTAAATTTACAAAATTATTGTAAAGGTGTCTTCAGAGTTAGTGGTGAGGGAAAGAACAGTAATATATATATATACTATTTTTTTTCCCCTTGTATGCTTTGCTTTGTAATTATTACTCTCTTTTTCAAGTCTGGTCTGACTTGCAAAATCCCTGTGCACTGAAAAAACCTCATTAATGCTATGCATAAAATTGTTGTTATTGAGGTCACTGTGCCATAGGAAAAGTGTTAAAGCTATAATATTTCTGTAATTTTGCACTCAAATGTTGTTTAATGGAGTCTGGTATTTCCACATCAAATATGTCTGACTATACACAAAAGATGCCCAGATTCAGACCCAATGCTTTTTTGAAAGATACTGTTGTTAGAATTGTTAGATGAGAGAAGTCTGATTTATTATAGTTGTTTATTCTTGAGAAACTCGTTCAGCAAACTTGCTGAATCTGAATAAGTGCTATGTACAAAGTTATAGTTGGAGAAAAGGTTGGCTTTTTATTCTTTTCTACACATACTGTTCCTGTTTCTTGTTCTCATTTGCAATTAAAACAAACTTGATGGTTCACCTGATGGCAACAAGCAGGTTTTGTGTCATTCTCAGAAGCTGCAGAACACATTCAAAACATTGTTCTTGGTGTGTATTTGTAGCTTTGGTTAAAATGGTTCAGTTCAGTTCAGTCACGCTGATAGAAGTCCTATGCTAGAATATGCCCTTTGAGAACAGGGATGCAACTGCAACCCTATTAGAAGAGGCACATAACGAGTCACTTCATGGAATTTGTATGCTATTAATAATAGCTCTTTTCTTCAGACAGTCTGTTTTTTCTTAAAATATGTTAGCTCTTAAGTAGCAATGGTCTGCATTGCTCAAAGTAGTCATGAAGTCTAATGAGCAATAAGAAAGCTTAAATATATCAGGGATAACTACTTTATCGAAAGAAAGCCTGCATATAGTGTATGGCTGAAGATTTAATTTGAATCCAAAGTATCAGCCTAAATGACTATTAAAACTGAGCAATTTATAATTACATTAATATTGAACATAAAAAATAAAGGCATGACAGTAAAAATCTTCCATGTAGGAGGAAAGATCATATGTCTTTGCATTCCAGTTTATTGTAACTATACTCAATACATGTTGAACACTACATTTAAATGCTGAAAAATCCTGATGTTCAGCGTTGATTTGTTTTAAATGTTGAGGAGAAACCCTCAGACCTGGTGCTCAGAAGTCAAATGAAGTATTCTAACTAGGCCTGCTGAGTTTTCTTGGGTTTTTTTTGCTTTTCGTGATTTGACCCTTTATCAGTATTATGAGAAAAGTATTTGCTACTTCTTCCTCTGAGAATATGCAGCTCTTTAGCTTATGGATTTGTTAAACAATCATTCTTGCATTTTACCTTGGAATACAACCAATCTCTTTAATTTGTCTTCTTTTGCTAACTAGTGGAATTTGTAAAGGGTAATCTGTACCATAACTAAAGAGTTTTAAAATTCACCTTTAGTAATCACTGATGGGGAAAATTTCCTGGCTTTTAAACCTTGTGGAAGTTACCATTTTCAGTATATGTTTATTGTTTTCAGGCACTGATATAAGCCTGGCATGTAAAGATATATAGATGAAGTTGTCAGCTATTTTGTATAATTCATAGGATCAAAGAATAGTTCAGGGCCCTGGTTCCACTGAGGCCGGTCTGTCCTCCTGGAGAAAAAAATTTCTTCTTATTTCCCATCTCCACCACCTGTGTTTCAATGAATGACCGCTGTCTCTCACCCTTCTGTGATCCACCACTCCTAATCTGTTCTCACAATAATCTCGCAAGTAGCAGAGGAGTGCTCTTGGTTTCCCCCTGAAACATTTTCCATGCTAAATGTGCTCATCTCTGTCTCCTCATGCTCTTTTCTCTGACTGCCTTGAACCTCTGCTGAATTCCTTTTTACCCACATTTTTCTTAAAGGGAGGGAGCTAGACACAGTTATCTAGGTGTGATCTACGCAAAAGGTGCTAAAAAGAAATTAGTCTTCCAAAGTGAAGAAAGAGGGTGGGGGAGTAGGGGCAGGTGTGGGGGTGATTTTTATTTTTGGTTTGGTTTTTTTTTTTGTTTGTTTGTTGGTTTGTTTGTTTTTGTTGTTGTTAGATGTCTTAAACTGGGGGCAGTAAAGCATGACAGGTATTGTATTTTCCCCAATCCGTGTTAATTAGCAAACTCTAACAGTGCACATTAAGAGTGTTGCCATGCCCTTACAAAATTAGATGAGTGGAATATAAGATTTTTTTAATATGTAGAAGATCAAACAAGCATTTCACACTGATAACCTTACCTCTCTTTTTTTTGCTAGTATTTTGTAGTGTATGTACAAGTGATGTTATTTTTGTACACTAACTCATGTTAAGAAAAATTCTTCCGTTTTTGGGTGGGTAATCAACTTTTATGATATATATATCCAATAGTATCAGTTTATTTTACCTTATTAGAGATTGTTACAGAATTACAAGTACTATTAGTTGTGTTTAAGAAAATAATTGTGTTCTCTGAGCAGCACCATTCACTTTCACTGAAGAAGTAAGATGACCTGTTCCTCAGTAATTCTTAAGAGGAGGTTAGTTTGTCATTTGTATGTGTTTAGGCTCCTTTGGGTGATGCTTTCCTGAAACTGATGGTTTCCTGAAACTGATGGTTTCCTGAAACAGAAAATAATTGCCTGGAAATTTCTAAGTGACTTTAAATAAGTTTGAACATTTAAGGTTGGAAGGAAGTACAAATGGCTTTGATCTATATTTTTTAATCAGTATTTCGTGTGTCTGTATTCCGTTTCTAAGAACATTTTCATAGTTGGGAGTTTGAACTAGTTCCTAACCATACTTTGTGTAAAGCTGGGTTTCTTTTAAGCAGTGATTAACACAACATTCTCTTGCCATTTGAGACCAAGACACAGGCACAGAAGGGCCAAATGGAATATGACTTTTGAAAATATGGGGATTTCCCTTTTAATTTATATTCTGTTACACCACAAATTACATAGTATCAAAGTTTTCTGTAGCATAAATACTTGCCCAATCCACAGTGATTCTCAGTAATGTACCTCCTGGTGCAAGTTACTCAAATTCTTTCATTTTTTTCTGTAACTGGGACCATGGATTAAAGTAATGTGATATTGTAGCAGAGTTTCTAAGAAAGAACATAATTTCTAGTATATTAAAATGCACTGTCAGTTTTCTAATCAATTAACAGTTAATCTCTATAACTGGAAATGACCATTCTTGACAGACTGAAAGTATTTTTGACATTGCTGAGAATATGATACATTTAAATACACATCACCCTTACTCCCTGTTTGTTTAAAATCTTAATTTGATTTCAAAATTGCCATCAAAGTCCAGTGGAGACAGTTAATTGATCTGTGGAGGAGTACCTGTTTTATAGTAAAATCACAGAAGTTAACTGGTGTTGTTGACCTGCAAACAATGTTAAAGTTTTTCTGTCACCTGGTAACTCTTACAATCTACGTAATGATTAATGGTAGTACTATAAACATTGTGCACCTGCACCTCATTGTGTATTTCACGTGAGAGAAGAACGTGTTTAGACAGAGTGTATGGCTTGGAAGTAGGAGTGGCTTTAGTTTATACTTGAACTGAGGAGTGCAAAACATGCAGAGGAGCTTGGTACCATTTTATGGTCCACGTGACTGTGTTGCTGTATACACAGTATAGTAATTGAACAGCAAGTATGTTAAAGAAGCTACGATGAGTAGTACATATTGTTATGTGAAGTAACTGAATCTTCCAGTTGTCAGGATAAGAAACAATGCACACATTCTTAATTGAGAAAACATTTATTCCAAGCGTAGCTCATAATTATGTATTTTCTTGCAATGGCTTGGAGACATTATTTCAGACAATTAAAATGATTAGAAAAGTAGTATTGTCAGGAAAATGAGAATTATTTGCAGAAGAACAGGCAGATAAAGAGATTGAGACTGCACAGATGATCTTAGGCATCTGGACTAGACTTGTACAAAACAGATATCCGTGGACAGAGTTTCATTGTTTAAACATAGTTTTTCATTCAGTTATTTGTTCCTTTAAGATGAAAACCTTTCATTTAAAAGAGGTGTGAAAGGCTGCATGAATTACTGGTCACAGATTCTGAAACAAGGGCCTGCAGATGGCTAGTTACATTTGAGCCCAGTTACAGGTTTAAGCTTTGTTTCCTCTTTTGGCTAGCAGGCTGTGGGAATCATGAACTTTCAGGTTACATCAGGGAAAGAGTATTTTTAGCTGAAGCAGAGAAGATTGATACAGATTCTTTTGCCTGTAATAAGTACAAATCTACGACTTGTTTCTCATTTAATTCAAATGTAAAATAGTTGCCACTTTTACAAGTCTGGAAAAACTTAGGTTTCCTGGAAATCTAGAAATCATACTTGACCAAATAAAATCTTTGGAGTAACAGGATGCAGACAAAGTAAGTTGGAAGGGTAGGAAGCCTTGAGCACAAGTATTCAAGCTATGAATGAAAAATGGACCTACAAAAGTGTGGAGTGGAGGTAATGGGACTGCCTCATTGGTAATTTTTTGTTTAGTATCATGGATATTTAAAAATGATTATTATATTGTGTTTGATGAAGAAATTACCACCCTTTTTGAAATGCTGAAACCATGGCAGGGAGGTGTCTTTTTATTAAATTGTTCTCTCTCAGTTATGCAAACCTGTCACCCCCTACGTAACTCTTCTCAAACGTGGAGAAAACTGTCATCTCAGTCCTAAGTGATATTGTTGTGACCGGAGAGTGATGTGGCACAGCTTCTGGCAGAGGTATGCAAGCCAGCACAGTGTTAACACTTATATTTAATTTGTTTGTTCAGTGATGTAAAAAGATGGACCTCTGGTGGCAGCTGGGACCTCATCTCTTAGAAATGACCAAGACTTAGGGTCTATGAAGGTGATGACTGTGTTAACATTACAGGATGTTGTTCAATAAAAGAAATGGACTTGTAGATAATACCAGTAACAATTTTTTTTGTAATAGCAGTGATATAAAAGTGTCACTGCCATTGTAGAAGACCTGAAAGACTATGAAATTCTTAACATTAGTATTCCAGAAAGGTTAATTCAAAAAATTGTTGACATGAAAAATTTCTTTTTTGAAAGCAAACACAAAAAACATCCTTGGTTTATTGAAAAGAGCAGAGTCAGCACAGAGAGAGACAGCAAAGGTACAGAAGTTGGATTGAAAAACAAGCTACAATTTTATTTATAAATGCATTTTAGCTTTCTGGTTTTCTCCATATAAGCTGGATCTAGATACCAAAATGTACTTGAGTTGTGGGTAACCAAATCCTGTTACCTCTATTGCAGACCTGGTAGGTTTTGAAACATTATCCTTGCAAGTATATTAATCCCAGTACAAATATGAAAAAAACACTTAGGCAATCTAGGAATGTATTTAGGCTAGTATCACAATTAAATTTTTATGGCTAGTGGAAATGAAATTCCAGATTGGGGTCTGTAAAAACAGTTTAGAATATGATAACTATTTTTTTTTTTTCTCTTCTTAATATTAAGAGTGGGCAGCTGGGTAGGCCAAATGAGGAAAAAGACATAGAGCATACATGTAATTATATGGATATTAATCAGAACTGAAAACCCATATAATAGGAATGAATTAGGCATATTTTTTTCTAGAGGTCAATGCTGAGTTCAAAAGCAGAAGGACATGAAAGGGCGTAAAATAAAAGTGTTTGCTTCTTGTGCAGTAGAAATAGACATCTTGATTCTGCTTTCATTTTGTCACTAAAACCACTTACTTACTTGAAATTGGAATTTTGCTCGTTAAGATTGCCATAAATGGGGCATAAATAAAATTTCAACCTGGTTAAAACCTGTGCCTAAAAAAATAGGAAAAACAGATAGCTTTTTGTACTTGAAATATAGTGCTTGGTATCTCTTTATTTTTTCAATTTCCTCCATAATCAGCCGGAAAGAAATAAGCATTGGAAGGAAATGAACCTCACAATCTAGACCTCATTTGGTAGGTACATAACAAAAGAGCTTATTTGTGGGAATTCCTGTGGTAATTGCAGACCTTTGTTGGAGGATGTTTGATTTAACTTGATACTACATGAAGAATGTGAATGTTTAGTAGGAATTTTTAGCTGCTCTGTTTTCTGCAGTTGATATCTTCCATAAGCATGTTGTCCTTGAAGAAGACAGCATATAATAAATCCATCCCAGTGCCTTCTATATTTGTCTGCAATAGTGAAGAAATTGGAAGGGGTCATTTTGTCTTTTTAGCATAAAGGGTAGCAGGTATATTATTTGCTGAGTAAATGTTTTCAGAGAAAAATGATTTCAGGAAGATGGACATCTAGTTTTATAAAGGTCATCTTACTACATTTTTGTCCTGTAGCACAAATACTTCACACATGCTTGTGATTAATTTGGATGTCCTGACCCAGGCAGCAATAATTGGTTTTGGTTTAACTTAATTTTTCTTCTGTTTGTGACTCTCTTGAGCCCAGTTTTACTTTCCCCTTAAGATACTTACGTTTACAAAACTTCTGATGCTGCAAGGCATAGTGCTTCCTCAGTTTCCACCCTCAGTCAAGGGAAAAATCTTTGTATTCTCTCAGAAGGTGGAGGCAACTTATCAGTGAATTAAAATGCATTAATTCCTAGTCCTTCTATCTTTGCTGATGTATTTTCATGATGTACAAGTCTTGAGTTTAAATTGCTAGTTCTTTTCCAGTAGGTTGGTTACAGTTGAAAAGAATATCAAGTAATGTTCCCCTTTTTGTGTCACGTCCTTCCCAGCGGCAGGTTTAGTGTTCACTGCGTGTGTCTATTAAGCATTAATTCTCTAACTGTATTTAGTAAGAGAGAGCAATATGGTACGTACCAGTGCAAGAATCTTAATTTCTACAAAACATATGGCATAGAATTATCTGCTTAAAGATGGAACAATCTGATAATAATTCGGTAGAGTGACATCTGTGCAATAAAATAAGATGCTGATCACACTGGAAAAGTAAACGCAGAAGTTGTATCCTAACTATTCTGATATCACCAGAAAGCCATTATCATTCCTCCATGGAATGTTAAAATTTAATGATCTAATTTGGTCTTATCACATGCAATATAAATAAAAAATAACCCTATTAAGTATTCAGAGACCCTGCTGAACACAAAACTTCTAAATAGTATTTTCTAGGATTTGGACTTAAACACATATGTTTAACAGGAAATAAGGGAATAAAGTTAGGAGAAAAATAAAAATTCTGTGGTCATTTCCATCCTTCATTGAAGATGTTTATGTATGCAGTTCTATGCTTTCTAGAGTTTCATTTCTTCTCCTGTTGGCCTTGCTGTCAGGATATGTGACTTAACATCAGTCTTCACTTCTGTCAGAAAAACACAAGGACATAATTACAGCTTTTGCCTGAATGAAATGACAGTGATGATTCAATGAGGGCAATAGTCATATTAGAATGCCAGATCTGAACTTGGAGAGAAAGCTTCTGCAAATCAGAACATAGACTTGTATTACCTAAATTTATGAAAGTGTGCAAGCAAGCATCACTTTATTTTTGCGCACAATTGAACATCAAGATGGCAGATCTTCTATTTTAGGCTTTGCAGTCGAGGATTTCCCTTCCTTCATCAATTTTTCAAAGTGGAATGGAAATACCTGGAAATTTGGACACTGCATAGAAATTGAACTCAATTCTGTTTCTCAAGTTGCAATTCTTAATTAAAACTATTACAGAATGTAAATTATTGTTTTCTTTAATTGAACTGTTGTTGACTTTTTAGACATGCAACAAGCAAGGAAAAGATCTAGGGAAATGATGGAAATATGTACCAAATTCTGATTATTCTGCTATAAGTGAAGGTAGTTCTCTGATAGTAATGGTTTATGTGGTTGCATAGAAAACTTTTTTAGTGGAAGTCTTCAAGAGCAGATTTGATGGCAGTATTTGAGTTTTGCAATACTGAATCTATATAAATTGTGTTTACTGTAGCATTAGTCAATAGTCAATACTATTTCTTATTGATCCTTCCTACTCTTCTTTTAATTCTCATCTTCTGTCTTCAATTTACTGTGTCAAACACCCAGGAAAAATGGCTTTTGGATTTCCTAATGGAAAGGTACTGCTGTTGACATTTTTTGTTTGTTTTTCATTCCTTTTTTCCCCCGCCAAGAACATATTTATGAATGTAGAACGTATTTATGTTAGTTGTCTTCTTGACAGTTAATAGATCCCAATAGAAAGGCATTTTTCAAGGCATAAATAAAAGAACTGCATATAGTGATTTCCTTTTACACTTCTGTATTTACAGACTTTTTCTTTTTTTTTTTTTTTTGGGTGCCACTGCATAAAACATACAGATGTGGTGTTTGTTTAAACCAGAAATAATATTGGCTAGAATGAGGCTGAATTATCTATAGGCCTGCCAGCCTATAGATCTGATACCAGCTTGTTTAATGATTGATTTCGGGCTAGTTGCAAGTGGGCACAGAGCATTTCATAGAAATGTATGGAACACGTGGAAGTTAACACAGAGTTGATGCAGAAATCTCTTTCACTCTTTTGGCATGTTCTTTGTGGTTAGCAGACTTTTCATAGATAAAGAGCAACTGGGATATCATACAGGACTGTTTGTTCAGTCTTATCAATTCTGTCCCTGCCAAATCAAACCTCCTGTAGAGGCTTCTCAAAGGGAAAGTTATTTAACATAAAAATCATTCTGCATGAAATGCAAATAAGATATTTCTGTGAAGTTAAAGACTTTTAATTTCAATAGCACTTTTATTTATTTCAGGTGGGATAAAAGTATTTTTTAAATGGACTAAAAATCAGTAAAATAATACATTTTGTAGTTTTTAAGTAAGAATCACAGTAATGTGAATTCCATGTATAATGTCTTGTGTCTATCTGATTAAAATATTCTTAAGGATCTGGCAGCTTTGGAAATGCAGTATTTAGGGTTTTACATTCTTTCAAAATCCTTAGTTAAAAACACTGATATTTAATATCCTAGATAAGCTGGTTATGAAGAGGTAAATCTGATCATCTGAGTCTTAAAAAAGTCGAACAGCTACTCTTAATGAACTCTTTATCCCAGTTTTGGGGCCTAACCCACAGGAAGCTAGCCAAATTTTTGGTTTTTCCTACAGAAGCTTCATTATTTTTATTAGACTTTATGACCAGAGAAATTCTTTATCTTCTTGCAGTGTTGTGGGAAAAGATCTCCTATTAATTTGGCAGGAAAATTGAATAAGCAGCACATCATTTTGTTGCTCTCACAAGTAGAATCCTGATCTTTTGTCAAAACATAAGGAACAATTGGCTGATGGCAATTCTGATTGCTTTAGAAAGTAATTATTGAAAGAAGGCATATAGATCTCAAACGATCCTTTTATCTTTTACAGCCACCCAAAAGGAATAATGATAAAATGACACATACTCTTTGTTGTGCTCTGGTTAATAGAAAAGGAAAAGAGCTAAAACTAAGTGTACTGTTTGGTAAGAGCAAAGTTGTCATAACTTTGTCATAAGTGTGATGCCTTTTCAATCTATATGCTACATAAGATCAGCATTTTTGGCAAATCCTCACTACATTTTAACTCTTTCTAGAGAAGTCTGTAACCCTTCTGTCTCCATTTATAGAGCCTTTTGCCCCACCCATAAGAGGAAAGTGTTTTTAAAAGTTTGCCAGCTAGTTTAATTGTATGCAGAGTTAAAAATACTCAAGCATAGTGAAAGAGGTTTTAGTTTAAGAACACTTGGCATGTTGAGAGTGATCCATAACTGTTTACTGATGAAGACAAAACTGTCTGAACACATGTTCCCAGTCTCCTAATGCCAAGGAGTTGTGGTGCTGTCAGTGTATATAAGTTGGTACAAACATGTTAATGGTGCAGTCACCTAACCAAGGAAGTGATGATACTTACATGCTTTGCAACCACACATATCTCTGGTCATACTACCTTCCCAGCTTTGGAGGATGGCTGGAGGATCTGTGTGGATGTAGGAGTGTGGGGGAAAGACCATGGATGAATGTGGCCACCTCTTCTTTTACATAGATTAACACAGGGTTTGGTTCTGAAATTCTCTTTGCATCCTGCGCTATAGGGTAATAATGCTCGCAATGCTGAACATCTTTCATTTTCCTCTGTTTCCCATTCTGCACTTTTTTCGTATTCTGTGTTAGTCCTATCTAAAGCAGAACAATATGAATCTCAGAACAAAATCAGAAAATGTTTGGTTTGTTTTTGCTTTTTTTTTTCCTCCCAAATGTGTATATTTTTTATTATCAGTGCAGTGTTTGATGCTGCAAGATACTTCTTGGATCAGTAATTTCACCATCTAGCCTAACTCTGAATAGGCTAATCGCAAGTCATTGCTTTTATTCCAAGTTATACTGCTATTTGAAGATATTAGCTACACTAGTAAGACAAAGAGTAATGGATTGAGACAATTCCTGTTATAGACTGGTTTAATAAAATAAATTAAACCAAAAACCTGGCAAGGAGTTCGGGTACCCTAGGAAACGGTTTTCAGTTTCTTACGTAATGATGAGCCTGCGTGCCCCACACTGAGCTCCTTAGAGCAGTTTCCTATGCATTCTTAACTATTGTAACACTTGCTGATACTTAGTTTGCCTCTCATTCTCTTTTATAGCCTGATGAATATATAAACAAGTTAAATAGACTTATCTGACATTGCTGCAGTGTTAGTGTGTTTTGTTTTTACTGTTCTGTGAAAAACTTAAGTGCAGTAAAACACGGAGAAATAATGTTTATTTTCCCAGTCCTAGGGCATGGTAAATTATCTGAGTTAAGAGGAATGCTGGTCATCATCTTGTGTCAAGACCTTCATTTATACATTCAGCTTGCCATCCAAGAACTGTAATTTGCCTTTATTCTGTGTTTTAGTGCATTTTTCATCCATATTTTATTGGAGGTAATCAGTGGTAACTTCATCACAGCTGTTGCTAGAAGTGTAAAGGGTCCACTAGTTGGTCTTGCCATATTTTGACAGGTTAATTCTGCACTACGGGGTACCTAGGGAGGTGATAGAGAGAAGATTACCTTCTGCTTCCATTTTTTTCAGGGTACTGAAGGCCAGTGATAGTGATGAAATGTATAGACAATTGCCCAGACCAAGTCCACTGCTACAGTGAAAAAGTTTCATCTCATGCTTAAATGGAATTTAATGAAACGCAGTGCATTTCACTGTGTATCCACAGCCTCCTGTTCTGTCACTGGGCTCCATCAAGAGGAGTCAAGCTCCCTCTTCTTTACTCCCTGCATCTGATGTTTACACATGCTGATGAGATCCCCATGCACCTTCTCTTCTCCAGGCTGAACCATCCCAGCTCTCTCAGCTTTTCCTCAAAGGGGACAGACTTAAGTTCTGTCACTGTGTTTGTGGCCCTTCCCTGGGCTCTCTCCACTAGCTCCTCATCTCTCCTGGGCTGAAGAGCCCAGAGCTGGGCACAGCATTCCAGG
>VZRO01000427.1:2533-52843 GCA_013397915.1 Daphoenositta chrysoptera
CCTTCCCAAACCTTCTCAAACCTTCCCAAACCTTCCCTTCCCAAACCTTCCCTTCCCAAACCTTCCCTTCCCTTCCCAAACCTTCCCTTCCCTAGCCTTGCCTTGCCTTGCCTTGCCTTGCCTTGCCTTGCCTTGCCTTGCCTTCCCTTCCCAAACCTTCCCAAACCTTCCCTTCCCAAACCTTCCCAAACCTTCCCTTTCCCTTCCTTTCCAGCAACTGTTACAAGCTTCCCTACAAAACCCTCCTCAGGTTCCAGAGGCATGAACTGACTTACTTGACATGCAATAGGCTTCACTTTTGGGAGGGGGAAATGAAGCCTTGTTTGCTGTCTCTCCCTAAAGACCTCTGGATCTTTAAATTCCCGTCGGGCTCTATTAAGTCTGCTGTTCCCAAGGAGGGGCTGGGGTGCACCAGGTCCTTGGCCTGGAGAAATATGCAGTCTCACATTTGGGATGAAGATAGAGAAGAGATTTCTGCAGTACCTTGACATTTACCTCTGTGCTCAAATGTGCTGGTTTATCATTCTCCTATTAAACAGTGTTCAATGCAAGATCACCTTTTCATCCCAAATTCTCCCAATATTTTGGGGGAGTGTATATAATGGCTCTGTTCCTTAAAAGTGTTCTAGCTGTCTTTCTGTGTCGTAATGTCAGGAGAGATTGCCGTGGGAGATTATATGCTCATGCTGTCAAACTGAATGAATTTATAACAGAAAAGTGCCACATAGTTAACGTGGCTTTATATGCTCCTCAGAGTTTTTTTGAGGGACTTTTAAAAAAAATCATGTGGCTATTTTTTTTTCTCCCTATCTGAAGTAGTCAAACTACGCTGTCTCCCAAAGTACAAACAAGCTATACAAATCTCTAAAATTACCTAAACCAGTTTTCTCAATTTTCACAAATTTATTGATTTCAGGAAGAAATTTCCAAACATAATTAAATATAAACAACAGCTAAAACAGATGATATTAAAACCAATTTGTTATAGAAGCTGAAATTACTTGCTTGGATTGTCAGAGTTCTTTGAAAATATAAATTCTACTACATTTGTTTTAAAGTTCAAAATCAAGGAGATGTTTCAAATAATATACATTTTAGAATAGTTACAAATCATAAAAAATACACTGTGAATAATAGGTATTTTCATAACAACGTTTTAAAAGGTTTAATCTTTTGTGTTCATGAAAACAATATGCTACTTTTAACATTTCTGATTTAGAAGAGGTAAGTATACATTTACTTTTTATCAACAATGGAAGTTTCCCCATATAGAAATTGAGAAATCCCTTATATGTTTTAAAACTGACAATATTTTAATTTTTAGAAATTTACAGCTATTTTTGGAAATTAAACTTTTAAGAAGCTTATTAAATATTGTTATGAAATGAATTCTGACTATAATTTGTAGCTATTTCTACACTTATGTAATTCTAAAGTAGCTTTTTGTTCTAGAAATACAAAAATTCTGGAATGTGTCTTGAAAGAGGAAAAAATTTATTTTTGCATCACTGTTTTCTGATTTTACATTAAATTTTTCTTTGTGAAATTATGTTTTTCAATAGTTTTCACTTTCAGTATTTTTAATTTTAATTTATTTTTAAATCACTAATTTCAAAGAAATCAAGAAAAAGAGAATCTACTTATACTGAAATGCTTTTAAAAAGGAAAATTCTAATGTATTATTGGAATTTGAATTAAACTTCAACCAAACTCCATTAAAATTAAAAAGAAATTATGTTATGTGCTGCATACAAATTGCTTTCATAAAATGAGGTCTGTACTGTTTTGCTGGAAATAGTGAATAAGCCAGTGGTGTGGAAATGGATAACAAGCAATTACCAGAATGACTATAAAGCAGTTGATTAAAAGAAGCTGGTAGTTGGTGGGCAATACCAAGAATTGTGTTGAATAGACCAAGATTTTCACAAGGGATGAGACACAATGTATTGTTTTGCTTTGTGCATTTTATCTGTATTTCTGGAACACCTGAAGTTCTGCTGGGGATACACAGTTTGATCTTATTGTAAGTGTTCTGCAGAACAACATGAAACTTCCTTTTCAAAGAACAGGTTTTCATAAAGGTTTTGGAAAACTGTTTGCTTTTATTGAGGGTGTTGTTGTTGGGTTTTATTAACTTGCATCTTCTGTCTCAGCTAAAATGATTTTAACCTGTTTTTCTAGACATTTATTCTCAAGGAAACACCAGAACAGATGTCAGATCAACTCTCATTGTAGTAGACATACATCAGTCAAGTATTGTGAATTTGAATATTTAGAATTTGTTTTAAAATGTAAGCATAACTTATGACTTTTTAGAAGTTCTCTTTAGCAAGCAAAAATAGGTTCTCTAAACAAAAAAAACTAGTAATTATACTGCATAGAAAATTATTCCTCAAAAAATATTTCAGATATCACATCTAATACCAAATTTAGGAAATAATTATTCTCACTGATCATTGGCCTTTTTATAGCTGTGTGAAAATGGATTGTAAATATATTCTACATATTTTAAAGCCACTTGTAGTGAAGCATAGGCATAATGAGAAAGATGATATAACTGAACACTACAATTTAATTCCAATGTGCAATATGAAAATATTTTTCATATGTAACTTCTAAGATGAACACATAAAAATTCTAGCATATTTACTAATATATTTAGAGAAAAACAAGTCATTAACATTCACACAGTATTTTAACTAATTTGAGAGAAAGTACTATCTAATCCATGTAAAACATAACAGCCAAGGCACAACTGGCACTGATTAAGGCATCTAAGCCAATTACAATATGATTGTTTCATTTATTTTTCTTTCAATCAGAGCCTATGTTTATAGGAGATCATTTTATGTTTTACAAATTGTATCCTCCTGTTTTTACAGTAATAAACTATACTGTGGGGCTATTGTTTCTTAGTACAAAGCACCATAACATAATGTCAGGGTTTAAGCATACACGTATTTCCCCATATTTGTTTGTATATGCTTTAGTAATTACCAGTGGCAGAAGTGGCCAAGGAACTTGCCATGTGAAGACCACACCTACAACTAGCACAAGCCTGTTTGCTCCAATAGTGTCTGTATACTCCTAGGAATGCACCTGAGATAATCCATCAGCTGTATTTTGCCATGCAGCTCTCAAGGCAAGAGCCAGTGAATGTCACTGGCTGGTTTCAGAAAGTTGACTTTTGCGGATTAGTGTGCAATGGATGATCAAGGGCAAAATGTATGCCTACTGTGAAGAAAACAGCTTGCCTCCTTTCCTAAAGCTTTAGCTCAGAACTGGGTACGCTCTTGGGCTCCACGCTGAGCAGCTTCACACTGAAAGGCAGTCTGCACCAAACGGCTTGCAGTCATAGCCAGGGAAATGGAAGGGTAAGGAAGGGATCAGATTCACTGAAAATCACACTGCAGAACAGCAGTGAAAGAGTACCGCAAGAAGATGGAGGCTCCTGCAGCCCTGATCCTATGCTCCTGCACGGGGGTAGATATGGCATGTACGCTGCAGACGGTGTCTGAGGCAGTGGGGTCCTGGCGGAATGTTTTATGCCACAAGGCTGGCAGCCAGGCTGTGCCACTGGAAACTGCTAGGTAATCCAAATCCCTAACAGGAGTGACAGTGGGTAAACAAGCCAGCAGAGTCTGCTGAGATGGGCACTGCCAGCTCATCCTGGGACCCCACAGCATGAAGCATGAGGTAGAACTCCCAAGGAGCTGATGCCATCTCCCATCTGTGGTCTCTTGCTGGCACTCTTCCTTTCAGCCCAGAGTGCTGAGCTGAAGGGTATCTGTCTTGGCCCCAATATTTAGACTTTTTTGAAAGGGGGATCATTGGAGCAGAAATATCAGCCAACCTGAAGCTGGCAATAGCCAACAATTGAGGGACATGGTGGAGAAGGCACTTTGTGTTTTATTTACTTCCAAGTGTTTTCCCCAGTTTGCAGTCATTGCTCATTGGTGTTATATTCTAACTTCTATAGCAATATTTGGCATGGGCGAGGTTCTTCCCTCTTCCTTTCTGCTCTATTTGTTTTAGTGACTTTTACATCTGCTCAGGTAAGTGTATTTACATCTGTGTCTATATACTCATTGCATTGATGTATCTTTCTATCTTCATGCCATTTGTAGAATGCTTACTCTTAATCTCTGTTTTCCATTCACAGTGTAGAAAAGAAGCAGAGACAAATTTTTGCTGTGAAAATTGATGTTATCTGTGGAAGCTTTCAAAGAACACCCTGTTTGATTTGTATGCCACAATCCTAAACCTTTTGTATCATTCAGGTCTTTAAAAATGACTCAGAATATGACTTAGTTTAGAATGTAGCTGTGATCAGGAAAGTTGGACACAGAAAACAGGGCTCTACTCAGCTGATCTGATGCAGAGACTTGTCTATTGGTAACAGTGACTAAAACAAGATTTTATGTGTTTTTCTTCTGTCAGCGTTTCACAGGAGTAGACTTTGAATGTGGATAATGTATGGACCAAGTTCTTAAGCATGTTCCAAGTGTGGGCTTTCTTCTGTCATGCAGAAAGAACCTACTCTAACACAGAGCCCACATGGCGTTTATGTGGTGTATAGCCAGTAAGTCTTTTTTGTGTTGCACTTGGGAATTAGGTAAATTTGAGATGGAAATTGCCAGTTCACCCAGAACCCCAGCATGCCATCTATAGTGTCCCATTTTGGAGACACATGGCTTATTTGCTTCTGCTTAATGAAAAATGTAGTAACATTTTTCATAGCATGCTATAAAAACTGGTTTATGAGAAAGGAACCTGCCCAAAGTATGGTGCCACTGTAAATTAATGAATATTTAGACAAAAAATCAAATAGAAGTATAACCATATATGATCTCTGGTGTCAGTCAGTAAAGATAAATGAAATAAAAAATTAAGTTGAAATTATGTAGCATTTGACTGCAGAAGAAATGAATAGTGTAAAATTGCCGGGAGCTGGTAAGACACTGATGTCTAAAGCTCTGAAGCATCATTGTGTCCTATCAGGTGATGAAGGGGATAAGGAATGGCAGCCGTTCAGCAGCTGCAACAGGGAGCAGTGTTTTCTTTGGTAGAGAAAACTGAGAGTTACGTTGTATCATTGATTGCTTTATGCTGGTGTACCACAGAATCAAAGAATCATAGAATGCTTAGGGGGTGGAATGGACCTTAAAGATCATCTAGGCCCAACCTCCCTTGCCATAGTCAGGGACACCTCCCACTAGACCTGGTTGTTCGAGGCCCCATCCAACCTGACTATCAGATCTGTGCTGGTTATTGATCTGTATCAGAAACATCTGGCTTAATTTACAACACAGACCTATGTTAGGCATTAAGAAACACCTTCTAAAGACAATTATATAGTTAAGTACAAGTATTCTGGCGTAGGGTTGGGCAACCATAGGAGTCAAACATCTTTTGGGAATGATCTAATTCTGCTCCAGAGAACTGGGGTGGACTAGGTCATTCTGAGATCATCTCCATCTAGCTGTATGTGTTTCTGATAATGTACTATTCCTGAGTACAAACACGGTAAGAGTATATAATCATCAACGACAGCTATGGAAGAATAAGTTCTTTAATTTTATATATTCTGGAAAAGCACTGGGACTGTGGAATCTGTGTAGCTAACTGTTCTCTGGCAATAGCAAGTGTTTAATACTGTTCATTCTGTCTACGGTGTCACATCAGTGTACCCACCTCCATTTTTTTCCAGTTATCTGGTAAATACATAGCAATGATTTGCAAAGGGGAAAACATCGTCTGCCTTACACAATTCCATGAATTAAAAACTGGGATAAGAAAGAAGGCAAGACTTCAACAACAATCAAAATTAGTAGTAATGACAACAAATTATACCAGCCGGTATAAGTTGCCCGTATTGGGCATCCAGTGATGACACTTTTGTGCAAACTGTCATAAAAGACAAGCACAATGCTGTGAATATTGGTAAGTGATGCCAATATAATTGCCTACAACATCAGCTAAAACAGCCATGCACTTTACATTAGAAACTCTATTTAAGATATATTATTCTACATTACATATGTTACACTGCCCAAAAAAATTACTATTCTTACCTCTGTGAATCCCTCCTCAGCTCTTCAACCTATGCAATGTTGAAAGAATAATTTTCTTTTTGAGTAGAATGGAGGCTGTTGAGGATTATTCATATCACCATGATGCCATAAGGTAGAGACTGATTGCTTCTGGTAAACAATACTTTAATATTGTCCATGACAGAGACTTAGAAATACAGTGTAATTGAACCCAAATTATAACTGTTATTGATTTCATTATACTGCGAATTTGGTTAGACCTCATTTGGTTAGAGCAGGCACAAAATGCAATGCATGCTGAAATCATGTAAATAACTCTAGTGGCTATAAAATGTTACTGGTTTAAAGGAAAATTAGACTTTGGAAATATGGGCAGCTGTGTTTCCTGAATAAAACCACTTCTACTGGTGTTCTCTAGAGTATGATGTGATTTCACTGCACATAGATTTACACACGTAACTTCTATTAAAATGAATTTGTGTTCCTTCCATAAATCCTCTTGCTTGTCCACTGGAATACTGTATCCCTTAAGGCTGCAATAGAGTTTAATCTATTTAGTAAATGTAATATAATACTACAGTATGAAAAAACTTGGGAAACTAATGTTGAGCATGCACTAACTCATTTTAGGAACATTCCAGATTTATAGATACATGAGCTTATTATCCACACATACTAGAAAGCTTTTATCAAATATAAATATGCAGTAGATTATGTACAATAGATGGCTGCCAATATTCCCTACTTGTATGACCACTATTATAGAATGGTCAGTTCTGAGCGTGTAGTCTGGCTTTCATCAAGCTGCTTTAGAAAATTAATTTTTTGTATTCATGCCTGATGCAAACAATGTGTTGTGGTTATTAAAACCCAACATTGATGTCAGGATGTTGCATTTCTAATTTCTCAACCAAGCAGGTAAACATGGGATTTCAGGTACCCGATAATGGCAACTGCTAATTAAAAAAACCCCAAACAAACCCAAAAAGCCCAAACAAACAAACCAAAGCAGCAGTTACATTGAGTCAGAACAAATATCTCTGTAGTGCAGTCCCTGACAGTGGTTAATAATGTATGCTTAGGAGAATAATATCAGCACAGTACTCTAAGTTCCCTACTCTACTGTTAACACTTTCAAGATAAAGGAAATTGTCTGATACCTAGAACTAGGGGTTAAACCCCCCAAAGTTGAAGTTCCTGGCCTTGCCTCTGCTTTTAGTGCATAAAGCTGAGCAAATAAGAAATAGTGTGTGCATCAACCCAGCCATTGCCAACATGATCCCCTATCCCTGTTTCACAGTGTGAAGACTTTGAAGGTCCTTCACAAGAGAGCACTGCCATTAATCACTGTGATTATCTATGACAGGTAAGTAAAACCATTATTTACCTCTCTCTAGCTAAGAATATTCCAAACTTTGATGGGAAATTGCATCACCTTTCAAGCGTGGGTGTATATAGTTGCACATACATGTATACACACAGCTCAAATATTTTTTCTAGAACAAGATCTAACATCACTGGGAAAACCTCACCAGGTATTCAAAAGAGACAGCATTCAAAGGCAAAATAATTACCTGACTATTAAGCTGCATAATTGCATATTTTGTGATAATGTATAGATATTCAAAATCAGAAATCAGAATTAATAAATAACAAAGTTGTACTGAATACTTGGACTCCTCCTATACTGAGAGACCTGGGAGAGCTGCAGTACTCCCATGTCAGGGCAAGACAAGGGTGTGTACAGCTCCTTCTCCCTCTTCCTTTCCCTATTCTCTATGCCTCACTTTTCTGCGGAAGGCAAACTCAGATTTCTGGGCTGGACAGGACTGTGGAAACTTTCCATCAGAACCCAGTACTTTACTGTGGCTCCTCACTACAGATCAACTTAGATGTGCTTCTGAGATTTCTAACACCCAACTAATATACTTAATGTAGTACTTCTTTATTTCGTAAAAGCTTTGCCATGTCATAATCTACTGCACATATTTTCTAAGTACTTGGAGAAAAAACAAACCAGAGGCAGGAGCAGAAGCAAATAAAGGAAATAGGTGTACACAGCCTGTTTCATCCAGCTGTAAGAGCAGCTTTTACTGAAATCTTTTTAAGTTTCTCTGCTTCACTGATCTGTTTTCATGTCACAGCTGAAAACATCAACCAGCTCTACCCTTTGGCACAGTTCAGTAGTGAACCCCTCCATACTAATTCTATGACTGAATGTTTCAGTTTATTCTTGTATCTGGCTACATTCCAGGAAAGACTAATGCCTGAAAATAAAATTTGCAAGAAATTTGGGTGTCCAAATCACAGATTTACAATTGCATTTCCAAAAACTCCCACTCTCCTATAGCTAAATTGAAGCACGCCAAATTCAGTAATTCAGGTTTCTGCATTTGGGGGCACAGCTATTTCCAGAAATGTCCAGGAGTAACGTAGCACAAAAGCTTTTAGGACAGTAATTTAAAAAATCTTCAAAGAACAATAGGCTTCTCATAAGTCTATCTGAAGTCAGAAGTTAGACTGGTTCCTTTCCAAGTATGAGTTTACATATTGTTTCCACAGTTCTTGAAAGCTCTTAATGGTTTTGAGTAACAGCTTTGCCATAACACCTGCTGTTCAGAGAAAACCAGATAGTTGCAGTTAAAAGCTAAAGGTGTTCTTGTATTTATTGTACAGAGTACTTTCCCAGTACTTTAAACCACTGTTTATCAGAGACCAATTATTCAAAGGATTCTGTTGCAAGATAAGAATCTTATTGCATTTTTCACCTCTTTTACTTCATGCATAAGCACACAGTAGCTGAAATACAAACATGCTGCACAGGACTGGGTTTTCTCTTGAAACCATGCCTAAAGGAAAAAAAAAGGCACCACAGAAAATACTTCTTCAGTCAAGGTTCCTTCTGTCAGCTTCAGTCTCCTTAGAAAATGATGAGTTGTTTTGTTTGCTGTCCTAAAAATGGTGTAAAAGGTTGAGATCACATGGCAGATGATTTTCTTACCATGCTTTGCCATCACCAAAGGATGCATGCCCCAACCTCTTCACCATGTAACAGCTGAGAAAGCAGTTAGAAGACCAATGTTTTCCTCCAGTGTTGTTAATTTAAAAATTGACCCTGACCCCTGAAGAACTTGGAAACAGCTTAAAACTCATAGGTTTGAAATTTTAGGTAGAGATGCAGTGAGTTTTGAGGGCCAGGTAATGATCATTTATACCTAATCTCAATGTACTCTATAAAGACCTTGTGAAGCCCGGCAGGACTGCTCAACTCAGTGAAGACATTACATGAAATTTAAGGATAGGAATATGGAGCCAAAAAGACTAGTGCAAGGCAGAGACAATGGAGGAAAAACTGACTTTTGCCATCTTGGTCTGTAAGTGGGTTGTTCCTGCCACAGAAAAGGGAGTGGCAGGGCTAAGGAGCGAGCTAGGACAGGACTCCGTGGAGTTAAGCTGGATCCAGCTGCCACTACAGGAGGTAAGGGGAGGGAGAAACAGAGGCACTGGAGGCCTGTGGGGCTTGGGAGCAGCCTGGGCCCTGCAGTGCCACTGCACCTCCATCTTCTGGCAACGGCAAAGCAGGCAGCAAGGCCACAGACACGGTGCTGAACCATTCCACTCCTTGGCACACACACCAATTCCCCCATTTTGCCACTTTGTTGTATACTAGGTGTTAAAAGCTGAGATAAGACTTTTTAAATGAAAGTCCACTTGTTTTTATTAACAAATGAACTGAGGGCGGCAGGCCCAGGATAAGCCCAGGCTCCACAGGACAAGCCAGAGTAACAATATAACAACCCACAATCAGTGTGACACACTGGGTGCTCCCTTTGACTCCAAAATCCGCAGGAGAACCCAGGGCAAAGCCCAGAACAGTTCTTATCCCCTCTGTCCATCTGTGATTGGTGATTTTTGGCTCCTTTGTATGATTGGCTCGTTTCCAGGGCTCAGGTTGGTTCTTTACGAGGAACATTCCTGTCCAATCATTTTCCCAAGGCGTCGTGTGATTTGTCAGTTCTTCGGCCAATCTTAGTCCAGAGCGTTGACATCATCTGTATAGAATCACCTTCCAGAGTGTTCTCCCTCTTCTCCGGGTACCACTTTTCCTCTTTACCACCCCATCTAGTGTTCACACTATAATATTACACCCGTACAAACGCATTCATAATACCAATTCATCTATCATGCACCACCCAACCAATCAAACACATCCCCACATTTCTAACTCAACCATCACAGTAACAAATAACCCCCAGAACCGTAACAGGTAAATCCCAGAATTGTCAACTTGTCCATCACACTAGGCTTGTTTAGAAATATTATTGATACAGCCTTTCCCTCCTCTATTGCAGTCATGGTGATCCCTTGCTGCTGTTTTAATGTTCCTCTAGCTGATGTACTTGCTTTCCTGGGCACCGAGTACATTGTCATCCCCCAAACACAAGTTGTCTGTATGTATCAGAAGCTACAGTATAATGACAAGGAAAGCTGCTGAGTGATGTAGAGGAAAGGGAAGGGTACTTGTGCACGTCAGAGGCTCTTTCACTTTATACAGGGCCCAGCAATGATGCACTAGAGTAAAAGGAATCATTCTTGAAGAGTCTGGATTCAGCCTGGCATAAAACTGTGCTCAGGGGAGCCTTGGACTGCAAGGAGGAGCTGAACTGTGCCCCAAAGTGTGCCATAAAAGGGAGCTGAAGGCAGAGGAAGTCCAAGGCTTTTGCACCACCAAAAGAGACTCAGCACCTTTTAGGACTGAACCTACAGTTAATTAATGAGGCTGTTTGCATTTATAGTTATGACGTTTAAATTTTTTTCCGTAAGTAGAAACCACCATATTAAGGGAAGAAGGCACAGATCTGACTGGAAATCTACAGACACCAGGATGCATTAAAAGCAACAGCTTTTTTTGTATGGGATGTGACAGCTCCTCTAAAAAAACTATTTAAGGTTTGAGGGAGAAAAGCATGCAAATGGGATGCCTGGTTTTCAAAAGTCCATCCAACAGTTTGCATGAGCTTCCAGGGGAGCTGCTGGGAACTCAGAGGCTTTCAAGGACTCTAAAGGTTTTAAAAACAGGTCTATTATTTAGATGTCTAACTTGAGGCTCCTGATTCCAAAGTCACGTTTTATATCTCCATAATAGGTTGGGAAATTATTCATGTACCAAAAGAAAGAGATCTGAGGGTAACAATTACTGACTAATTTCACTTACTATCCATCAATGAAATTTTTGGTGCTTATCATCCAAAAGAACAAATTTAAAAGACGAGAATTTAAGAGTGCTGCAACAGACTCACTATTCAGTAAAGTTTTATCAACCCTTAATTTTTCAACACAGAAAAACATAGGAACAAAACCAGTAACTGTGGTTGTTGCTTATCAGCTACACAACAAGAAAAACTCTACTCAGCAAAGTAAGCTGTCAGTGGTGCACACATCAGCTAAGCACACAACTGCCTTTCTGCTGCTGGGTAATAGCCAGTGTACTAACCTAAACTACAAGGTGGGTATTTGGAAATTGATTTTTATGTAGTTGTTCAGTCTTTTAGTGGAAAGGAAAATACACATTGTTCTTGAAAAAGATTAAGTTTATATGAGTTGTTGCTGAATTTATCCATTGCAATAAATCTGTAAAATTATAATTTTAAACTAAATTAACAAGGTTACTCTGAATTCAAGCATTTTACTTGACAGCAAAAAAACCCTAATAAGGACTCCTGCAGTATATCTGTACCAGCTCAGACATTCAGAACATAGAAGTTGAGAAAATTACTGCTGATTGCAAACAGTGTCACTGGAGAGCTGCATAATAGTATCTGAAAGCCTGTAACTGCAAAAGCTAAATCCATGGGTAAACATATAAGAAAAAATTCTGGAGAGCCAGGTTCCAGCTGTGTTGAAGTCCACTGATTCATAGGTTAGACCTTTCTTGTTGTCTTGGAAGTATATGACAGTCCTAATTAATCAAAATATGCTTTGGAAAGGCATAAAAATAACTGAAATGCAGAAAAATACAAACTTGTCTTCCCTAAACCTCAGTTGCCTTATTTGTGTTTTCAAAATATAATAAAACAAATATAATATGAGTTAAATAAGCATTTTTATACATAAAGGAGCAAGAATAAATCTCTAAGATGTGTTCTAGCACAGCAGATATGGAGGTTATTGAGGAAGTTGCTATGGTTCTGCAAATGTGCTTGCTGTGCACTCGGGAGCTGGTCAGTCCCTATGATGCTATGAAACAGCAGTTTCATCAGGCAGAGGCACCTTCAAAAAGTTTCATCTAGTTGCAGATTATTGTCTGATAGGAGCTACGTGCTTATGTTGCTGTGCTGAAACACACCCATAGTAGAAAGACCCTATGGAGAGGTCCAGCTTCCCAAATTCTAGCCGTCTACAATTTAGACAGCCACTCCAAACGAACAAGGTGTTTTCCCTCCATAGTTACTAGAGACTTGGCACTTCCTGAGAATTAGTCACACTACTGCTTTTAACCATCTTGTTTTAAGGCCAGATAACTCATGCTATGAGTATCTATGTTTTTCCAAACATAACACCTATCTTTTTCATCACTAAAGGGAGGTGAAATGAATGCCTTCTTTGGTGTAGGTGAATGTGCCTTTACTTAAGGGAATTGTGCCTAACCAAAAAAACACCATGAATGCTCTGTGCCCTCCAAATTGGAGGGGGTGGTCGTAGTTAAAAGCAACAAGTTCATCTTTTTGGGGGTAGATAAACAGTAGGATTTAAACCAGGAAATCAGCCTAAGCAGTTTAGCTTTGGAACCACATCATCAGGTTATGGACCCTATATCCCTAACACCAGAGGTATCAGGACTAAGACTGTGATTAGGAGATTTAAGGGAACTTAGACCATTGAAAATTTTAAAAGACAAATAATTAAGGAGATTTAGTATTATCTTGGTACAAACAAAATATTTCTAATGGCTTCAGTCTGAAAAACTTTGAGTGCTGGCAATACACAGCTTGAAGAAATGATGCATGCGTGATTATAACCCTAAAAACCAAATTTTTTTTTAAGGCCTACAATTAGGTTGTTTGGAGTAGCCTCTGGATCCCGTGTCCAAAGCCTTCCACAGTGTTCTGTTCTCTTGCTCTTTCAGGAATCTCTCGATTCTGGGCTGCTTCTGATTTTAATTAAAGGGAAATAATGATTCAAGGTATCTTCTTTCAGAGGGGAGAATGAAAATTATAAGAGGTAAAGAAATACTTTAGACTCAAGGAAGTAGGGATTATGAATTACAGGAAATATACTATTATATTAAACATTCTTTTAGATCAGCATGTTTTGTTTCTTATCAAAGGTTTGCTTTTAGCTCCTAGCTCCACTAACTACCTTTAGAAATGGATCCCAGGACTCTCCATTTTTTTTGTTTGTTCATTTTATCGAGGAGTGGGAGATTAACATTAGAAAATAGGCAAAAATACTGTGCCTCAAAGTGTGCCATAAAAGGTAGCTGAATACCATCACCCCATCGGCAAAATCTGTACCGACTACCTTTTAGGCAGATCCACTGACTGCAATAAGAGTTGGCTCCATTTAATGTAAGAAGGGAACCTCTTCTGATTTGTACCCATTTCTGTAAAAAGTGTGAATTAGAATAATTGGGTGAATTAGGTTTAGGATAATTTGCTTTTCTGTGGGTATTTTTCATTGGAATAGGCGTTATCTAAATAGAGCCTTTAAATCACAGGGCCCACAATTCAAGCCTTTTGTCAGTGTCAAACTTCCATAAAACAAAATCCTTCAATCAGGATTTTTTCAGTGAAACTTACAGAGTAACGGTGTGTGATGAGCGGCAGTCTTGCAAAATTTGATGATATTGAGACATATTGTAATAATTTGAAACACACAGATTAGGAAATGCAAAACTCTTTTATTTAACCTTGAGGTCAGTTTCCTGAATTACTGAATTAATCTGAATTACTGTTGAAACTGTTAACACATTCTGTGATGAGCTTGGGAAAGAAGTTATTTTCCAGGTGAGTTTTGTTATACAATTGGGTCAGACCCCTTCCTTTTGGTCCTGAAATGCTGCTGAAGTATAGAAAAAATAAGAGATTTCTAGATGTTCCACAATTTTAGTTGGGTCAAAAATATCGTTACAGAATCACTCTTGTGGCATTCAGGGATCTGATATCTGAGAAAATGAAGAAGCAGGGAAGCAAAAATGCAACAAAAAGCAAGAGAAGGTTGAACATATTTTTCAATACAGTAAAAATCATAAACCAGCATAAATTAAGAAAAAAGCAATCAATACCTTTTAGTTTCAATTAAATTTAAATTATGCCTATTATTCACAGAATCACAGAATGGTCAAAGCTGGAAGGTATCTTTGGAAGTCATCTGCTCCAACCCCCCTGCTCGGGGTTACCTAGAACCAGTTGCCCAGGACATGTCCAGATGGCTTCTGAATATCTCTAAGGGTGGAAACTCCATGATCTCTCCAGGCAATCTGCAGCATTTGTTTGTAGAAAGAAATGGATGAAAAGAAAGACTTTGTTCTTTTTTTCTGACAGGTCTAACAAAAGTACATCTCACTTCTCTGAATCATCAGCTGCTTCTTTCCCTCTTCTTCTTCATGTTTAATTGATATTGATGACCTAACAGTCTCAAGATTCAGGGAAAACTGATTTTAGTTAACTTCACATCTAGTCTAAAGATACTTGTTTCTGAAGAGGGAACACCATCTCCCACAACACAAAATAATACCTAATCTGTAGCTCTGGAGCCACAAATACAGCTTCAGGGCTTTGTGTTTGTCTCTAATGGAATCCAGAGGAGCTGAGGGAATTCCTCTCTGTGGCTAGGGACTGCAGGAGAACTGTGCTTGTTACAGGAGTGATCCCTGGAACCCATATAAAACAGGACAAGGACAGCTGAGCAAACATGGCACCAGGGAGGACCGTTCCTCATTTCTCTAAGTGGCCAAAATAAGGAAAAGGACAATAAAGAAAGAAAAAAACCACACTATTATAAGAATTTGGAGGTGAGACTGGTCAAAATGAATATTACTAATAGAAACACTTTTTATTCCCTGCAAACATATACAAAAGCACGTGGAATTATGCTGTCTTAAAGCCTGAAAGACGTTAAGTCTGTGAATTCAGAAATTGTTGACAAACAGAAGCACAACTAAAGACCTGGTCATGTCAAAGACAGAAAGGCACAAAGCTGCAGCCGAACACAGGTGATATTTGGCTTACAGCATTCCAAAGTGGAGTGGTTGAGATCCATAGTAAAAGGCTGAGCTTTGCACTATGGCATCTTTATATCCTTTCCAAATCCGATGATCAAAAGTCAATGCATTCTACTCTTTGATGGTATTTCGTTTAACAGTGAAACTTGAGAAGGACAATTCTTATTATCCCCATTCCTATGTGCAGCTCTGTTGTGGAACAATTATTAAAAAAATATCAACCAAACCAATACAGAAAAAAACAAACCAGAACACCCACCCCCAAAACCCAACAACCCAGCCTAGAAGCTAGTGGCAAACAGATAAGAATGTTTTGCTCTCAAGGCTCCCTCTTCTGGCTCTGTACTAGTAGTTTTCTAATGAGCACTGATCATAATCATGCTTGTTTCTGTTAACTGAATAATTACTTCAGTGCACAAAGAAATAAAGAGTAAATGCTGGGGAAATGGGAGAAACTTCATTCTTGCTCAAAAATAGAACTAAATTGATATCCCAAGTAAAGCTTAGCATTTGTAGTGTGGTGGCAAAATGAATTTAAAAATTACTCAGTTATTAGTAAATGTACAATAGTCAGTATGTTAAGAGATGATAACTGTTTTAGTTGTAATGCATTAGATCCAGTAAATATTTAAACCAATATCCTTCTACAACTTGTGACTCATTTGTCAATAACAGGTGTACCTTTTCCAGAGTAGCTTCAGTAGACCATAAAAAACTATCTTAAAGCCTAAAAGATGTTAAGTCTGTGAATTCAGAAATTGTTGACAAACATAACCACAACTAAAGACCCGGCCATGTTAAACTGGGAACGGCACAAAGCTGCAGCAGAATGCAGGTGTATATTTGGCTTACAGGATGCCAATAGGTTTTTTTCCTCTGGTCATAAAAAATAGAAAACAGGTCACTGCTTGAGAAAAAAAATGAAATTTTGGGTGTGGCACTTTCTCCCTCCCCTCCCAAGGGCTTAATATGTGTACAGAGCTAGAGAGTTTAGTAATGGTATGCCATTTTGGTTTTCTGGTCACTTTTTTCAACTAACAGAGACGTTAAACAACCAAGCTTGCATGTTTTGTTGGGGTTTTTTTTCCAAAGAAGTTCTTTACAGATTTGATAAATCTTAAAGGTTTCAAAGAAATGCCTTAGGAAGCATCTTAAGGGGCCTCTTATGCTGTGGGGAAATTTACAGTTAATCACTAGCTAGTTTTTGGGGAGTGCTGGGTAGTGTAGCATGCTCTCCCACAATAGTCAGAAGGAGCTGTGGGTCCCTCTGAAAATCAGGTCAGAATCCTTTCAAGCCAGAACTGCTAGACATCAGGTACCAGATTCGTTCTTGGGTTTATCATACTAATGCACAATAAATAGCTTATACCAAGGAATTAATTGGCCAATGTTTGTTGGTTTGGTTTGGCCCTGTAGTTACTGAATCCATGTTTCTAACCTGCTGGAGAACTTTTGTCTTGGTCAGAATTGCCAAGCTGTTACAAAGGGATATCCCACCACTTGGCTTCCAGGCTGGGCTCCCACTGGGGTAAACTGAAACCCATCCTGTCATTTCAGTGGGGGGGACAGGGAGCACAATGACTGCTATAAAAGACATTGATTTCAAAATAAAAGAAAAGAGGGGACCCCTCCTTAAAGAGAACCATGAAATATAGACTGAAAGGGATAATTTTCACTGCAGATTCCCTCTGCATTGCCTGATTTGCTTTCTATTAATGATCTGAGAGCAAAGTGTTCTTGGCTTAAATGAGTTTAATCCCTGAGCTTTAAACATTATATCTATCATTTTATCCACTTCTTCAACCTGTGTTTTCCACTGCTGTATGCAGAAATACATGAATATATCTTTCTCAACATGGAACAAGGCTGCAATAATATATTGCTTATTTCTGCATTTCAGCAGCTCTGAAAAAAATATATACAATGCCTATGAAGAGGAAGTCTACTGTCGAAGGATCTCGAAGTTGTAACAGTTGAACTAAAAGACAGGGGCAGTATGAGTTCCCCTTATCTCTAGGATGCCTAATGCTTTCAACCATATGAAAATATCATTCATTTTGTTTGAAAAGTTTACATATTTACATATTTTCAAATAGGCTTTGAAATTTGGTGGCAGTGTAGTCTTGGAGTCAAGAAAATGCTTTTTGTGGGAACTACGTAGATCTGTTCAAAACCAGCCAGATCATAAGACATCAAAATCCTGATCTTTTCTGTCTTTCAGATGGCACAGCTCGGTTTTGGCTCAGTACCAAAGTTCTGTGAGATCTCCTAATGCTGAATGTACATTTGTCCAAATTCTAAGCCCTGCTGTCAGTATCCGGAACAAATACACAGATAGGACACACTAAACAGATCCTTCTCCTTGTGCTTCTGCCAGCGTTTTCATGGGAATCCATGAGACCATTCATTCTGGATCTTTTCTCACTGGAATGAATGACTTCTTACTGTATTTTCATGCTGATGGTTAGTTAACCTATGACTGCAGAACCTGCAAAAGGATTCTCCTTCCTTTGGGCAGCCAATGACATCTTGAGATTTTGCTGCTGACTCTCATCCAATCCAATTGTTGGGTACTGGCATACCTAGTGAAAGGTGCTTCTACAGATAAATGCTGCTGTAGTTTGAGTAAGGGACAGAGCTTCTGTCAGCTAAAACATGTCAGGGCTATGTTTTTACGGCACTTTGTTTTTTAAACTGAGAATATTTCTTTCCTCTCTCTCTTAAAGTTGTGGTTGCAGCCTAGAGAACACTGCTGTTATGGAGATACCTCGAGGGTCAGGAGCACAAGTCCTGTGAGGAGTGACTGATGGAACTGGGGTTGTTTAGCCTGGAGAAAAGGTGAGAGCTTATCATTCTCTACAACTGCCTGAAAGGAAGTGGTAGCCAGGTGAGGGTCGGCCTCTTCTCCCAGGTAAAAAGTGACAGGATGAGAGGAAATGGCCCCAAGTTGTAACAGGGAGGGTTAGGTTGGAAATCAGGAAAGATTTCTTCACTGAATGGGTAGTTAGGCATTGGAACAGGCTGCCAGGGAAGGTGGTGGAATGACCATCTCTGAAAGTGTTCAAAAATGTGTGTATGTGGCTTTTATGGGCATGGTTTAATGGCAAACACAGTGGGGCTAGGTAACAGTCGGACTTCATGATCCTTAGAGGTCTTTTCCAACCGAAATGCTTCTATACTTTTCAAAAGCTATGTGTGCAGGGAGTTTTAATCTTGACTGCCTATGTCCTGAGGTGGGAAGTTTGTGCACTCTTATCACAGGCTTGACTAGTAAAGCTACAAATGTTAATGAACAAACAACTAATGAGCAATGCTTTTGTAAAATCCAATTACAGTCTTGTAACTGCATCCTGCAGTACTGAATTTCAGTCTGACTGCACACAGCTGAAGGAAATATTTCCTTTTCTTTCCTGGAAAAGCACTGCTTTTGCATTTTTCACTTTTTTTGGTCTTCTGTTGCACAGCTGGGGACAACCAATGGACTACGAGTTTCTGTGGTTTTCCTGAGAATTCTCAATTCTTCAGTCAGGTACCTTTAAACTTTTTGTTTTCTTTAGGATTAAAATACTATTCATCTTTACAAGCTCTGTGTATACCTGAGACTATTTATCCTCCAAGTTACCCATAATTTCACTCTGTACTAGAGGACTGTAAATGTAAGTTAATACACAAAGGACGCCTTAGCAGAACTGAACGTATCATTTCCAGTTTTTTTGTTCTGTATCTTGAACAATGGGTAAGTTTTGCTGCAATTTGTAAAGAGGTGAGACAGAATTGCATTAAATATCACTATACATGCAAATGACCATTGCTAAGGTTAGTTGCTGACAAGAAATAACAATGCACTTTATTGCAATTCTGTATCTTCCTTTGAAAAGAATCAAAGTTTACCAGCAGAAAAAAAGATGGTTTTAAAGTATTATTTCTCCAATGTTTATCAAAAAATGGTTGTATTCTCCAGTAGTCAAACACCTTTAGCCATAGTACAAGAATTCCTAGAGAACGTGCAGCAGGAATTGCTGCTCCCTACAAACTTACTAATTTTTATCTTGTTCTAATGAAGAAAAGAGCTGGCAAAATGAAGACTATTGTATTTCCTTTTCAGGTGTTATCAGAACCTTTTGAAAGCCACTACGCTTTTAATAAGCAATTACATCTCCTATTCTTCCAGTTGGTGTTCAACTTTGAATACAATACCTTTGCAAAATAAAACTTTTCTTTCAAGGCATGAGCTCTAAGTGTATCTAATAACACCATGCCCATAGCTGCAACTGGGAAATCTAACTATTATTTTTTATCACCCCAAAGAGCACCTGTTCATTATTAGTTTTTATAATTTAAAAAAAAATTAATCCAAACAAGCAGTTTGCCCAATGATCCGCAATTATTTGACTTCCTTATTAATTTATTATCAAGACTTCTTGAAAACCACGTAAATTACATCTCCCACGTTGTTTTTTATCTACAGATTTATAACCTTCCCAGATCCCGTCAGGTTATAGAATGTTTACTTGCACTTTGCAGTTTCCATCAGGTTGTGAGGAGGCAAGGTAGTCATGTTGTTCCAAATCACTTCTTTGATCATTTTTATTAACATCCAATAACAGCACTGCAGCAGTTTTAAAGATTAGGGATACGACTTGTACTCTGAAGAGTATGTTGCTAATACTGTTTAAATTTCAACTTTTTCCCAACTTAATTTCTTAAGGTTTCCCATCCTTACCCACTCCAGCAAGTTATATAAACTGATTTTTTTGGATTGCCCAGAGTATCTTCCAGAATAAAATGTACTAAGATTATTAGTCTATGTGCCTTTGTAATAGTACTATTCTAGAATTTTCTGCTCTGATATTCATATAATATATTTTACCTGACTTCTCAGTTTGGTTACTTTATACCAATTGACGTGCTCTTGGTCTTCAGTTAGGTTAGGATAAAACTGAAAGATGAGGCTGCCAGCTATGGTGCTGAAAGACAGATATTTCAGTGGGGGCTTCTCTACTCTCTTTTTTACTGCTGGGACAAAGCTAAAGGAGACATACTGTATCTTTTAAATTAGAGCTAAGTAGACGTCTTGACCATTAAACCTATGACATTTAGTTAAAACAGGGTCACAACAACCTGATTTTTAGCCAATTTCTGATTGAGACTTCTATCCTGTGTTCTGACTCTATTTTTATTAGTGCAAATCTGGGCTTTAACATGCTTTAGTTACAGGCTTTAGGAACTGAAGGGGGCACAGGGATTTTGTTTGATCCCGTAGTACAAGCCTTATCTTTTTACTCTCACTACCTGCATCACAGTGAGTATCACTCAGCTTGTGCTGAATGTAATGTCTTGTGTTCAACCATACTGCAATTTTCACCAAAACATCTATTATTTCTCTTTAACAGACACACCAAGAGACTGAGAATCAATTATTTGCCTTGCACAAGATTAAGCCACGCACTCATGGGCAGGGTAATGGGATGTTTAAGCTAACAGGCTGAACCAGAAGCTTTCAGTGCATTTATGAACTGAAGATTTTGTTCATCTCTGTATTATCCATCAGTTCTTGGCTGGGTTTTTTCCTCCATTTCCTTTAAAGACTGTCTGACCAAGATTAACCTGCCAGATAAATCCCAACACTGCACAACAGAGGATTATTTTTCAAAAAACCAATAAAATGTCACTTACAGGAAAAACAGCACATGACAATTTTGAAATTTGCATTTATGAGGCAGTTTGTTCACTAGAAAGCTATTGAGTGCATTGTACAAATCTGCAATATGTTAAGGCAGGAAAAATTATGAAGAAATTATTTGAATTTTTTTACAAATCATGTGATTAACAAAAAATTTTTGAAAATGCCAAGGTTTTCTGAATTTTGCTATCATTAGAGGAGGGCCAAAAAGAAGGAAGGAAAAATAACTCAGGGAAACAAGGGGGAGAGAGGGGAAGAAGTACCAAATACCATCAGCTCCATCTGTAATTTATTTTAGATAAATGTGGGAACAAATGAAAAGCTCTCTGTCTTCGTCCAAGGACTGTGAACATAAAGATAATGTTCCATAAACATAAACAGCATAAACTGCATAAACAGCAAGGAAATATTATTAAAATGGCATGTAAAAAAAATTAGCAAGGTCATTTTATGGCACTCCATAGTGACTTAATCCTTTGTAAATTTTCTTGCTTATGTCAATTGAACTAAATAAAGGTTTAATTGGATCAATTAAATATATTATTGAAAAAGTGGTGTTTGTATTATTAGATACCTATCAAATGGATGTTACAGTACTTTTTTTCTGTACTTTTTCTTTCTCCCCTGCTCTGATTTTGCCTTAAACTAGAAGCCTGAAAAATGTTAAAACTCATCTGTAAGAAACAAACAAACAAACAATTAAAAAACCCGGGACCTACAAACAATGGGTGGGAATCTACCAAAGATTTTATGAATACTCTAGAGGAATTTGTTGTCATGTTTTTGACAGAGTAAAGATTTGCTTGGAAATTCTCCATTGAATGAACTAGCTAACCTAAATTTGGCTTAGCTTAAAATTAAAATTTTAATTAAAATTTTAAAATTTGGCATCTAAGTTTTGTCTGGAAAAGTTGATGCAATGTGTGGTATGGTTACAGTAAGAGAGAACTAACATCTGAATTCCAGAGTTCCTCCCATGGCATTTTTGTGGGGAAATTAATTACCAATTATCCTGGCCTATTTGGCTTACTTTCAATCATCTGAGTATTTCAAGCATTTCCAACTATTGATTGAAAACTATTTCTAATAGGACACCTTTAAAAATTTAAAAAAAAAAAATAACCACGATATATTCAGAAAATCAACATATATTTCTAAAAGCAATCTTATTAATACAATTTACAGATTCCTATGAAAGTGCACATTGTCACATGGAGCATCATAAATGTCAGGCTATACAGTCTTAAAACAATGGAAAACTGCCTGTAGGAGGAACCTATGCTCTAAAAGGTAGGTGTAAATATGGATAAAATTATTTGTGACTAATCACAGTCTTTGTGAGAGTAAATGCAATTGTTAAAACATTTGGTAGAGGTTATTAAAAAGTGCATGGGTAATGGATTTAAAACACAGTGTATAATATTCCATTTTACCTTTGAGGGGGTTGCCACATACTTGAATATACAATTTGAAATAATAGAGGAGCTTGGTAAAGATATAAGTGACCTTCTGATTTAATGACTGCAATCCATAGAGCAATGCTCCTATGAACCTCTCAGGAGAAAGGGATTTTTCATAGGATTTTCCAGTTGCAAACTTTGGCTGAATTTCAAAGACTACTGCCTGTCATGCCAACATCTTGGGAGATCAGCTCAGTTATTAGCAATCAACAGTCCCATCTTTTGGCTTTCTTCAAATGAGTGACTGGACTGTATAGTCCCAATGATGAGTCTCCTCTTTAATCATGATAATGATCTTGTGAGAAATAAATAATAATAAATGACCTAACTAGGGATTAAATTAAGGTCTTTTGGCTGCTATTCTGTCAACCAAACCATTAAAACATATGTCTGAGCTAACGTTTGCTTTGTTAATATAATTCACCAAGCCTATAACTTCAGATGAAGTCTGCAAGAGACAGCCTGATGTCTCAGCATAGCTTGCTTGGGTAGATAAATAATAAACCACATCAACATAAATAAACCATTTAAAGAGAGTCAAGGCCTCCCCTTCTGCCTCATTTATTATGTGAAATTATATACTCCATAATATAGGACTATAGAAATATTAGGTTCTCGAGGATGCCCACAGTTGAATGTTCATTTGCATAAAAATAGGATCTGAATTAAAGGCAAAATAATTTTTCCTCATATTCTTGCAATTTGGACAGGAATAGGTTTAACTAGAAGAGCTCTTTTTATGCCCAGAATGAGATTAATGATTGAACTAAATAAAATTAAGAAAATCCGATAATTCATACTTTACTTTATATATGGGGTAGATAAAGAGTATTCATGTGGGATGTGTAGCAGTTTCACTGGTTATTCATGTCTTCTTCTCCTTGACATCTTAGTTATATGCATGTGCTACACACGGGTCATCACAGAGTCATTTAGACATAGCAGAGCTCTAAAGACAAACCCTAAGCAAACAATCAGAGGAACCTTCTTCAACAACCTCTTTTAAATGGGCCTGAATGATCTGACGATCTGGGCTAGAAAAGGAGGGAAGCTAAACTGCCAGTCAGCTGCCGAGTAATGGCCAGGATGCCAGCTGTGTTCATGGTGCCCATGAAATCAGGGCTGCCCTGGGCACCATCAGCTGGGGTCAGCGTTGCCATTGCTCCGTGCCTTGCTTCGGGCAGGGTCAGCCGTGGCCACTGCACGGGACACCGGGGCTACAGTACCTGCTGAACAATCATACCTGCTGAAAGCAGCTCAGACTTCAGCTCTCTCTGGGAAAGCTGGCTCTAACACAACCACTTAAAATCCCAGCAATTTGGGAGGCAAACTTCAGCATCTCCGTTGTGCTGATCTCCATTATAGTCTCCTCTACAAGTATCGGAGGATCTGAAAAACAAATGGGAATTGGATTCACTATTTCTTTTGCACCCTACAGCACAACCAGCCCTAATTCCTATTTAGATCTTCTTTGTCCTTTTCTACTACTTTTTCCCTGCTGTCTCACAAGAGTCTGAATTAGTCAGCCAGGACAAATCTAATCTTGCGACACTTTGCTGTGATTAGTTTGGCAAGGTACAAACCACTCCCAAGCAGTGCAACCTTGGTTAATAAAACCCTCTCTGTTTTCCATATACTGGCCAAAGGGAAAGTAAGAGCAAGCCAGGCTGTAGAGCCAGCAGAAGAAAGCTGCTGTCCAAGAATGGCTAAGGGGCTTGTGTGCCATATGCTATACCTGCAGTGTTTCAGCAGCTGAACTGAACTGCAGCATCAGGGTTCAAAATTGTTATCATTTACCTATGGTGGTTCCTTTTTCTTGACCTCCATATATGCCTCCACCTTAAAAACAAGGATGGAAAAATCTCACCTAGAGATTTTGATAGTATGTTAACGTATTTTATTTGGTTTAAAAAAAAGAATCCATTTGTATTACTAGGACATGGTCAGGTAAGGTTATCCCTCACAGAAGAATTCATACGAATACTGTGACAAGGAAGAGGACAGCAACACGTGGAATAAATCAATATCAAGTCCAAAAGTGCTTTTTTAACATCTCTGTATGCATGAGAGTATTTATTGGGATATATAAAGCAGTCTTTTTCCTCTGCTCTCTTCCCCTTGAGGGTTAAGTAATTTCCTCAAGGATTGTCAGGAAGATGCTTCCTTCCCTTTACAGCTGAACCCTCTATCAGGGTGGCCTTGTTCTGGGAGAGTGTTGCTACAAACGTGCCCAGTTAGCATTTTACACACACAACCTACCTAGACCTAGTTCTATTTCAAAGACCTCATGAAAACAGTCCTATAATAAAACCATCTCTCCTTACAGAAGGGTCAGCACGGGGCTTCTGCACAGCAGTGGACAAAAAAATCAGTATGCAATACAGTGTTTTACAATTTTTAACAATTCTTTTTGCTAAATTGGAACACAGAATGCTTAACACACACTTTGGTTAGACAGCACTAACAGCAAATGAGAACTGTTAACCAAACGGATAAACTCACTCTATCCATTAGACACTTACAAGATCTTCCAAACTTCAGGTAGCCAACCATCAAGAACTCGCTTCCTTCCCTTCAAGACTGAACTAAGTTCACCAGAAGAATTTCCTTCCCTTCTAGTGTGACTCACTATCCTCTAAGGCAAAGCCATTTTATAGCAGCAGCTGCAATTGCACACAGCCGGTCAGCTTCCTGCCCCTCCTTGAGGCTGCAGTTAACTCCTTCCTTGCCTCTCAGTGTGTGTGGATTCTATACAGTTCCTCACTGTCCTTGGCATTTCCCTGCTCTCCATGGCTATCTGCACCACTGGTTTTTTATCTCCTACCTAAAGACTCTGAGCGTATTCCCTCATAATTCAACTTGCGTGATTAAACAAGCAACTTTTCCCATTGAATTTCCTCCTTGCTTTTTAAAGACTGAAGTTGGGAAAGAAAGGCATAAATGATGGAAGATTTGACTAGGTAGAGATGCTTTCCAGAAAGGCACTGGCACCTGGCTGCAATGTGTCGATATCTCCCAGAGGGCTGCTGTGCAGCTGGGACTCCAGAGGCACTGGCAGGGTCAGTTCAGTCCAGTCAAATCACTGACATGCATATGCATGCTCGTGTGTACATCTGGAATATCAGTCTTCAGTAACTGGTTTAAGGAACAAAATATCTTCAAATGTGTTATTAGGGGTCATTAAAACCCGAGCTGTGGAAAGACTGACATTTTCAAGGGAAATTGTTTGTAAATTGGCTCGAGTATATATCTGAGAAATGTCTTCGCTTGTAAAAAAGAAGTGTAGCCCCTAAATTTTTCATGTTCCTAGTCTGTCTAAATTTTCAAAACTACCAGTTCACTTTTGGGCAGAAATACTGTCCATTTCAATCTGTGATCAACTTATTTTAAAGGCATAGCTAATTGGAAAAAAATTAAATGAATAGCTGAGGATTTTTTTTCCAATGCTATCAACAAAAAAGCAGCCTCACATTCATACCTCTGACCCCAGTACTGCAAAGAGTCAAACATCTGATAGCTCCTATCAATGTGGATAGTGAGAACTCTCCACAGAGTGTCCTTTGTGTATATGCAATTCCAGGAAGCCTGAGCTAATTTCTCACCTTAATATCTCAAAAAATCTGGGCCTGAGTGTCTGCAAAAGGGGTGACTATATTAAAACATATAACTTATATTTATTAAAAGTTATTGTTTGTAGACATGAGCTCCTAAAACAACCAAATAAATTTTCATAATTACACAATAAAGCCAAATTTGCGTTTGTTATTAGACAGTGAAATCTGTACTTTATTGCACCTAAAAGGGGAAAAAAGTCTAAAAACAACACTTAATTATCTGTTGGTTATTTCCAGACACACGAAGTGCTGAGGTTTTCTCCTTCTTAAGAATATTATCTTTGCTTTTTCCTCTGGAATGCATGTAAAACAGCTCTTGCCTTGCTGCAAGCTTTAGGTAAAAAGTTCACTGCTAAATTACGTGTTGTCTAGGAACTTAACATTTTGCAATAAGCTGCTGAAATTGCATTTTAATAAGGAGTCTTGACCTGTACTTTGTATTTCCCTTCCAGGCTCTACAAGCCATTTTTCTTATGGAGGTCCTGACCTGAGAAGCTCAACCTGGATAACCACAGCTAGAGGGGGATAAAATGCAACACCTAGGAGATTTCAGTAAACAGTAAAACCATTCCAACTTAATCTGTGCTAAAATGCTTGGAATGCAAGAGCCACCGATGTATGTGTGTCTGACTGAATCCTTTCTTTTCTGGGAGGAAAGCAGAGCCTGGGAACTAGGCCAAATGACTGCCACTTACCTTAAATTCATCAGCCACTTTAAGATTAAAAACACTGAAAACTGCAACACCACAAAAACAAGACTTCCTTCACATTAAATGTAAAATGCATCCTTGGGTTTGCTGTGATCTTTTTTTCCATTTTCCTCAGTGTGCAGTTTTTTCATTTATGCTCAAAGGTTGAAGCCAACAGTCACAGCATCTTGGCCAAGTATTCATTAAGGTTTATATAAAAAGAAATTTACGGTTATTTAGGAGTTGGCACAAAAGCACATTGTTGCTGGAGAAGAAATATAGTTTTGAAACAGTTTGAAACACTGGATGTGTTATTTGAAGTAAAAGCTATATTCTATCTTTGCCTGTTGTAGTTAAAGAAGTATTGGAGTATGTGATTGGGATAATCGGTAGGCAAATTTCTCAGTGGTTTTATATACTGTAAATATTTAGTCAATTCAAGAATTTACTTTGTTCTGCAAGAATTATTTCATTGCTGCAATAAAGATAAGTGTAGAGATAAAATAAAGGAACAAAGTCATCATTCATTGAAGCAGGTGCTACATGAGATTAGTTTTTTTCCTCTATCTGTCTTTTCTGGAAGAATTGATTCAAACAAAAAAGTGCCAAAAGCCCATCTGGCAGAAAAAATTAAGGTTGGATTCATACTCAAATGTGGATATTCCCAGATGATAGTACTGGCAAAGTCTAGTAGAATGGTACTTTGTCTTGTAGATTTAACATCACTTCCTGAACTTAACAAGAAAATCAAAGATGTTGTATTTAAATCAAAATTCTTGAGTCTATATTTTGATTTTTCTTTGTGTGGAGGTAGCTAGAAATACTTTATAACACATGTTGGCAGAAGTGCCAAAATGAAACCTCTAATTTCATCTTTTCTCAGTGCTGGATGCTTTAATTAAATTATTCAGTTTCTCTCTGCTGTATCTTGACATAGTGATAAAAATCACCGTCATGTAAGACAGTGGTTATTCATGTAACATCACAACACTGGTGCTGTGAATCTGCAGCCAGTCCCGCGGGAGCATCACTGAGCTTGTGCCAGCTGGGCTGTGGTGTCCATGCCAGCTCCCTGGGACCACCCTGAGGGTTCACTCAGGGGCTCAGGGTGGAGGCGGGGGCAGTGCACTCCTGCTCTGCTGCTGCTGTGTGCCTGCCCGCAGCTGGATTTTCTCCCTTCTCTCCTAGGAGAACAATTTGCTTGGTTTTAATCCTTCTCTTCTCATTTTAAGGTCAGAGCAAGCAGAAAAGACACATGACTTTCTGGCCATGGATGTCTTAGTAGCTTCAAGATGCTGGCCCTCTGATGAGGTGGCCTGATTAGGGGGAGAGCAGCCAGCTAAAGGAGGCCAAAAGGAAAACAGAAAAATATACTCCCATGGAGGCAGATTAGATTGGTTAAAAGAAGAAAAGCTCATGTTAGTTTTAGAAAACCTAATACTCAAGAGTGTCTGATTTTAGATTTGTCTCTATGTATTTCTGCTTGTGAGGCAACCTCTGAAGTCACTGAGCAGTATGGCCATGGCACAGGAAGACAGACAATTCTAAGGCCTGGAGAGCTCCACTCATAACTGCACAGCTATCTGGGAGCAGGAGGAGCAGAGATATCTCTCCTCTGAAAATAACTGAGGAATTATTTTGGTGCCTTCTTGCCCCCTACATGAAAGAAGTCAAAAGCAAAAGGAAGCAACCATTGCTCCAAAGAATTTATAAAATAAACTTATAATAGTAGCATCAATTTCCTTTTTGAAAATGCAGCCAGTAGCCTTGGAGACCTTTTTCTGTTTTCCACCAAGATAATATATAAGCCAACTTGTGGATTTATAAGCTACACAGAATGCCTCTAGTGAGAAAGTGTCAGCTGAAAGACAGAAAACAATGAAGACCATGTACCTCAGTATCATCCTGGTGTGTGGAGAACCCTCAGAAATGCCTAAGGACATTGGGTTAGTCAATGGGCTCACTAAATGCATAGCCAAAGAAATGGACTGTGGAAAATATTGGGAGTATTGCTTTTGGAAATCTGTGGGTTTGAAATTCCTGAGCCACATAATTTTTTTCATCACAGATTTTCTGTAGGGGCTTTTTGAAACCTTTTAGACTGTTGATACTTTAAGCATACTTGGATAATGAGCTATGTGATGTAATTACATGCTTTATATTCCTCTTGTTTGTTTTAAATCTGCCGTCTGAGAATTTTATTTGGTAATTCTTTAGTCTTAAGATAGGTGTAAATGAGGAAGTTACTGTTGTTATGCATCCTCTCCTTTTACTACCCCCTGAATTTCTTCTCTACCTTGCATAAATTGTTCTTCACCAGGTCTAAAAGTCCCCGCCTGAGTAATGCCTCCATGTATAGAAGTCTTTTTCTACTCCGATTATTGATATTGTATCCGTGTGCCTCTTCTAGTTATGTCATAAATATTTAGAGAAGACTTCCCAGAACAATAAATAGTACTCACATTTTTTTGGCACAGAATGATAACATAGTAGCATAATGTTGTTTTCCTGCTTTATCCTTGCTTGATTTCCCAATATGTTTTTATGGGTTTGTTGTTGGTTTTTTTGAGACATCTTAGGCATGGAACCAACATCTTCGGAGAACTAACCAAAATGAGTTCAAGATTTCTCTTTTCAGTGCCCTTTTTAGTGCATAGTTACTTTATCAAGTAATATCCCAAGAACCTTCTTTTTTCCTCTTTGTATTACAACTCCATAGAGACTGCAGGTAGTGAAAACTATTTACTCATGTCTTTGTCCCCTAACTGCTAATTACCTTTTTAATTAATGGAATGACCTTCCTCCATTGGCATTTATAATAATTTCTGTTAAGGAGTGTTGTCCAAGACTTTTTGGAAGTTCAGTGAAGCTGTATAAACCATCAGAGCTTTTCTAAAACAGAGTCTGGCAAAATTCTTCAATGGCCAGAAGAGATGTCATTTTCCTGCAAAAGGTTTATCAAAGTCTCTTCTGATAGCTGCTAATGTATTTGAATTCAATATTTTCATGCCCTTTTTCTGGTGAAGAAGGAACATTTGTTCACATTTTACTAAAACCATTTTAAAAATTGAAACATATTGGCCAGCTTTAGTTCCTTTACTTTAGTTTGTTGTTGGTTGAACTTAAGTGATGACATAGCTAAATAGCATATCTCATAGTTCAGCAACAGCTGGTTCTGGTGATTTGTTCCTGTTTATTGGATAGATTTGTTTGAAACTTCTGCTGACATCAATTTGATACAGTGCCTCAAATTCTTCCCTTCTGAAGAAAGGCTGTGTGGATTCTCCCTAAGGCTCTTTGTGATGAATATCAATGCAGTAACTCATTTAGCAACTTTGCCATGGCTGTATCTTTCTCAAGTGCTTATTTTAAATTGTGATCACCTATTTGGCAGCATCTGACAGGCTTCCTGCTTCTGATATATTTGAAAAAGTTTGTATTCCTAGTTATTATCCACTCACCTATTCCTCAAAATAATCTGACCTGGTTTCTTATGGCTTTATTTGCCCAATCTTCCATACTCTAAGGTTTTCCTTACCAGAACACAACTTTCACTTTTTACAGGACCAACTGCACTCTTTAAATTTCTAATATTCTCATCTACTGTTTTAATATGATGATTTTATCGGGTAGGGTCGGTCAGGCTCTTTGTGTGACTGTTCAAAAATCTCTTTGGATTGATACTATTCAATCACAATTAGATTATAAAATGATGTGAGTAAAAACTTCTCATGCCACATGCAAACATTTTACTCTTTTAGATTACAGTTCCCGATTTTATTTTTAGAAGTGCCCTCAATTAATTGAAATGCTGTTGAAGAGGGTAGGATATCTTTCAGGTCCCTTCCAGCCCAGATTGTTCTGTGATTCTGTGAAACTTTTATCTTTGCTGCAGAAAGGGTTTTGAATTAAAAAATGTTATCCTTCCTCTCCTGTCGGTTCTTCATTGGTCCCCTTTGTACTGCTTAGAACTATGTCAAGGGTTGCCTTTTCTCTTATGATTTGCTAATTAGTTGGTGTAGGAGGACTACCAAAAATCTAGTCTCTGCACTGTAACGTTTCTTACACAATCTACATGAACACAAATAAGCTCTGCAGTTATTACCGTGCTTTTTGTTCAGTTGGCTCCCTTGTCTCCCTTGTGACTCCCTCCAGTGTCACAGTCATTGTTCCTCTCTGAGCTGGGTGACTGGTGGGAATGACTTGATGTTACACACTTAATTTGACTCTAGTGGCTTTCATCAGTTTCTGCCTTCTACCTGCTTTTTTAATATCTTAATTTATCATTTGGTATTTCAGCTCATTCAGCTATTGTTAGACTTGTAGCAAATGTTTAGAAATCCTTACAAGTTTCTTGTTAGCCTGCATGTCTGTTTTTATAGCCTCTGCTTAAAGAATACTTTACTTGAAGCTCTTCTTTGCTGCTTTCTTTTTCAGTTGTATCAATTTCTATATTTTGTTTAAGGATACAGGGGTTTATAACTTCCTATCTACAGGATGCAGCATTTCAAAACCCCCCTATTGGCCAGCTTTCTTTCAAACTTAAAAAATTACCATTTGACTTCTTCTATTTTTAGTGTCAGCAGCCTGATTCCATTTTAGTTTAAATGAAGATCATCCTTCCTGCTCGATTTATTTAAAAAATCCCCTCAGAAATCAATCCCTTCTTTCCTTTATTACTTTTGCTGCTATGCACTGAAAGTTAGTTTGCTGTTTTTCCTGGTTACATGGACAGTGAGAAAGAACCACTGCCACAATGACAAGCACCTCAGCAGGAAGTACAAGAATTGCTTTCCAGATGTTGTAAGGATTGAAAATTAGTTAATACGTTTGAAATTTGTATTTGAAATATGTGGATTTTTTTTTTTCATCTATGATGTTCAATTGCTAGGGTTTAAAATCTTCTAAAACCTAATGGAGCAGAGTTTAAGCTCTGTAATTTTTTCTTTCACAAAGCTAAATTGTACTCTTAGCATTTGTATTGGTTTTGCATGGCCTGGCTTTTGGTAGTGGGGTTAGAAATGGTAGTAACACCTCTGTGATAACATATTATGAATGTAATTAAATATATAAAGTTGTTCTATTTTACCACCATTTCCAATTGGCCCAGCCTTGGCCAGCAGCACATCCATCTTTGGAGCCATCAGGGATTGGCTCTGCCAGACATGGTGGAAGCTTCTGGCAGCTTCTCACAGAGACCACCTCTGTGCCCGCCCTGCTACCAGAAACCAGGCTGTGCAAAACCAATACAGCATTATATCAAACTTTGACCAAACCTGAAGCCTACAAGCTCTCCCTAAAATTAATTGTTAAAACATAAATGCTTCTGAAACTGGCTAAGATGTAGAAGTAGAATTAGAATTTATCTCTGCAGGATTTAAAAATTTAACTCTGAAATTTAATGTAGTGTAAATAATTTCCTAAGTCGGAGACTAAATTTTGAAAGCAGAAGGCACTGAGGGGTTTAGCTGGAAACTTCTAGTTTATGAGTAGCTAAACTGAAAGTTCACCTAGGGTGCCTTAGGAAGTCTAAACAGAAAATACTTGAACGCATGAACAGGGAACACTGTGTAGGTGAATATGCAAATATAATGTCCCAGTTCACTTTTGCCTTTGCCCCTTGCCCTACTTAAAGAAAAACGAATGCAATGTTTTTGAAGGCACAAAAGTTAAATATCTGTCCACTAAATGTTAATGAGAATTGTATCCCATACGTGTCTTCAGCCTTTGACATACTTCCTTTTAGATTCTAAAGTGACTGATGTGCTTTTGAAAATGTTACCCAGATGTCATTTTTTTGCTTAAATAATGTTTTATTTGAAAAAAGTAACAATTCAATCTCAGAATTATACTCCTGAGATGTAAGCAGAAGTACAATCCAGGGGCTCAGAAAAACCAAAGGCTCTGGATATCCCAGGGACACAAGGAAGAGATTCCAGGAAAAAGAAGAAATCTTCTGATCTCATCAGTTTTCTGTCAGTAACTTAAATTTTTAGTGATTATCAAGGACCTTGTAAATCATTCTTTGTGATTGGACCTACATCCAGAAAGTTACCTGCAAGGAAGCAGTCACAAAAATTATCAGAAAAATGTTATTTGCTCAAATAAGGAGCACATACCTGCTTAAAAAAACCTCCAGAAGAAATAAAGCATGGCTTTAGTTTAATACCAGGAACATAAGCAGGAATAGTCCAGGATTCATTCAGAGAATAATTCAGAGCATCAAATAGTCAATCATAGAATAGTTTTGGTTGGAAAGGACATCTAAAGGTCATCTCATCAAATCTCTGCTGCAATCAGCAGGGACATCTTCAACTAGATCAGGTTGCTCAGAGCCCCATCCAAACTGACTTTGAATTTTCCCAGGTATGGGGCATCCACCATCACTCTGGGCAACCTGTTCCAGTGATTCAACATATTTATTGTAAAAAAAAGTAAATTCTCATATCTTATCTAAATTGACTCACTTTTACTTTAAATCCATTAGTCCTTGTCCTATCGCAAGAGGCTCCACTAAAAAGTTTGTCCCCATCTTTCTTAAGAACGCCCTTTAAAAACTGAAAGTCCACAATAAAATCTCCCTGGGGCTGTATCTTCTCCAGACTGAACAACCTGAACTCTCTCAGCCTTTCCTTATAGGAAAGGGGCTCCAATGAACTTGGTGGCCTCCTTTGGACCCCTTCCAACAGGTCCACATCTCTTCTGTGCTGGGGACCCTGGAGCTGGATGCAGCACTCCAGATAGAGTCTCACTAGAGCAGAGCAGAGCAGAGAGGGAGAATCTCCTCCCTCACCCTATTGGCCACGTATCTTTGGATGCAGCCCAGGATAAACTGGCTTTCTGAGCTGCAAGTGCAAATTTATGGCTCATGTCCAGCCTCTCATCCACCAGCACCCCCGAGTCCTTCTCAGCAGAGCTGCTCTCAGTTCCTTCATCCTGCAGCCTGTATTGATACTGGAGGTTGTCCTGACCTAGGTACAGCTCCTTACACTTGGCCTTGTTGGGCCTCATGAGGTTCCCATGCGCCCACTTATCCAGGTCCCTCTGGATGGCATCCATCAAGTGCTTTGTGTCATCTGCAAACTTGCTGAAGGTGCACTCAATGTCTTTGTCTGGGTCATTGATGAAGACATTAAACAGTGCTGATGCCCACATGGACCTCTGAGGGACACCACTTGTCACTGGTGTCCATGAGGACATTGCATTGTTGACCACTGCAGTTCCTCATACCCAAAGTTCCCTGAATATGTTAATGGCTGCACACTGCAGTTTGTCTGCTGTTTGTGCTGTACACAGGGCAAATGACTGTCAAATGTTTTAAAGTTCTTACGTAGCAAAGCACTGAGCACTATGAACAACAGGAGGTTTTTATGTTTGATTTTTTTTTTTAAAGGTCACATTTTAAAACTAAATTGAAAAGTAGAGGAAGAGATAGGAAAAGGAAAACAAACATGGTTATTATAGCTCTTAATACAGAGTAAACCAGCAAATAACCTGCATTTTCTCATCATTTTCTGTGGGCAAAAATGAATGTCTGTGGTTTCTGGACTGGACTTTTTGGACTTTTAATGTTAGACTGAAACTAAGATACCAAACTAAAACAAAATTCAGCAATATTTTTCTCTGACACAATTAACCTTTGAATCCTGAAATTTGGAACAAAATGGTCATCTTCTACCTTGGAAATGAAAGAGATGGTCCTATGTTACAAGCAAACATTTAATTGCAAAATTCCAATAGCCGTCACCTTTGACATCCTTGTGTGAGCTGTGGAGATGAAGGAAAGATGAATGTTGAAAAAGAATCTGACATGCTCCTGAGGTCTTTTTGATTTATCCTTGCTCAAAATTGGCTTTATGAAAAGGAGTGCCCTGTACCTGCCTTGAGAAAAAGGCAAAGATAGCTAAAAGAAAATTTGCTATATACAAGAAACTAATATTTTTCACTAAAATTATCAGTCTGTAGAGGGTGATGAAGCTTATTTTCTTCCTACTTTGGAGAAAGTTGGCCAGGAAAGTAATGAAGGTAGTAAAGCTCATCCAGCCGCCTTCAAAAACAAACCCCCCAAAATAGGGTAAAGCTGGGGCTGTCCTGTGTTTTTCCCAAATGTTTTTTTGCTGACATATGTCTAGCCTAGTGTGATTATGCCATGTTTCACTGAATTAATCAGCTAGAAGGACATGAATCATAATAAGAATTGACAGCCTACTCTGTTTTCTTTGTACAGGCTTCAAAATTCGCAATGAGCACCACTCAGAAGCAGTGGATTGAAATCACACACAGATTTTGGACAGTCATGAACATGAACAATCAAACACACAGAATGGACTTTCAGAATGAATCTGAATCAATTGTTCCCATTTTCCCAACACTGAGTGTAGTTCTAGACATTCATGATGTGAATGTTATTCTCTAGATAGGCCAAAAATGAAGCAATTCCAGAGAGAAGTAAGAAAAATATTCTGCCTGCTTTCTAACTCTCATGTCTTCCAAAGTAATATGCAGGTAGATCACTGCATATTCAAAAGTGTATATGAGCAAAAGTTTGGGAACAGTACAAATTTTTGCTTAAGAGTGGGCAGCCTCTTGGACTGTGTGCCTTTGTAAAGTTCCAAAATTATCTTGTTTATTTATATGAGTTCTTAAAATCAAACCTTGTTAGCTCTAGAATACGAAATATTTTTACATGAAGTACAACAAAAACTTTACCTGACTTCTTCCACTACAAAGAAATTATTGAAATGGATCCAGAACCAAACCAGTCCTACATCCGGGCCTCTTTATCACTGTGAAGTTATTCATTAAAAAATCGTAAAAAGAATCGTTCCTCAAAACAGCATCAGATAGACTTGTCTCATCAGCACCAGATGTGGTCCAACCTATTTTTTCCTTCAACAACAGGGATTCACACTTTCCAGGACAATCTACACTAGTGCTTCCACAAGTTTTGAATTTTTTAACTTGTTAGAGTTTTTTTCACTTCCCTTAAGTCAGAATTTATTCCAACTCTGTCTGTAAATTATGCTTTAAGCCCTCTTTTAAGTCATCTTTGTCTTTAGACATGCTTCTATAAAGCCATGAGGTACCAGTAACTCTTCACACTTAAACCTCCCTCAAAATATAGCCCTCCCAGAGGTCTTCCCCACACCAGCCTGCATATTCCCCAGACAAGCTTATTAACAAGCAGTGAGACAACACTAAGTTAATTGTAACAAAGTAAAGACTGCTGAATGAGCTATGACATTTAATTCTCCCTCTTTTGGTGATTCAATGTTAGCTCACCTTTTTGTCCTGTTATCTCCAGCATATACAAACACCCACTCCAGACTGTTGGCTGCTCTGGACAAGGAAATTATTTTCTTCTCTGTAAATCCCTCAGTTATTGTTGTCACTTTCCAGTGACAGGAGTAATGAAAAACACATATTTCATTTATATTGTGATGAGCTCTTTCTCCTTTCTCTAAAGTGTTGGGGAAAGTGACTTGAAATTTGTGTGGCCAGGTGGCCAAGAAGGCCAGTGGCATCCTGGCTAGTATAGTGTGGCCAGCAGGACCAGGGAAGTGGCTGTGCCCCTGTATTCAGCACTCCCAAGGCCATACCTCAAATACTGCGTTCACTTTTGGGCCCCTCACTACAGGAAAGACATTGAGGAGTGAGTCCAGAGAAGGGTCATGGAGCTGGTGAAGGGTCTGGAGCACAAGTCCTGTGAGGAGAGGCTGAGGGGTTGTTTAGCCTGGAGAAAAGGAGGCTCAGGGGAGACCCTATCACTCTCTACAACTCCTGGAAAGGAGTTTGTAGCGAGGCGGGGGTCAGTCTCTTCTCACAGGTAACAAGTGACAGGACCAGAGGAAATGGCCCTAAGCTAAGCCAGAAAAAGTTCAGAAATTAGGAAAAAAAATTTCATGGGAAGGGTTGAAAAGCATTGAAACAGACTGCCCAAAGAAGCGGTAGAGACACCACCACTGGAACTGTTCAAAAAATGTGTGGCTATGGCACTTGAGGACATGGTTTATGGTGAACATGGTGGTAGTGCTAAGATGAAGGTAGGACTTAATGATCTTAGAGGTGTTTTACAACCTTAATGATTCTACGATTCTATGAAAATGCAGAAAAGAAGCTTAGATAGCTGTGCTGGAGGTGAAGTTACCTGAACTGTGTTTTGGAGGATTCTGAATGCATTTGTTGTGGTTGGATTTTTCTTTCAAATATCTCAATAGTTCCAAATTTTAGAGAAACAAGACACTTTTACCCTTGTCATGTTCACAATAGTAACCCTACACTATACCGGTCAAATCTCAGGGAAAAGTGAAAACATAATGTCCATTACTGCCTGGAACCTTTTGCAAAAGCCTGTGATGACCTACCTGCAATGTCATATGATGACTCTGAGAGACCTATGCTGGAAAAGGCTGTCAACAGGAACACAGAAAAACAAGGAAGATGTATCTGTCAAGTAGATTTACTATGTACAATAAAGAAAATAGACAACTTATTATTTTAAATTTTTTGATCCATGCAAGTAAGATTTCCTTGCAGGGCCTATTTCTAATCTAAGACAGAAAAGAACCATCAATAAAGTAGGAAGAACTGTATGGCAAAAAATATTTTGTTAATAATATATCACTGGTGATATAATTACATGCATTGTTTTAGTACATGATTAAATGAGTGAACACTTACAGCCATTTTGAACTGGCAAATTTCCTTGGTCACCAGTATCCCTTCAAAGGAGCTCTGGCTGATAAAACGTCAATAAAATGCTGCTGCTCAGGCATATCAGATTGCACTTGATTACTTAGAAAAAATATTTGCAGTTGTGGTTTGACATATAATAAAATGAAATTACAAAGGAGACCGGTTTTCTCTTTGTTAGCAGCAGCTGAAGATATTAAAGCAGCTGCTCCAAGAAGAGCATAGCTTACAGAGCACTTCAGCTCATTTTTCTTTACCCAACTGTTTGAATATAGAGTATTTGAACTAAGTTATTTAAAACCTTTGTGGTTTTTACAGTGATAGAAAGAGCAAAGAATGAAGTGACATGCAAAGTAAATCTGGGATAATCAAGGTTCAGAAAAATAAATTGTTTTAATAAAGTGCCAAATTAAAAAAAAAATCATCTTCCTCCACTCTTTTGTAAAACAATACTTTTTCCACCGATCTAAATTGAACTACACTGTATTTTGTAAGTGACAAAGCACATCTCTTCTGGTAGACCTGAAAATGCAAATTAAAGTTGTCTGTGCCTCATTTTAATGTAGTTTGCATTTTTCATCCATTTGTGACAAAAATACAGAAGGCAGGCTTAACAAAGATTAGCAATTTGATTTAATGCCAAAGCAATAGCAACACAATTACATTAAAACACATTTTGCAAATAAGCACACTTCTGCAAATAAGCACATGAAGCTTTTCAGTTTCTTTCTCTTAAGATCCTTTCTGTGCTTAGATCAACTTTTTTCTATGATGTGTGACTGTGCACTGGAAGACAGCTGTGAAGACTTTCTGGTGCAGGTCACAGAGTTGTGTGTAGCACAGTGCAACATCAATGGAAAGCTATTACTATCTAATGAGCCTACAGTGGCAAAATAAAATACATGTTTCAGTCCAAGCGTTCACATCTCAAACCCACACATTTGCTGGCAATCCTCTCTGTGTCAAAATCCAAAAACACAGAAGTCAGTTAAACTTTTTGTTGCACTTTATGTACAAATATTTCTTAATCTAGAGCTGAAAAGCTTTGATTTTAAGAACTCTCATAAATTTAGCTGGTTTTACTCCTCAGAGATAGCCCAACCTCTCAGGTGTGAGGGATGTTAAAAACGTAATACAGAAAAGTTTACTGACTCATTTAGTTGGTTTATGTTCACATAGACAGCAGCAGAGCTGAGTGAATACTGCAAGGAGTACTTGTGCAAAGCTGTTTACATTCTGAATACTTTATTCCTGCTGATACCCAGGCACTTTGCAGGATTTTGTCTGTTTCTCTTCTGGATGGGAGGAGTGGGGTCCAAAGGGCTAATCAACAAAAGGCAAAACTGCAAAACATGAGGTGAACTTTCTCCCAGTGAGTAGCAGTAATGAATTTCAACTACCATGTAGAGATTGATGGTATTTATGACGCCTAACTGCAGCCATTCCAGAGCTGTGCGTGGCTGTAGCAAGGCATCTGAAGTCCTTTTATAGGCACCTAGAGTCCTCTACAGTCAATGCACAAACACGAGTAACTCCTGAAGGTGGTTTATCCAGCACACCTTACACTATTACCTTAGGGGGCTTCTTTCTCTCTGCTCACCAGAAAGTGTTAAGGATGAGCTTGGACTAGACACAACTCCTAGGTGGCTAAATGTAGATGTGGTGAACCCTATACACTCAGACAAATGTATTCCAACAAGAGCTTTCCTGTTACCAACCCGATTTAAAAAGTTTGATGTAACTCAAACCTAAAGCAGCAATCTGGAGTCAAGGTGATCAGTTTGATAGTTTGACAAGCAGTGTTAGACAGGAAATAAGGACAATAACCCCTGTTCTGTGGGGAATGACAGCAAGTTTATAATTCGATAGTTTCTGACATGTGCACATGTAAAATGATGCCTTCATTATCTAAATCAATAATTAGGCCAGACAATCCCACTCTCAGAGAGATTTAATACATAGCATCATCAGGATATGATCCATTGTGTTCTTGAAAAAATAATTCTTTTTTATAGCTGATATTTTATTTGACTCTATCAATTTTTGTAACATTACTGCAACCCTCAGATCCTGTAAGAGGGATACTGTGAGGATGGAGGTGTACTCTAGGAAGCAAAAGGTCCTGCTACAACACTTCTACAAAGTGCTCTACCAATCATTCCCTCTTTTTTTTTTTCCTGCACCAGGAACATGTTTTGTAGATTCATTACAAAACAAGACCATTATTATTCAGCTATGGAGCACGTAGTGTCCCTCTTACATGAAGCTAAATGATTTTTAATCCACAGGCTGACTTTTCAGCGCCTAGCTCTAAAAAGCTTCTTTTTTATCCTGTCAGTGGCGTAGATGTAGAAGTCACTTGGCACAAGCACGTGCACCTCCTTGTTCAAAGTGCTGAAGAGAAGCTCCAAGTAAAGAATGGAATGATATTATCTGTCCTCTCTCTTTTCCTAGAATAAATGAGGAAAAGGACAGGAATTTTTTCAATTGTACCAACATAAACCTGTATTCCATATCTCCTAAGCAGCACTATAGAGTTGTACAGTTCAAAGAGTGAATGAATCCTATATAAAACTTTTTAACCGAGGTCTTTTTCAGCCTACTACCACACTGTAAAGCCCTGATCTGTACTTCCTCCAGCTTTTTATTCTAAGTAAAGTACTCTACCATTCTAGTTTTCACTTTGTTTCCTATGCTTCACTTCTAAATGCTCTTCTACCCCTAACTAGATAATATTTATCTTTTTGAGATTTTTCTTCTTTTTTTCCCTGCCTTATTTCTCAGTTCTTTGAGTTTTAAACACATCTTTTAGAAGTATTGAAGTGTCTCTTGGAAGTGTTAAGGGGCCTAACAAGAAGGAGGAATCCAAGCTGAAGGTACTCCTTGAAGAAGAGAGAGCAATGTTTGCAGCCATTTCATGAATGGACGACATCCATGCGGAGGACATTGAAAAAGACATTTGAAGCTAATGAAAGGTGTGGATCTAGATCAGAGGAAAGTGGGACATTTTTTGTGTTTCTTGGAAGGTAGAACAAATCCAAGTGGTGGGCACAGAATGGAGATTTCTCAGTGTGAATCCTGTACAAATCATTAGGAAACAAAGTTTATTTCAGCTTCTTTTAAAAGGAGGAGTCTTACGGGAGACCGGAAATTGAGTCCTGAGATCACATCCTTACTACAGGGCAGGAGCATGAGAAAACATGGTGATGCAAATTCGGATTTTTTTCTGTGGCCCTGGCAGCTGTATTAATGATGTATTGGAGAGACATGCAAGCTACTCTGACTGAGCAAGCTGGAGATAACCAGGCAAAAAAGAAAAAGGCTCTGGAAGGTTTTGTCTCCAAACAGTACATATTTTAAGTAAAACTAAACCAGCACATGTTGGATTTTATTTGATTGTTTTAAATGCTTTCCCTTAATATTAATCTCATAAGGCATAATGCCCTGCCAGCACTAGAATGGTATATATTACATGAATTACTCACAACTATACACATCCTAGTTCACCTTTGTGTTGCACTGTTTAGTACCTTCACATTTCTGACTAATGTGAATCTGAGAGCCTGTACAGTACTAGTAAAATGTAACAAAACTTTATAGAACTGCTTAAAATCTGGCATTATGTATACAGAGAATTGCTTTTGTAGCAGTTTGTTTCAAGCAGAAGGGAGATTCAATTAGTTCCATGCCACCTTACCAAGAAATGCTCTTGGCATCCTGAATCCTTAGAATAAATACAGATTTCTCCATTTGTAAGATGTCAGCATAATCATCCCAAGTAAGAAAAAAAAGCAGAACTAATCAAAGTACATAGAGCTGGGAGAAGCAGAGGAAAGATCAGATTTTCAGGAAAAAACCTGAATTCTTTGAAGTCTGCATTTGAGATGAGGAGGCCATTGACAGACGTGTAATTACAGACAGGAAACTGTCTGTAAGAAAACTGATAGATGTGTGATTAAAGACAGATGGTTAGCTCGGCAGGAGCTTCTGACAGCTGGGCTCCAGCACTTCTTCTCCTAAGTCTTTATGACCTGATCTTTCCTCAGCACATAAATATTAATGTACTTACATTTTTATGTATGATTTAGGTGTAAACCAAGAAAAGGTTATACAAGGTGCTGAACAATCTTGCCTTTGAAATTAACCATGAAAACTTATGCCAGGTGATTAAATTTAAGCAGACCTGTCAGCTTTATTGGTTTTTATGAATCTTTCTAATGGATTCACTGCTCTGTGTCTCAACAATCATGGGAGGGTTTTATTTAACCTGACTTTGGCCAAGTGAAGTGTCTGTTTTAAGAGAGTCTTCAAAGCACTCTTTGACTCCCTGGAGAGCAATGACAGCCTACAGAATGAGATTCCTTATGCCCCAGTAGGATGTCTTAAGCATATGGGAACAATCATGCCTGTTAATTAGTCTGTAATAATTTTTAGATTGGCTAATATTAAATAAAATGAACATTTACCTAAATCACATTCTCTGGGACATTAAAAAACAACAAAAAAGGAAACTCTTCTTGTTTCCAGCAAACTTCTCCAAAGCAAAAACAGTATGATGACTAACTCTAGCAGAAGCTCTTAGAGAACTTCTGTGTTCATTAGTTTGGGTGCATCATTGAATTATGCACAAAATCTGTATTAGGACAAGGCATAGACAGGCACCAGACTTTCATTTCTAGGCAAAGGACATAAAAATAGGAGGGAACAGGGGATTGGAGGGAAGTAGAAGTTTGCTCTGATCAGGTTCCCAAGCTACATAATCTGTGGTGATCATTTTGGGGCAAGATAAAACAATCCCATAAGACAGAAATCTGTTCTTCCTTTTCTTTTTTCTCAGATTTAGGTCCTTTTAGCCTCTCTCTTCATTCTATCACTCTTCATACCAATTTGCTCATCACAGGCAGTGCAATAGATTTCTTTGATTTATTTTATAAGAACTGCAAAATCTGAGGCACCTTAGACAGTGATATACCAGACAGATACTTCTCTCATCATCATTAAAACTTTTACAAGTAGATCAAACACTGTCTCATTTTTCATCTCAGTAGTCCGAATGCCTTGATAGTTATAAATGAGTTATTCTGTATATGTGGCTATGAGGTACTGTTACTACATCATTTGTCTGATGTTTTGGTTTAAAAACCCCACTTTTAGGCTATTCTTCCTGAAAATATTTTTTCCTCAGGTAACTTCATATTTGCTAAAGAAATATAAAGCAGAAACATGAAACATTTCAAATGAAATGTCTGTAGATGGTCTTCTAGTTTTGGAACACTTCTGACACATATTTAGCAATTAGACCATTGTGTTCAGCTCCCAGTCAAGTCAGGAAGTGTTACATTATGCTGTGGTTTCTATAGGCAGCTCAATAGCAAAATTAACAGTGTGAATTTGAAAACAGTAGCCACTTTTGCAGAGCTGTCAAAACCACACACAGCCAACAAATATTTCCATGTCTTTAATTAAAATGCATCTCTGTCTTCTCTGCATTCATGGCATGCTAGATCTTCTGCACCTGTCTTGCAAGCTCTGCTGAATGTAGTTCCAGACAGAACTAAGCCAGGGATAACCTACACCACTCAATCCTTGCAGTCTGACCATGGTCTTACTTTTAAAATGAAGAGGTGACTAGCCAGGAGTGATAGGTATTATTACTCTCTTTTAATTTTGACAAGCTATCTTTGTTGCCACTCATTTATAAGATCTGACTTGAAACTAAGTGTACCATATGATAAGGCCCAGAAAAAATAACATCATTTCAGTCTTCCTAATTGCTACTTGTATACAAACTTGTTTAGTTCTAGCACACAGGTCTAGAACAAAACTCATGCTAGAAAACAAAAGCACTGACATTATTTCAGTTTTCCCAGACAACTCAGCAATTGTTCCAACTTCTGAGATACAAAGTTATACACTGATACTTTAGACCTGGAAAACTGTTACTCTAGTGGAGACAGTGAAGCTGTCTCCTGCACGAACCTGTAGTTAACACTGAAGGCATCCGAAGAGACACTGTTGTATTCTACTTCAGACTAATGGGTGATGACCCTCTAAAACTGTGCTCTGTGTAATATGCTGCAGAGCAGGCTCCAAATGCCTGGAGTCCATGGAAATCTTTACTCACCAGCCAGGTAAATGTATGTCTCTTGGAATAAAGTAGGACTGAAAAATCTATTGTCTAGTCTTCGGTATTGATTTTATGGCTCCCAACCATGCTATTCTTGTATTCCTTATTCCTGGGTTGTGCAGATATCCAATTTGCCAAGTGTATCTAAATGGCCTTAGTAAAGACAATTTCTCATCTGTGCATAAAACAAAAGCAGCAGCACTCTATCCTGCTAGATGTGTTTCAGCAGGAATGAAGCTAGAACACAATGAGAAAGAACAGCTATATTTAAAATCAGCAAGGACGTCAATTTTTAAGAAAAGTTTGTAACTGTATGTAAAGAGTTTATGTGAGAAGGCTAGTTGAAAAGAGAGGGTTCCTCATGTGCAATTCCTGTATTCATATATGAAATTTTGATCCTGTGTAACTGCACTCACATGGGACTTTTTAGCAAACCAAATTATGACTGAGCCTGGCTGGTAGTTTGTCTGATGCAATGTAATTGTAGATTTCAGGAGTGCTACTTTATCACAAGAATGTAGTGATCTTGGACCTCTGTTGTAGTGATTGTGTTTGCTGATAAAAAGTCCACCTCTGTCACTTAATTAATAGGTGTTTCTTTAGTAACCACAACTAAGGGCTACCAGAAAACAACTATGAAGTTCATAACCCTCTCCAAAGAGTCGACTTTTTTTGAAAGACAAGTTGGGTTTTGTTTTATTCTATCCAGTTGGCCTGGTGTATTACAAATGCAAGTGCAAATGCTACCCATTTGCAATTAACTGCTTAATTCTAAGTCTTGTTGTGGTGTTCTTCACAGCTGAATCTTCCCTGGGCCTGACTGCCAATTCAAGAGTGGAATTTCTAGTCCAGGACAGCCAAGTGACATCTGGCTCAATTTTTCCCAAATCGTTAGAAATTTTACTAGTAAAAAAAAAAAAATCCCTTCATCCAAGGATAATTTTAGGACTCTTTCTGAGTTGCTGGAAGATTTTCTGAAGGTATCGCTAGCTTCTGTTGTTTCATAGAAGCCCTTCAAGTAAACATATAGGAATACATATGAAAGACACTGATTGTCCAGTATCATTTCCTAATCATTTGCAAGCACCAAACTACTGTAAAATTAGCATGTGATCATTTTATAATCACATTATATAGCAGAGCTGCCACATCCAATATTTCTGGTCAGTTTTTCTCCAGCGTAAGTTTCCTCATGTAATAATGCACAATTTGTAAAGAGTATGAAAGGAGATTTGATTTCAGATTACTTGGGATTATATAAATTAGCCAGGTGCAGATCTAGTGCAAAATGGAACCAGACCCATAAAATGGAAAGAATTCACCTCTGTAAGAATTATTTACGTCATGATACATTTTGCCTTACCAGATACTTGTATTTTTTATTGCAATCTTCTAAAACCAACTTAGTTTAGTAAATATTTATCATTTTCGAGAAACTGTATACTTTAAACTGCTTCAAACTGAGCTGGAATCTGTATCTTCAAGTACCGGGGACTGCTAAAATGTCTTATACAGCCCAATTAATTTGTAAACACCTGGTTCTCTAGGAAATACTTGTTCTACTTTCTTAAGTGTTGTTGGCCTATGTTAGTCCTTTATATAAACATTGACTTTTTAATATCTAAGCTATAAGTATACTGTTAATTTCCTGTAGTCAATAATTTTATACACGTGTAAAAGATGGCTATGTAAAACAAGATCATGAAGGACTGACATTTTTGGCATGTTCTTCTATAAGAACCAAAGGGTTCAGTGTTATCTCCTTTGCAGATACACATAAACATGCTTGTTGAGTCCAATCCTATGAAAGAAAGTCTTGTGAGAAACTAGTCACCATAAGATGTGTATCCACTGTAAAATGCAGAAGACAAACTTTAAGTTGACTCATTCAAAAGCCTCTTCAGGATCAAGGAACAACATTTATGGGTTATACTTTATTTTTAAATTTGTTTTACAGCATTACAGAACTGCCTGTTATAAATTAATTCTACTTGGTTAAGATGAAAAAAGCTACTGGGGAACATTTCCAAACAGTGGAATTATCTGCCAATAGATTGGGGTATGCATTTATTAATGGCACTGAATATTTTCTTAAGCAAATACTTGTCATATTTCTCCAGTATTTATAATTATAATAAGTAGACTTTTCTCGTTTTAGGTCGTAAAGGTGCATCATCCAATGCTTATCTGCTAATTCATCTAAGAACAGCCATTACCATCAATTTGTAACCCCCATAAAAAATTATTGAGACCCCATACAATCTGAAGTTTTCCTGATTTTATTGAATGTAATTCCTTACCTTTCCTTTTCTACTATGTCCTCATTCAAAAGGTATTTTTTAATCTCATTTTAAGCATGGACATTCTACTAAATTAAAGTAAATAAACTGTAATCTTCTGCATTTTAGCAATATTCTTCCATAGGCTCCACAGATAATGTAGTAAGTATTCATTTGTTTTCTTACCTTTGATCAACTCAGTTTTACCAGGGGTATATCTATAATCCAGGAAGTCACAGAGTTGGGGGTTTTCTTGACAAAATCTGCAAATAGTCCAGTTCTGCTAACAGAATTTCAGTAACTGGTCTTTGACTGTATGGTTTGTAGACTTCAATGTATTTTATTGAAAGATTTAAATATTTCCGTTTTTTTTCTTCCTACTAATTTACACTGTTGGTAAAAAAAGAAATTATTTTGAGTTTAAATTTCTGGTATAAACCAGAAATCCTTATGGCTTTCATTTATAAACCAGAAATCCTCATGGCTTTCTTTTATCCTTCATGAAGAGCATAAATAATGTATTAGAATGCCCCCTGCAGGAACACTGGCAATTGCCATCTATTTCAGCCATCATCTTTTCAGGGAAGGGATCTGAGAAATCTCTAATTTTAGTTCATTCCAGAACTGACTGCTGTCTTAGTCAGTTAGAACAAGATACCCTGTTCAGAACACGGAAAACATAAGGAGCTAGGATTTAGATACCTAGTTCCCTATTTCACAAGGAGATCACACTGTTTTTCTCTTTGGGGCAGGTAAGAAAACATATGCTGTACATATGTACAAGCAGACATCAAATGTGTTCATTGCCTATGCAAATCTGGAGCTTTACACTGATTTCAGTCTTCCACTTCTCATAGATGTTACTAAGACTGGTATTTTAGTGTTAATGTGTAGTTTAGATAAAACTCCTTCTCTCCAAACATAACTTTTGTTGGCCCCATGGCTGGTGCTGGACTCATAATATTTCTCACTGTAATGGAATGGGAGAGCTGGGGCAAGTACAAGGGGGTGTGCTCCTTACGCAGAGTAAAATGAGAATCAGGAAGGCTTGAGCAGATGAAGAGGAAATGACCAGATGTTTTAAATGTTATTTCTACTAATGGTACAGTTTTAGGAAAATATATAGCACATTTGGAGTCACTGGAATATGAAAACAAATAAAAAACCTCCAATCAATCAAAAAACAAACAAACAATATCCAAAAGAAAAACCCACCAACAACCAAATACTCAGCACCACATGAAAAGAAAAGAAAATAAGGGTAAAAACTAACCAGACAATTCACTATTTTTAAAAACAAGACTGCAGGAGACAGCAACCAAGAGCAGTCTCACCTCAGCCCAGTGTCTCTTGATTGATCAGGTGCAATGGAATTTACTAATATGCATTTACTCAAGCAGATAGATGTGGTTTTCTTTGGACGAGCACTTGTGGGTCATATAAATTTTTTTTCAGAGATATCTTCACATGTCATAAATAGACACTAAAAAAGGACAGAAGAGTGCTGAAACTGAAGAGTTTGTCTTTCTTTCAAAGTATCTATATGTGCAGTCTCTCATTCACTGTGAGGCAGCAGAATGGTCTCTCAGACTGTAGCCTACATTCTCAGCAGTCACCATCTGCTAGTAGAGACAACCACTCCCCCTTCTGTGTTCTTTTTGTGATATTTGGCATGATTGATAATGATAAGAAGGAAGATGGTACTACAAATCAAAGATGTAGAGTAGATCCTGATCAGTGCTGATTTACAGCAGCAGGGGACCCAGCCCAGTGCTCCTTACCTAGGGAGACAGCAGGAGATACTTGCCTCCCTGATGAAAACAAAATATTTAAATACCCTGAATATGCTACTAATACTTGATTCAGAATGACATAGCTGGATGAGCTAACCAAATTTCTAAAATGGATTAACTCAAACCAGCTGTCTGATTTAAGGATGATTTAAAGCTAATGAAAAATAAAAATTGCACTTTTAAAAACTTAAACCAAAAGAATAACTCAGAGAACATGCACAACCTTTTTTTGGAAACTAGTTGAATTTGTTGATCTAAAACCATCTGAATGAGCACTGTGTTTGGAGTTCATCTCTGTCATAACTCTAACACAACCTCTCAGTCTCCAGAATTACAGTGGCCTGGACATGACTGAGGGTGTTTAGATAAACTTATGGCATCTATTTATGGAGTCTGTGAGTCAAACTGGAGGAAATACACGTCACATCTCCCACTTAAAAGAATAGTTAAAATCTATTGCATAACACTGACAACTCGTTCAAACAGAGAGAAATTTACCCTGGCCGTCACAGATATTACCAGCTGTTTGAGTATTGTAGCTTTTCCTTTGATCTGTTTTTAGAAAACAGTAGAAGATTGAATTCTTCAGACATTTCTCAACATATGGGACTTTTACTGTTTAAATTCTGAAGAAATTGAGGAAGAGAAGGCCAATGTAATCTTGAAACACAGCATTTGAAAAAAAAATTAAAACCAAAGCATCTGTGTTTTCTGGCTGGATAACAGTGTATCAGCCACAATAGCTGTTTAACAATCCTTACAATGGTAAGCTAGCTTCCCATAATTCATTTCATAATTGGGAAAAAATGCAGATTTTCTGACATCATCTCAGTACAGAACTGAACACATTGTATTGCAGAGAATCCAACAATAACCACTTGACCCAGACTGCATATGGTAGCAATACATTTTAATCTAGACACAAATAATAAATGTATACTTGAGTATAAATTAAATTGTATCTATGAACTTGTACTCTTTCTCTTTCTTGTACTCTTTCTCTTTCTTTTCTCCTGCTCTTAGAAACAAATCAAAGAACCAGACCCAGAAGTTTCAGAGGCCAGAATCTGGAAACTAGATGTTGGACTCTGTGGAAGAGGAAAAAGGTGTCACCTCCCCATTTTGTGGTTTGGAGTTATATTTAAATGTTATCAGTGGGTTTTTTTTCCTCTACAGTCCCAATCTCAGTGGTAACTGACTAGTGTCCTAGTACTTGTTTATTAACAATTTAAAACCACCAGCCCAGTCCCTCAACTAGGGTCACAATTCGTCGTGTCACATATGAATAGAATCTGTGAATTTAAACACTCAGATCTTCTTCTGCAGCTGAGTGGGTTGTTACAGAAAGAACTGCTTTTGGACAGGAAATGATCTTCCCACAAGAAACTGAAAGCAAGTCTAGGACAGTAATTACTACAAAGAGTGCAACCCTGATTCTGACCTTGGGCATCTTGATGCAAATCCTGAATATGATCCTCTCAAGTTTCTCTGAATGTATAGACAGGAGAATATGATTTGACTTTTTCTTCTACAGGGACCCATTCAGAGAGTGCTCTTGTGTTTTTCATCATGTGAGAGCTTTCTGCTGAGAAACTAGCAGGTGGCACTCAGCCTGCCATTTCTGGATTATTTTGCTTTACCTGTTCTGATTTCAGAGAGATTAGGGAAAGAGATTAAAATGGACACAGGTCTATGAAGGGAACAGAGAGGATGCAGCAAATGTAAAGGGGGCAGGAATGGTACCTGTTCAATTCCACCTGGCTGCCTGTCCCCAGGGTGACTGTCATTATCAGGGAACACAACCAAGTCCTATTTTTAACTTGAGTAAAAAACCAATTGTACTCTAGTTCATACTGAAAAACAATTTAATAACAAACTCCTATCAGGGAGAGAATGTCTAAGATTCTGCAAGACCTACTTGTTAAGAATGGCCCAAGTATTTAAAAAGTAAACAAAACCTCAGTTGTCTATTCACATGAATCTTTCCAGACTCCTTCACTATCCCTCTGTCCAGCATAATTTAGAATTGACTGGGAAGGAGATATGGAGACGAAAATGAAAAGGAAGGGAAGTGAAAATGGACACAGTAAAGGAGAAGACAAAAAGTAAAGAGCAGCAGAAAGAGGTGGAGAGGATAACCGCAAAATTCTTCTAAAAAGATCTTAAAAATTTAATGTCACATCCAATTCTTCAAACACAACCCATGACGGAGAAGCAATGTAAACATTCTCATGATCTAGCCTTCAGTTTCTTCACATATTGCATAATAGGGAACATTCAGAAAGGGATTATAAAGACTAACAAATGATTAATGACTATTATATATATGCTACAGACCCAAATGCTATGTGCTACACCTGGATTTAGGTATAGCAGTAGAAGTATTATACACAGTTATAAGAAATACCCTAAACCTCAAATCCTTTATTAGAAGCTTACTTGGTTTTGCAACCCAGCTTCAATGTACTAAAAATTGTCAAAGATTAAAAGTTTCATCATCTCTGTAACCAAGTCATTGCAGTTGAAAAGTGTCGTGGGTTGGAGCTGAAATTATTGACAGTCTCTTAATCCAATGGCGCTTCTCCGATTTTGCATATTTAAACCTGCTGGAGGCGCGAAAGGCTCTCTCTGGCATTCCATCTTGCTGCAGGAGGAGGTGGGGGGGAAAATGGCTCTGGGCTGGTGTCCTGGGTTGCA
>VZRO01000428.1:20030-41096 GCA_013397915.1 Daphoenositta chrysoptera
CCGGGAGCTCGGTCCCGTCAGGGTCTGTGCTCAGCGGCCTTTGGCGCTGGCTGTGGGCATCCTCCCGGCTCGGCCTGTCCCTCGGCCCTGGGTTTGGCGGCACCGTGTCCCCAGGGCTTGGTCTTTCAGGGTCTCCGTGCTGCAGTTTTCTGGAGCACTCTGTGGCCTTGGCACGGTTGTCCCCGGGACTGAGCCCTGCCCTTGCCCTGGGCGCAGGGTGTCCCGTTCCCTGGCCCAGCCGCCTGGCTCCCCGCGGTTCCCTCGGTGTCTGCCGGCTGCCGCGTCCTCTGGGTTCCTCCCTGGCACCCGTAGCCTCCAGCAGCACCTTTGGGACACGGCCCTGCCTCCCATGGGTTCAGTTCTTCTCCTGTGGGTGGGCTGTGGCAGCATCCTGTGGTCCTGACTGAGGACAGACGCAGCATCCCAGCTGTTTGTGTCTCCTCATGGGGACAGCCCCAGCAAGGTCCTTCCCCTGGGTTTTTGGGCCACCACATCCCCTGGGTTTCCTCCTTTGGCCCCGGCTGTTGTGGGCGCTGTGGTTGGCTCTGTCCCCTCAGGTGTCCTCCAGCATCCTCTGTCCACGAGGGGCTGGCACTGGCTGCTCCCTGTAGCCCCCGTGGGAAAACGGGGCTCCCAGTTCCCCCAGTAACAAGGGGTGGCACTGGTTGCTCTTGCACTCCTGGCTCTGTGCTTTGCCGTGGAGTTGTTTTGTAGAATCCAATGGCTTCCCTGGCTCGACAGGAACGTGCTGTGGCTTCACAGACCTCTTGAGTAATTGATAAACAGCCCCATGGGCTGCATTGTGCAGAGGGGTCTTTCCACCTCCATCATTCCCTGGGAAAAAAGGGCTGGGTCTGGTGCCTGGTTTGGGAGCAGTCACTCCATGCATCCTGCTTTTACAGAGAGGAGATATTTGGATGGTGTGGAAATCACTGCGGGGTTTGAGTTTATAAATGTGGGTGATGTTTGGGAGGGTGAATTACATGCTCTGATCTCCCTCTGGCTCTGATTTCTCCTTTCCTGGCCCATTAGGCTCCTGCAGCCATTTCAAATGCTGATGGAGTGAGAAGTGAACGTGTTGTTCTTGCTGGGGCTCAGGGGGCTGGTTGTTTCTCCCTTCCTCTTCCCATCCCTTAAATACACCTGTGCTAGCCCAGCTGGGCTGGGGCTGTCCAGGTCTGTACACCTGGGTGCCTTTACTTGGCAAAATCCATGGAATAAGGGATGCTGCAGCATCAGGAATGCTTGGGAGTAAGTGAGAGATTTCCACTGTGATCCCCGTTGATTAGAGCAGCCTGTCCTGGAAACAGATACTCAAAACAAACCCACTTTCTGTAGAAGTTTTGGGTTCTCAATGTGTTTTCCTCATGTCTGCGTGTATGCTGCTCAGGGATCTTTTTCCCTTGAACACATCCAAATATTTTTGGAGAGGAACATTGCTGCACTGCGAACTCTCTTGGAATCCCTCGTTTTCCTGGTGGCTTTCAAGGTGCTTGTTGCTTGAATCAGCTCTTCTGCAAACCTGTGGGCTTTGCCAGAGGCAGATGCATGGTGGAAAAGTTCCTTGAGGGGGTTTGGCTTTGTCCAATGGTTTTGGGCTGTGATGGGGTTCAATGCAGTGACTGTTGAGGCCCCCAGCCCCAGTTTTGGGAGATGCTGGCAGGTTGTGAGGAATCATCTCGCTGTTAGAACAGCCCAGAACTGGCTGTTTGGGTTTGGACACTGCTGTTGGATGGAGTTGATTGCGGGAGCATTTTGGTCACTCCCAGCAGTTTGAGCTCCTTGCAGCTGAGGATCTCCCACTTTCCCTTCAGAAGTGAAGCCTGATCACATCTTTGCCCCTGAAATATTCAAGCTTGGAAGAAACCACCTGTCAAAGAGCAGTAAAAGAGCTCAAGGCTGATATTCCTCACCAAGAGCAGCTCCTGACAGACCTGTTAGATGTTTCTAGGTTGCAGTATATCGGGGTGGGCTCTCCTTCAACACTGTAATGCCCAGTGAGGGCCTTCCTCAGCAAAGTCATCTGGAGCAGCAAAAATTTGGCTTTTCCAAAGCCTTTGGGCTCTCAGTGGGTTTTAGGCTGGAATTGCTGGCAAATGAGTGCTTGTTGAAAGCTGGAAGTTCTCCTGGGTGTCAAGAATTTACCTTGTTGCAGGGGTTATGGAGACAGTTGTGGTATCTGTTGCCAACCCTAAAATCCCAGTTTTTGTAGGATTCCAGGCAGGATTGGCTGCTTGATTTTTTGATGGTCCACCACAAACAGAAGTCACTTCTGGATGTGGAGGGGTCATGAGTGGATTCCTCTCTGAGATGGAGCAGGACTGTCATGTGCTGCGGGAACAACAGGAGGGCACAGGCTCTTCAGAATCCTCCACACTGAAAACAGGACTGGGGAGATGCTGTTGAAGGAATACATGGCTGTGTTGTTCCTGTTACTGCCCCAAATGTTCTGTGTTTCCATGATTTTGTAGGACACTTTATGTCCATCAGGGGACAGAAGCACGAGGCTTTGCTGCTGGATAATAAATGGTGCTCCAAACATTCCGGGTTCAGCTGGTTTTATAAATGAATTTTAGATAAGGGTGCAGTACTGCTTTCCTTCAGAACACCTGCATTCCCTGCACACAGCCAAATCTTGACTCAACAGCCAGTTGAGCTGGAAGGGAACAAATCAGCTTGTAAGTAGCGTGTTTCCCAGTTGTATGGCATGGATGCATTCTCTCCTAATTCAAACAGGGTGTGCAGAAAGGTCCCGATGCAGATTTTTGCCCATCTCCCACCATCTGCGTGTGCTTTTCTGCACATCAGCAGCTGGAACGAGGCTGCTGTCAGGTTGGAGCCGTTCTGGAAGGGTCTGTTTCAAATTTAGGGATTCACATGTAACCATTCCAGCAACTTTTCCTTTGGAAAGAGACCTTGAGTCTGACTTGGTGACTCTGAGGTAGGTGGCTTGGGGAACTCCACGGCTGGGAGCTGCAGGAAGAATGGAATATCTTGATTTCTGCCTGTTGCATTCCCAGAAAGGCTGTCTTGTGCACCACAGCGTCCTCATCCCGAAAAGTCACGTTCTATCCTTAATCCTTGCTTGTTCAGTGACACTCTCTGTTCTTTTCATCCAGCCCTTCCCTATTCCCCATGTTCCTGAGCAAGGATTTAGCCTGGTTTGTCTATCCTGAAATTCATCACCTTCCCACAGCAGCACATGGAGAGCTTTTGAGTTTTCAGGTTTGACCTTAGAGCCAGGGTTTTAAGGCAGGTGATGGAGTGTTTGGCCAAACCCTTTCCAGGCTTGCTGGGATCCTGTGCCCTGCACTGGGTGATGCTGTTTCAACCAGGCAGCAGGAAGTTTGCTGGGGATTTGGGCATGGCAAAACGAGCCCTTGCTTTGTGCTGTGAAGCTGTTGTGTGAAGGCCATACAGCTTGGAGATGGCAGTCCATAGGGTTCATGGAATATGCTCCTTAGGTGTGCTGGAAACTCATTGTTCTATCCTCTCCCAGCCCTCCCAGGTGGCTGCAGTGACAGGGAAAGGTCAGGTGAGCTCAGAGCTGTGCGAGTCAAGGGGCATTTTCAGGCAGTAAAAGCTTGTTTTGTTTTAAAGGAATGTTCTTGAAATAACGGGCTCCAGTTGTTTCTTCAATACCAAATTTTAGGCCTTTTTTAAAACCCACGGGAGAATTTCCACTTCTGTTGCTTGCATCTTTATGGAAGGTGGAATCTAAGACTCATCCTTCTGGTGGCACATGGCTCAGTTGGGCTGAGAGAATGTTTCAGGGCTGAAAATCCTCTGGCTGCGGGTGCAGCTGGAGAGCCTTTCCCCAGCAGAGACAAATCCCTTCTTAGAAGTTGCTGTTAAAACTAATTTGGGGGCATTTTTGAAATGTCCTTTCTTCAGCTACTGCAGAAATGCGAGTTCTGCTTTTATTTTGCCTTTCCCAGAGTCAATGCCAACCCATTGATTCAAAGAGAAGCAGTTCCAACAACTCCTGACTGCAGGAATTCCCAAGTACCACTGCCAATCCAGTTCTGCTGCTGTTGGGTTTTCTGTACATAGCGACCTCCTCCTCCCCCCAGATGGGTGACTGGAGGTTTTGGCTGGGTTGTGGTTGTCCACAAAAGTAATTTGTTTTTCAGAGGGAAGATAAATACCTTGAAGATGCTGGTTCAGTGCTCATAAAGAACATAGGCACAAAGAATAGCTGGGAGTGCCACAAACCCACATGAAATGGGAAGGGATGGAAAATTACACCTGGCTATCAGCTGTTGGTATTTCTTGCTTTAAGCAACGTTGACATGATGATGGCGGGGCTTGTTTGTAAAGGGGCTGTGGTTTCAGCTGCTTTGTGATGTAAACAATCTGTAAATCTTGCATGGAGTTGTTTTTTACGGCAGGAGAAGCTGCTCCAACAAAGCTGTCTCGGAAGCAATGCTTGCTGTGATCTCGTGTGAGCTGCTGGGCGTTACAGGATTTCAGCCAGAATTCCATCCTTGGCTCCAATAACGTTGAGTGGAGTGGCTGTCTTTGTAATTCAGAGATCTCAAATGATGGAGCATTGGTGCATTTCATAGCAACCAGCCAAACACCTTCAAAGCAACTTTGATTTGAGCTGACAAGAAAGATGGAGAGGGACTTTCTACAAGGGCCTGGAGTGGCAGAGCAAGTGGGAATGTCTTCCCAGTGAGAGGGCAGGGCTAGATTATATATTAGGAAAAAAAATCTTCCCTGTCAGGGTGGGGAGGCCCTGGCACAGGGTGCCCAAAGAAGCTGTGGCTGCCTCATCCCTGGAAGTGTCCAAGGTGAGGCTGGACAGGACTTGGAGCAACCTGGGATAGTGGAAGGTGTTCCATGGCAGGAGGGTTGGAATGAGATGGTCTTTAAGGTTGCTTCCACCCCAATTCCATGATTCTGAGTTTCTGTTTCTTTTGAATGTGGTTTATCTTTTTCTTGAGTTTATCTCAGTCCCAGCTCCCCATCCCATTAACTCCCTGGGCTGTGATGTGTGCAGGTGTTAAGTTACCTCCCAGTCTTCCCTTGGCTTAGATAGATTCAGATGTGCTGGGATTTCCAGGCTGGGCTGTTTCTTGCCATTCCTTGAATCCTTCCCAGCAGCCCAACTTCTCACTGGAGGATCTCCTGTGCTCCAGTAGGTGGGAGCAGCTTCCTGCAGACATTTATAGCTGGAAAAAAGAAATTCTTCAGTGACAAAGAGCAGATTTATTAGTTTCAATCCTTTGTGGGGCTGTGGCAGAGGAGCATTTCTGGGATATGAGTGTCACATGGAATGAACCCTCTTGGAGTCACCCTCAGCTGGGGCATTTGCAGAGCGCTGTTGTGCTGGTAAGAATCTGACTTGATTTGCACACGCAGGACGATTGTCTTTACAATCCACTGGCTTCTGCAGCCGTGTTGTGTGTTTGTAATACTCTGGTCTGATCATTCTGGTGTACCTGGACCATCCACTGCTCGTTCCATGGGTGCAGAATGATTCCCAGAGGGAGCTGGGAGCGAGCTGGTAGGTTCTCTTGTTGAGACAGAAACAGTTGATGGTCAGGAATTCATTGCAGGAGGACAGATTTTTGAAACTTGAGTGTTAAATCTCATTTAGGGAGATTTATGAACATTAAATCCTAGATTGGACACGGACAATTGTTTCCTGTAATGCTGTCTGACTGTGGAGGACTTGGGAAGATGTTAAAAATCTTCCTGATTCTTGCACTCTGCTTCAAGCGCTGTTACAGGTGCAGATTCCTGCTTGCCTCCCTCTTGCTGAGCATATAAATTTGGGGGCCAATTAGACAATGGACTACTGTGGTCTCACCTGTTACCAAACCTTTCACCCCCAGTGGTGGAAATTGGGGTTCAAGCCTCTTTTGGTATTTCAATTTTTTCATCCAGGCTGCTGCGGTTTGGGTTTTCCTTAGAAGTCTGGTTTTGTGAGTGGTGTAATGATGTTTGTCCTGATCACAGTAGATGCATGAAACTTGCAGTTTGATTTTCAGAATGAACTTGTTTCTGAAGGCAAGGTAACCTACTCAGGTGTGGCCTTCATTGCTCCAAAGGAATGTTTGAACAGGTCGTGCCAGGAGCTGGTTGAACCTTACTCAGGCATCTCATCCATTTAGGCTGGATATCAGGAAAAGGTTCTTTCCCCAGAGGGTGGCTGGGTACTGATGCAGGTTCCCCAGGGAATGGTCATGGCCCTAACCCTGCCAGACCTCCAGGAGCATTTGGGCAACACCCTCAGACACGTGGTGGGACTGTTGGGGTGTCTGTGCAGGGCAGGAGTTGGACTGGATGATCGTCATGGGTCCTTCCAACTCGGGATATTCTGGGATTCAGTGACCCCTGCAAGCTGAGCTCTGTCTGGAGGACCATCCACTACATCTAAACTCTTTACAAAGTTGTTGGCTTGTGGGTCTGGAGGAGGGTTTTGCTTCTCTGCCTTCTCAATTTCTAACAAGTTCCTATTCTTTTCATCCAGTGCTGGTTTAAGAAAACGAGGAGCTCAAAGCAGGGAGAGACAGGTGCTCAGCTGCCAGCCTTTCTGCAGGCAGTGCTGGAGCCTCCTCTCTAGGGGTCTGGCTCAATTAGCAACAAATCCCTGAGAAGGGTCTGAGTATCCTCAGCATTCTGATAGCAGCAACCAGTGGAGCATCTTCCCAGGGGGCCGATTTGAGCCCGCAGCACTGTGGGGTCTCTTGTTGCAGCACCACACATCACTGGTTTCCTCACCCTGATGGGGCACAGCCTGTTAAACGCCAGCTTCGTTTGCTCTTGGCTGCTGGTAAAGTCATGGGGGCTGACCTCTGCAATTGGCTGTGGTGCTTCTCTAAATAATTCCCGTCCAGGCAAGAGCTTTTTTTTTAATTATATTTAATTGTGATTTAGAAATTGGCAGTGGTGGCTGCGAGTTTTTGTTTGGTTCCAGCTCTCGCTAACAAAATCCCGTGTCTGCCCTGCCTCGACTGACATCCCTACCTGTGTCTGCCAGGGTGCTTTTGCTTCTTCATTGTCCAAAGAGAGCTCTGGTTCTTACCTCAATCAAGAGGGTATTCCCATCACTTTTCTACTTTACAGGAGCCAAATCCTTCAGGAAGTCCTTACATGTGTGGGTATATCAGGATACAACCACTCCAGGCTTCAGAAGCTGTTTCTTTTGTCCCAGCGTAGTTTCATCTTGTGTTGTGTGTGAGTGTCCCGGGATGATGAGGGAGGGAGCTGTTAGACACTGCTGTTCTTAATTCGGGATATAAAGCTGAGAGCTCCCCTCCATTAAGTAAAGGAGTGTCTTTGAAGCTGAGTGTTGTGCTAAGTGGTGCTCTGGGACGTCAGGACCCCTTTAGGCTGCTATCAATTAATCAGCTTAAACAGATTAATGTGGACACAGCCATAGGCCACCAAACTGCTCTGCAGAGCCCATAGCTTCTCCCTGAGTAAGAGCATGTCTCAGATCAGGGATCTGGAATTCCCTGTGTTGGACGGCCCCAGGTTATGTATGAAAAGCTTGCTGTGGTCTGGTTCTCCCTCATTTTTTTGCTGGAAGGAGGACCATGTCTGCAGCTTTCCTAAAGGTTTTTCTCATCCTCATCCTGCAGTTCCTGCAGAGCTCCAGGTTCTTCGGTGGCTTCACTTGTAGAGATGAGGACTCGTGAGTTAGAAATGGTGAGAAAATCCACATTGAGCTTTGTGACTGTCTCCTCCTTTGGTTTTCCTGACTATAAATTAAGCGGGGATAATATGTGTTCGTGTTGCAGGCAGTGTTGCAGAACAATAAGCAAAAGCCTCGGTCTCTTCCAGTCTGAGCAGTCACTGGGCAGTGATCAGGTCTGTTTTCAGTTACTTGTCCTAAATTTCCTGCTTTCTGTATCTGTACCAATATCTGTATGTGCACTTCAGGAACCACGGAGCAGGAGTTGAGCTGGACACCGGCAGGAATAGAGGAGGTGCGTAAGAACAAAACAGATCTTAGATCTTGGAGATCAGGATAACCTGGTGAGGGAGAGGTGAAGGAGTATAAAATGTCCAGGTTTCCTGAAGTCTGAGCAGTTATTTAGGTCTTCCCAGGCTCTCTGAAGAAGAGAAGCCTGTGGGTTTACATGAAACAAGGCTGATTTATGGTATTTGGAGGGAACATCAGGAGAAGTTGTAGGGACTGCCTGTTGGAGACACTGGGGAGAGCCTCCAAGAAGAAAAAGCTAGCAGGAATCTTGGTTCTCCAGCACACAAAACCAAGGAGCCACCAGCTGCTTGGCCACAGACCTTTTGGTGCTTTGGAAAGCCCTATATTTGAGATTATCTCCCTCAAATTTTAGGTTATCTGCTTCCAGAAGTGGAGGTAACACAGCCAGGTGAGCATCTGGGCAGTACCCCCAAAAGTATCTTGATCTTTAAGAGTAATGAGCAGTGATACTATTGCTCATTTATTTTCATCCCCCTTCCTGTGTTACTCCCTTTAGTTTTTCTGCCAGTCTGCATTGACTTGCTTCTAAATTATTTTGATAGTAAAATAAGCCAGCTTGCAGCCTGACTGAAATAATTAATTACTACTAGGCTACAACCCAGTGTGGGATCCTCCATAACCCCACTGGTGGGGAGAGGTGTTTGAAGCACATGCTGAAAATAGAGTGTGAAAACAGAGTGGCTGAGGGTGTCGGGCATTCCCAGAGGGCTTGGCCAAGAGTAGGGATGCTTTGGAAACAGTTTGTTTTGCTTGAAGGCTGCTAGTAAATTCAGCTGGAGGCTCTAAATCCATGTTTAACTCCTATGGAGAAGCTGGGGCAGATACAAGAACGGGTTTGGGAAATATATTTTTTAAAAAATCCAACTTGGCTGGATTTTAGAAAGAGTCTGGGAGTGAAATGACTTCGCCCTTATGGCTCAGCGAGATTTGAGCTGAAAGAAGAGAAGTTGGAGTGAGAGAACTGAATTCTAACAACCAAATGTATCTGTACCCCAGCCTGAGGGAGCCCTCTTTGCACCAGCAAATACCAACAGGTTTCTAGGCTGGGTTTTGGTTCTAGGTTGCCACAGCAGGGTGTTTTCCACCCTGCTCACAGACAGAAATATGAAATATGCTGGTGTCCATCCTAGAAGGATCTGCCTGTTTATCCTGAGGTAGTTATGGCAAAAGTGGGAAGGGTTCCACCTTAAACCATGGAATAACTCGTGCCTGTTGCTGCCTGTGTGTTTATATGGGTTATTTTTTATTTTGTGTTATTTTCGTGTGTTTTTGTTTAAAACAGCAGGGTAATGCTGACTTACTGCTTAGCAGTTTTGCTTCTGCCCCCAGGGCTCTGAATCTCAGGAGGAAACTGGTTAGAAATGTATCCCTTTGCTGCTGATGCTGTTAAACCAGTGTATGAGGAGCATTAGGTAGGTTCCAGCTTTCTGGAGTTTTAAAAGTTCCTTTCTTTGGGGGGAAAAAAACCAAGTAGTTTTTGAAATGATGTGTCCATTATAGTCCTCCTGCAGAAAGCAAGGTAACAGGACTAGTTCTTCTCAAATTAATGCCTCTCTTGAATTCCAGAGACAGCTTTGCCATTCAAGTTAGAACCTCAGCAATCTGATTAATTTAATTTTTTAAAAAATTAATGTTTTCTAGCACTTTACCAATCCGATAAAAACCAAGATCCAGCAAACCTGGGGCATATCATTGTCTTTCAAAATGAGAGCAGTGCTAGAATTAAAACCACATTGAGGGTTCTGTAGAAAGCTTTAGTTTTTTTACACCCAAGTAGTTGTCTTTTGCTACAGATTAGGGGGAAAACATGGATGGAACCATAGGCTTATCCAGCAGCAATGAAGTGGCTGAGCCCTTGGTGTGGGATGTCAAAGGGATCACCAAAAGTGGGTGAGGCTTTGGCATCTGTGTGGGAGGTTTTGCCCCAGCTCTGTTTGAGAGGCTGCTCATACCAAGCCACCTCAGTGCTGTTACTTACTTGATGCTTGATATCAAAGTCTGGGAACTGGGAGCATTATTGATTTGACCTCTTTTAAATTTCAGCAGCTTCACAAGAGACAGAGTGAGTTAGTAAGGAATGCAAAAATATGTAAGTAATATATATTTTCCTAGCTGAATAGCTTAGGCATATCCATTTTGTACCTTGTGTCTTCTTACCAGAGTAAGGAAGGTTGGACTGTCTTTGCTTTGGGGGAAATCTTTCTGTTTTCCTTTCTCTCTCCTCCCTGCTTCCCCCTCTCCAAGCTGTGGGCACAACACCAGCTCTGCTTTCTCCTCCTCGTAGTAGGTGTGCATTTTCCTGGCTGATTGGTGTCTCTGACTGGGGGGCTCTTGGTATTTTTATTTTATTTTTTCCCTGCATCCATAGCAGATCCGGGGATTTTTAAATTTTTATTTTAAAGTGAGAAAGAGAATAAATCACCCAAGTTAAATCTGAGGAATCTGTAACTGCTACACAACTTGTCCTGTGTCATAGATGTTAACGCTAAGCGGGAATGTCGGATATTTATGATGCTTCCTGGTGGGTGTAGATTAATTTGGGAGCATTGCTCATGAGCGTGGGGCAAATATGACCAGCAGAAATAACCCCCAAAGCCCTCAACTCTGCCTGTGTGGCTGTGTGTGAGTGCCTGTGTGTTCCAGCCCCACACCCCCTGGCTGACCCGCCCTTCTCTCTCAGACCCTCCGCAGGTGCTACAGCCGCGTGAAGGAGCACGGCGTTGGGAAGAGGAAAAGCAGCTACACATTTGAACAGCTGGAGCAGGTGTTTGGGCAGGGAGGATGGGACTCCCAGCCCTGCCAGCCCGTCCTCATCAACAGCAGTGGCTTGTACCAGGAGCTGGAGTCGGATGGCAGCACGATGGAGGAATACTCTCAGGAGGACTGGGGAAACCACAGTCAGGATCTTCACTGCTACCAGACTGGCGAGCAGGAGTTGGGTAAGAAACCCCACAAATCCCATCTTGGCACATGGACATCCTTGGATTTTACCTGTGCTCGTAGCTGTCTGACACATACCTCAGTACCAGCTTTCACCTCTCACAGTGCTCAACACATCCTTGGGGAGGAAAGGGAGAGAAACTCCTCAGTTAATTAAAAGCAAACCATGGTTCTTGAAGTACTTTAGGATCAGGACTGGAGTTTGAAGAGCTCAGCAGGAGGAAGGAAGGGCTGTGTGGCCAGGAACAGTGGTGGTGACACCTTCCCTGTCTCTCCTTCCACTCTCAGCTTTACTTTCCCTCATGGGATTCCCTTTCAGAGGTGCCTGGGTGTTAGCATTCAAACACCATTTTCTTAAACTGTGAACAAGACTTCAGCCTGCTGCTGTCAACACCAACAACTGTAAGAACATTGCTCTTTCTTACATACCCTGATAAACTGGTATTAAACATGTCAATATGTTTATATCCAGAAGTGTGACCTTTTTTATATGAAAAAACAGCAAGCAAGCTCACACTTGATGTTTGAGACCTAAACCAAACTCCTCCACATGCTTTTCTTGCCTGAATTATTCCTGTCTCTGCCTAAAAGTCAATACTTTAATTAATTTGGAGGTTTAATTGTTGCTTGTGGCTTTTTGAACTTTGTTCAACAGATCAGGGTACCACATTCGTGATAGAAAACACACTCCAATCTGAGCAGTTCTGGGAAGAAGTGGGTTTCTTGAGGCAAATTTCTCTCCAGGTACTGCTCTTACGGGTGTCTGTTCCTCCCTTGCCTGAGCAGGGTTTTTTTTACAGCAGAAGCTTTAAGTTGATCAGGTCACAGGTGAAGGAGGTGAATTGTATAAAGGCTTTTTTTCCCTGTTTGTAGGATGAAAGAGGGAGAGGAGATGCAGTCAGGTATCTGTACACATCTGTGTTTAGGGGACTGGTGAGTCAGGATGCTTTGAAAGAGCCTTAGATCGCAGTTTAATGTTAAAATTTGCAAGTTGGCTGTTAACCGCGTTCCAGTTCCTCAGACTTCTTCCCTGGGGGATTTAAAAGTCAGAAATATGTGGGAGAGAAACAGTGGGGAGAAGAAAACGTTACAAAACGTATGTAAATGATGGCTAATTCTGTCTGGTATGGCTCGTTATGGTGAGTCAAGCTGGGATCTCCTGGTTTGTCACCAGTTTCGGCGACGTTTGCGTGCGCTCGGGCTGACGATGCCCTTCACGCTCAGAAGTTGGGAGCAAAGCACTTGGCACACAACGTCTAAATTGAACACAGATGCAGTTCTGCTGCTGCTTCCTCTTGAAATGTGCCATTGGAAGCAGAATTGCTTTTTCTCGCTTTTTTTTTTCATGAAACAATGCAGTTTGCAATTCTGTCGATATGTGATTTAATAGCAGGGTTTGGAGCTTTGTCCGTGAAAGGTTTTGCACTTGCAGAGAAAGATTCAGATCTTAACTGACCATATCTCTTCCAAGTTAAAGAAAAACCCAAGAAATTACAAAGGGTGTAGGAGCTGGAGCTGTCTCGTGCAGAACTCCAGCAGACTGCCTGGCTTAGGAAGCAACTCAGATTTCTTTATTATTTAATTTCACCCTCTTAAAAAAAAAAAAAAAAGCCCTAAGAACATTATTTAAAATCTAATTATGTGTTGGAATTTTACCTTTCAGATGAAATGCCTACCACGAAAAGAACATTAAAGATAAAACAGGAATCTTCAGAAGACACGCAGTAAGTAATTTATGAATGTTTTACCCTGGAATGTATTTCCCTGGGGATGTTGTGCAGGAGGGGAGGATATTTGAAACTTCTGTTTATAATTATAAATACATTGTGCAAGACTATTCATACAGTTGAATCTGCTTTATGCATTATTCCCATTACCTCAGAACAGCTGAAAAGCTTCACAACTGCTCCTCCTTGGCTTTGCCATTCAGCAAACGAAACGAGACTTACTACGTGGATGTGAGGACGGATAAAACCCACAAGAAAAGCTCCCTCCCTTGGTGGGAAGGCATGCCAAAGCTTGGGAGTCTCTGATTTTCATTTTTATAACTTTCCAGACCTTACTTGTAACCTTTTGGCTGGGTTTAATCTAACAAACACTGGAGCCTTTTAAATGCTTTGAGCATGCGAATCTCCCTCTCCTCTCCAACAATAACACAGAGCATTCCCAAAAATGAAAGGAATTGGGCTGTATTTACTCTGGCTAGGGCTACTTCTGCCAGCCTTTAGGGGTGGTTGTGGATCTGTGTGCAGTGGGAGGAAGCCACAGCATCCAGGCTCACAGACCCTTCGGGGTGGGTTCCTCACGGGAGCTCCCACACCAGTGGGTTGTAGTGTCCCCAGGGATTTTCCACGGTGGAAAAGGAGCTGCTGTAGGGTAGGAGGTCACCAGCACTGGGAACAGCAGCAGAACACCCCTGATGAGTCATCTACAACAGAGGCTTTGTGCTGTAACTCAGTGAAAAAAAAACTCCTCTAAAAATTTAGAATAAATATCAATAAGTAAAAAGATAAATAAAATTAAAATAATTTAAGAAAATATAAAGAATTTTAAAATAAAAAGAATTAACAAGAAGCTTCCGTGGCAGTGGTGTAGCTTTGTCAGACTCCTCACTTCAGGTGGATATTCACATAGCTAAAGGTGACTTTTTTCTTCACGTGGAGCAAATTCAGTTTAACAACTCAGGCACAACCTGGAGAAAAGTAAATTTTTCTGTATAAATGTTCTTACTGCCTCTTTGAACAATTTCTTGGTGCTGTTCTGGAGTAATTTTACCTTTAAGGAGCTGCATAGCAAATAATCCTGAGTTTTCTGAGGTGAAGGCTTAGACCACACAAATCTTCTCTTGCAAGTTTTAATGTGTACATGAACAGCTGAATTAGATTTTGGTAAAGGAGACCTTTCAGAGTTTTATGTTCATTTTTCCCCCCAAATTCCCTCTGAAATGCAGTGGAGTCTGTGAACTCTGGGGCATTTGTGAGATGTGCCAGTGATAAACTCATCCTGCGTGCAGAGTGGAAGCACAGAGCATTTTCCAACACACAGATTTGCTGAAAGCTGCTTTTCCCCTTGTCTGTGAGGAGAAGGAACTTGTAAACCCTGACTCAGTATGTTAAAAGCAGTCAGAAGATGCACGGCTGATACAAAGATAAGCTGGATATTTATTTATTATCTTAAAAAAATAGAGTTTCATCTAAAAGCCACAGTAGATAAATATTTGCCAAACTCTTTCACCACTTTGTGCAGCATTTTAAAATGCAGAGAGCCTAGTTCAAAGTCGGGTTCATCCACCTTCTTGGTCAAGTGCAGATTTTCAGCAGAAGTTGTCTCCATAAACCATTCAAATTCTGGTGAAACTTGTGGTGTGCTTTTGGACATAGAGAAACTGAATTCCAGAATGGTTTGAGTTGGAAGGGACCCTAAAGCCCGTCTCGTCCCACCCCCTGCCACGGGCAGGGACACCTTCCACTGTCCCAGGGTGCTCCCAGCCCCAATGTCCAGCCTGGCCTTGGACACTGCCAGGGATCCAGGGGCAGCCACAGCTGCTCTGGGCACCCTGTGCCAGGGCCTGCCCACCCTCACAGGGAACAATTCCTTCCCAATATCCCATCCAGCCCTGCCCTCTGGCAGTGGGAAGCCATTCCCTGTGTCCTGTCCCTCCATCCCTTGTCCCCAGTCCCTCTCCAGCTCTCCTGGAGCCCCTTTAGGCCCTGGAAGGGGCTCTGAGCTCTCCCTGGAGCCTTCTCCTCTCCAGGTGAGCACCCCCAGCTCTCCCAGCCTGGCTCCAGAGCAGAGGGGCTCCAGCCCTTGGAGCAGCTCTGTGGCCTCCTCTGGACTGGCTCCAGCAGCTCCAGCCCCTCCCTGTGCTGGGACCCCCGAGCTGGAGCAGCTCTGCAGTGGGGTCTCACCTGAGGGGGCAGAGGGGCAGAATCCCCCCCTCCCTGCTGCCCACGCTGGGGCTCAGCCCAGCACAGGGGGGTTCTGGGCCAGGGCCTGTCCAGCTCTCACCCACAGCACCCCAAGTGCTTCTCCCAGAGCTGCTCTCCATCCCTTCATCCCCAGCCTGGATTCATCCTGGGGTTTACCCTGACCCAGGTGCAGCACCTGCCCTTGGCCTTGTTACACCTCACGAGGTTCCCCAGGGCCACTGACCGAGCTTGTCCCGATCCTGTGGATTCCACTCTGTCCCTCAGTCGTGGAGCAGGAGCACATGGAAGGCGAGCAGGTCCCAGTGCAGGTTTGTGTGACAGCCAGGAGCTGTTTATCCCCCACCGCTGGTGTCTCGTTCTCTCCTCAGCCCCCCAAGGACCCGGCGCAGCGATGGCTCCGGGAACTCGCTGCACTGGGCTGTGCTGGGCTGGTTGTGGTGTTTGGTTGTGCTCATAACAGGCAGCTTTTTGCCATCAGCTCATGTAGCTATGGGGAGGGGAATGGATGTGAGCCAAGGAGAAAGCAAGGCATAGGGAATGTCTGCACCAGGTTCCCCAAGGACCAATTAATAGATATGGTTGGGTGAAGGAGGGCTGGATGAAGATAAGGTGTAACAGAGCCCCAAAACACTGAAAGGGCTGGAAAAAAGCGAGTTACAAATCTGGGAGGAAAAAAGGCCAATTGCAGCTTCAGGGATTTAGTAGAGCTCCTATGGAGAGCTTTTAGTTACAGCACGTGTAGGACCTGCCTGGGTGTCAGAGGGCAGATATCCCATCTCCCCTGAACTTCCAACGATGCAGGACAGCACAGCTGCCCCCACTGAGGAATGTGTCCCCAGGTGACACAGAGAGAGCCACGGGCATCTCTAGGGGGACATGGTAAAGGTCTCCAAAGACCAGAGCCCCTGTGCTCTGGAGCCAGGCTGGAGATCTGGGGGTGTTCACCTGGAGAAGAGAAGGCTCCAGGGAGAGCTTCCTGCCTAAAGGGGCTCCAAGAGAGCTGGAGAGGGACTGGGGACAAGGGATGGAGGGACAGGACACAGGGAATGGCTTCCCAGTGCCAGAGGGCAGGGCTGGATGGGATATTGGGAAGGAATTGTTCCCTGTGAGGGTGGGCAGGCCCTGGCACAGGGTGCCCAGAGCAGCTGTGGCTGCCCCTGGATCCCTGGCAGTGTCCAAGGCCAGGCTGGATATTGGGGCTGGGAGCAGCTGGGGACAGTGGAAGGTGTCCCTGCCCATGGCAGGGGTGGGAATGAGATGGGCTTTTAAGGCCAAACTGTTCGAGTCTCTGACATACAGGGACTTCCCACCTTTCACCTTATTTTTGACAGTCTAGGAAGCAAAGGGCAATGGGTAACCTGTGCCACGTCCCATCCTCCCTCAGGGTGCTCCCTCCCGTGTCAGCCCTGTTGTTGGCTGCCCTTGGCTGTTGCCTCCAAATAAACTGTTTTGAAAAGTGAGACACTACTTAGAGACTTTGAGAAGTCCTTTGATTCACTGCCGGTGTTGGGAAGATGAGCTAGAGAAAGCTTGTGGCTCTTCACTGAAAGCAGCTGCTCTGGGCCCTTTGAAGTCTGCTTGGTTTGGAAACAGCGCCTTAGAACAAATTTGCGCCTACTCTTGTCTCAAGTCTTTCCTCATTTGAATTGCAAAAGCTTCCAAGGAGGAAGAAACTGCAGGTCCCAGACTCCAGCAGGGAGGTGATGGTTTGAGGATGAGGGAAAATCCAGCTCTAGGGCACCTTCTGCAGCTGAAAAGTGAGATTGTCCTGAGACACGCGACAGGTGAAACCTTCTGCTCAGCTCCCGTTTCCCTCCTGAAAAATGAATCCTGTTAACAATACAAATAAAGGAAATACATAAGTACATGTTTAATAAATAATTTTAAATAGTTGAATGAATGAAAATTACATTTTAAATAAATAAATAAATAAATAATGGTGATTTTTGCTGCTTATGATACCTCGGCTTGGCTAAGTCAGCGAGATCCTGGATAAAGCTTGGGCTGCCGAAGTATAAGCGAGAAGATGCTAAACCTGAAAAGCAAAACTCCCTAAAATTCGTCTTCCCCTGTTTTCCTCGGTGCTGGAAGTGGTGGTTCCCCGTGGAAAGCCCTCTCTGTCTGCTGCCGAAGCTCTGCTCTCCTGCAGTGATTCCCGTTCCCTGCAGGAGCAGTCGGAGTGACTAACGCAGCCGAGCTTGGGCTCTGGCTTGTGCCGAGCTAAACCAAGCAGAGTATTTATAGTGCAGTTAATAAAGGTGGGGGCTTTGCTTGCAGTTCCTCGCTCTGTTCCTCAGCTGTTGAATGAAAACCTGCCCACGCCGTGCTCTCCTGTCTTTGCCTTGGGGAGGGAAGAACTGGAGCTCAGCTGCTGTCAGGAGTCGAGCGTGTGTGCTGGTGTTGTGCTCCAGCGCTGCCCAGTCCCCTTGTCTGTCCCATCCCCTTGTGCCCAAAAGGTAAACTTGCACTTCCAGAAGCTTCAAAAAGATATTTTCCAAGCGTGGCAAAGCATCAGGGAAGCTTTGAATCAGTATTGCCATGGTGTTTGAGTGTAAATGGAAATGGATTTGGGGTAAACACACGTTCTTCTGGCCAAGGATGCCCCGGTTTCTCTCCGTTGCTGCTGGGCAGTGGATCTGACTCCTCAGGAATCACGTGCAGTAAGAAACAGAACTTTGGTGCTGATGGAAGCAGCGTTTTTAAGAACCCCTGGCACAGACAGGGCTCTGCTTGTCCAGCCAGTCCCTCCTCAGTGCTCCAGAAACTCGGTTACACTCCAGTTGTGGTGGAAATGCGCTTCCCAAAATGCCTTTTAAGGTCTTTTCAGGGATCTTCTGGCATGATTGGTGCTGCAAGACAGGTGAGGTAGATGAGGTGGTGATGGATGTGGTCCCGGTATCGCTGTGAGGAGGGAGCTCTCCCAGCCTGGATGCTCGGGGGGGTCGGACACCAGAGGTGAGGTTTGCAGATGGTGTGCACGGCAAACCAGAGCTCTGTGTGCTGAGCCCAGTGCCCTCAGCCTGCTCCAGAGGCATTCCATCACCTGCAGGACAGCCAGCAGTCAGAGAACCTTCCCAGAACCACATTTGTTGTGGTTAGACCTGTAAAAGCAGGATTTTTGGGATGGAAGGCTCTGAGGTGGGGCCTCTCCAGCACCACAGGAAGGCTCTGCAGCTCCCAGTCCAGTTTTCTTTAAACCCTTGTATACATTAGGATGGAAAAAGTCCTGCTCCCATAGGGATTTATTGGGCAGAAATGCATCTACAAGAGTCAGCCTTGGTTGTGGGGTGTCATATCTGCTCTCATTTAGAGGCCTTCATGTTCCTCACCAGTCTGATGCTGGACTCCACTGGGAAGCTGTTGGCAAGGGCTGGTTTTAGGGAGTTGAAGTGATCTTGAGGAGCCTGCAGGAGGAGGGAAGTTTGTGTGGAAGAAAACCTGTGTCACCTGGTACAGTACATCCTCCTGGTGGGCTGTGGAGGGAGAAAAAACCCTCCTGGGAGTGCAGTGGCCTCCACAGTTCAGCTTTCCAGATGTGGCACAATGGATAAGGGAAGGAGAGTTGCATGGAAAGATCTTTTACATCCCGTTTGTTGGACCAAGAGAGGTTTCTCCGTTAGCAAACGAGTTGCGGTATCTTCCTACAGCTTTGACTATAGGACAATAACTCCCCAAAGTAGGAGTTCTCCCTACCAGCTAATTACACCCTAACAGCCTCATTTATCCCGGAGGAAGCTGTTCCAGCTCGCTGCAGGTGCACGCGGATGCTCCCTCCTGATGCAAACCCCTCTCTGAAACCTCGCTGCTGGGAGTGAAAACAGTTCTTTGGGAGCCTGGGGATTTCTTTATTGGCTCTTCGGAGGGATTGTCCATCCCACAGCATCCGGAATGTGTCTGGGAGCATCTTCTGCTCCAGGGGTTGGTCACTTGAGCTGTGTTTCCACCCCAGCGCTGGGACAGAGCCCTTGCCAGTGGCTCCATGCTCCCATTGGGGTTTTACAATTACAGTCCTGTTTGCTGGCAATAATTTGGGGATAACAATGAGGCAGAAGCATTTTGAGTAGCAGTTGTGAGTTCGGGATGCAGCACATGGAAGCCCAGGGTTGTAAAGAGTGACCTGGTAGTTGAGTGTGTATTTATTCAGCACTGCTTCCTTGCAGTTGCTTTGATATCAGGAGGAGTTGGGCTTGGGTTTGGTTTGGTTTTGCCAAGATTAATTTAAAATTTCCCCATCAGGGGGGTTGTTCTAACCCATAAACTGCCCCAGCAGTGTATATAATAATAGTAAGAAAAATCAGGTGAGAAAGCTGATTGGGGTGAATGTTTTCTGAAGGTTGGTGCATTCGCTGGGAAAGTTTTTCAGCTCTGATGCCTTTATCCTTCTCTCCCTCTTTCTTAATTTCCAGGAAGCGCGACGTCATGCAGAACATTATGCAAATCTTGGAGTCGGTCCAGTTGAAGTGGGAGCTGTTTCAGAGCTGGACGGACTTCTCCAGGCTCCACCTTTCTAACAAACTGGCCATTTTTGGCATCGGGTACAACACCCGCTGGAAGGAGGATATCCGCTACCACTACGCAGAGATCAGCTCCCAGGTGCCCCTGGGCAAGCGGCTCCGGGAATATTTCAACTCGGAAAAACCGGAGGGTCGGGTGATCATGACCCGAGTACAGAAAATGAACTGGAAGAACGTTTATTACAAATTCCTGGAGATCACCATCAGCGAAGCCAGGTGCTTGGAGCTGCACATGGAGATCGATTGGATTCCCATCGCTCACTCCAAACCCACCGGAGGGAACGTGGTGCAGTATTTATTACCAGGAGGGATCCCAAAAAGCCCTGGCCTCTATGCCATTGGATATGAGGAGTGCCACGAGAAACTCCCCTCGCCGCTGGCCGAGCACCGGGCACCCGACCCCGGCAATGAGACTCCAGGGGAGCTGGAGGTCCCCTCGCCACAGGCCTCCCTTCGGGTGGATATGGAATCTGCCCGGATTATCTACTGTTACCTCGGCATCGCCGAGGTTCGGACTCTCCAGCAGTGCCTGTTTTTACACTTCCAGGCAAACACCAAAACCTTCAGCAAAGATTGGGTCGGGATCAACGCCTTTTTATCTCAGAACTGCGTCGTAGAGCCCGGTGTCTCACCCAAATCCATCTACATCAAATTTGTGGAAGTGGAGAGGGATTTTCTGTCTGCCGGCTCTTTGGTAGAGTGCCTGGAAAAAGCCATCGGGTACCCCTTAAAATTTAACAACTGAGCCTCGTCCTTCATAAGGATCAGGGCTTTCCGCCCCATCTTCCATCTCACCGGGATCCTGTCCGTTCGCAGCCGGGCACGCTGGACTCTCCGCCTGGAGCGCGGTGTGGGGTGCGCGGAGCTCGCGGGGCGCTCCCCACGCCGGGCCCGGCTCTCTGGCCGGACGGGCCGGTCCCGCCGGAGCGGCGCGGCGAGGAGAGGACAGGAGAGGACAGGAGGGGACATATTTTATACCCGGCCCTCGAGACGACTGTCGGTACATTCCACGCGGGACAGGCTCGTGCGCACGGCGTTTTCATACACAAACTGAGGGGTTGGTCTTTCCTTTATTCCACGGTGTCTCGTTTGGATGCATCCGTCTCTGAGTGTTACTGTGGATCTGACTCAATAAGCAATAGATAACGGCGAGGGAAACCCCAACTCCCAGCCCGGGGACTGTTTTTCAAAGCCACCCTTAGATAACTTGTATATAATTTAGAACTTCACTTTTTTCACCATCGAGTGTTCTCCTCTCTCCAAACAGTGTTGCCTGCAAAGACTTTGGGTTCTGTGACGTATTCCACATCCTTAGTAGTGTTGCCATATCTGCTTTTATTTTATTTTATTTTATTTTATTAACATTAAAATAATTCCTGGCCTTTTTACTTTTTCTTTATTTTTTTCTCTTTAATTTTTCCCTATTTTTCTCATTTTTGTCCTTTTTTATCATTATTTTTCTCTTATTTCTCTCATTTTCTTTTCTTTTTTCTCTATTCCTCTTTTTTCTTTTTTATCTTATTTTTATCTTTTTGTGTTTTTTAAATGTCTTTATAATTTTCCCTTTTTTCTTTTTCTTTTAAATCGAGTTCCAAAACTCTCTGTGAGAATAACCTGGCAGCTGGGAAAAAAAATGACGATTATTTTTATTTGTTTTCTTGTCGACCCATTGCTTATGGATACAATCAAAGCTGTGAGAAGGGGAAGGTGGGGAGGGGGAGGG
>VZRO01000428.1:62596-88154 GCA_013397915.1 Daphoenositta chrysoptera
CCAAACCCTCCTTGGTGATGTTGGCACTACTCTGAGCCCCACTTTGGGGCCCTTGGTGCCCTCCCAGCCCCACTTTGATGCCTTTGGCATCCCCCTTAGCCCAGTTTTGATGCCCTTGCCACCGCCAACCCCTTTCACGCTCTTTGCACCCCCAAGCTCTGCTTCAATGCCCTCTGCACTCCCAGAGCCCCAGTTTTACGCCCTCTGCACCCCTTGAGTCCCACTTTGACACCCTTCACACCCCCAGCCCCTCCCCAACGCCCTTGGCCCAGCGCTGCTGCCGTGGGACGATGCTTTACGTAAGGTGGGAGCCGCATGCGGCTCCTCGGTGGTGTCTCGTGGGCTCTCCTCCCTTCCCTCCTCCCTTCTTCTCCCTTCCCTCCTCCCAGCTGCTTTTTATAGCCTCCACTCTTCCCTGGCGTCTCGGTTTTAATTTTTTTTTTCTCCTCCGACTTGTTTTTTATATAACTCCCGGAGCCTCGTGGCATGAGGCAGTGGGACCAGCGATGCAGCTGACTCCTGAGGGGCTGAGGACGTCGTTCCTCTGCTTTCCTTCCTTAAACCCAGCCTAGGATGAGCTGCGGTGGAGATGAGGCTCCATGAGCTCTGATTTGGTCACTGGGGATCTCTGCCCAGATCACCCCTCAAACGTTGCTCCTCCTGACCCCCTTTTCAAACACGATTTTCTTTTCATACTGCAAAAATGGGGCTTTTGGGGGTGCCAGGGCTGAGTCTTCTGCTTCCATCCCCACGGAAGGTGCCTTTGCCAGTGCTGCACACCCAATGTTTCCCATCCCACCCCCTGACAAACTTTTTCCAAGGAAAAAACACATCAGAACATTTATTAGCAAGGCTGGACTGGGAGAGACACTCCCATGCTGTTAACAGAGGAATTTTTACCAAAATCTGTATCCAAACCCATGTAATACATGCTGTAACACGCTGCCTGTGCTTTGGGAGGTAAACTCCCTCTTGTGAACTTTAAATTCTGCGTCTTCCTCAGCTCTCTGGGGATTTTAACCACCTTAAGGCTGACCAGGAAGCTGTAAATTAAGAGGGATTTCAAATAATCGGTATTTAAGAGGGGGTCAGAGGCCATGCCGAGGGTATTTTCCTCTCGGAGCTGATGTTTGCACTGTTTGCTGATTCCAGGGGGAAGGCTCGGCTTTGCCTCCTACTATGGTGACCACATGGTGCTGCAGAAGAAGCCGTCAGGGGCTGTGGTGTGGGGCCACGGGCAGCTGGGGGCCGTGGTCACCGTGACTCTCTCAGGGGCCGGTGGCCTCATCGTCATGGAGAAAACAGCACAGGTTAAAGGTCAGTCCCAGACCTTCACCAGAAACCGGGGCCGATGGTTTTGGTGCCCAAAGAACTTGTCTGAGCCCAAATCGGCCCCAACGGCGGGGTGAGACAGGGTTTGTCACCACCCTGGTGTTTGTCACGTTGCTGCCCTGGGGCTGCAGAGGTGATGCTGAAGTCTCCAGGTCGTGCTTTTCCCTCTGCAGGAGGCCCGGGGGGTTCAGCCGTTCCCCTCCCCAGCAGCGGCAGCCTTTGCTCACTTTGGTTCCCAGCAGCGGCTGCCGTGGGCGCCCGGCAGAGCCGAGCTGCTGCTGGAGTGGGTGGCACCGCACAGGCTGGAGCCGAGCTGTGGAGGGGAGAAGGGGAATTTAGCTTCTCTTCCTGTCTAAACCGTGTCTGAGGAATCTCCAGAACGCTCCCAGCTTCTTTTTCGATCAATGCTCTCTTGGAGGAGCCTGTGGGATCTCTAAGCCCTGAAGGATGTTGCCTGTGTAAGCAGAGCCTTCCTGCGGGCTGGGAGGACTCAGGGGCACCTCAAATCCCAGCTACTTCCCTGCCTGGAGAGCTGGCGGGAGCTCATCCCCTTTGGGGGGGTGAAAGTGCTGCCCAAGGGCACCTCTGTAAGCTGAAGGTCCTGGAGGTGTTTTGTGGGAGAGCAGCGATCCAGGAGATCTGCAGGATCCAGCCAGAAAATCCACGCTAAGCTCCAGCAGAATATCTTTACGCTTCGATTCGGCGCCTCTAAAATTAGCCAGAGACATCTCAGTGTCACACACACCAAGCTGCTCCTGTAATCCCAGTTCCTCCCAGCAGCTTCTGCTCTGACACACATTTGTTTTCCAGATTTTCTTTTTTAACCCCTAAATTCCTGCAGGAGGAACGTCCCTCTGATGGCAGAGAGCATCCAAAATTCATTTCCCTAGCCTGTCTCCATGGTGGGGAAGCTTTTCCCTGTTGCCTGTCCTTCCCCACTGGTTGTTGGCTGCTCACCCAACATCCTGACAAAGGTCTTGAGGCCTTTATAAGGGTGGTGGAAGATAAGCACCATCCTCTTCCTCCAGGACCTTCTGGGACATGGACAACTGTCCTGGACCCGATGGATCAAGGCGGTCCCTATGCACTGACAGCTGAGCAGGGCTTGGAGAACGTGACACTGTGGGATGTCTACTTTGGAGATGTGTGGCTTTGCAGCGGGCAGAGCAACATGGCAATGACGGTCCTGCAGGTAAGGCCCCACAGCACAGAGCAGGCAGGATCAGGGAGGGAAGTGCCTTGCACGCTCCTGCCCCTTTTTAGGTGGCCAATGCCAGCCAGGAGCTCGCCATGGCGTCTCGCTATCCCTACGTCCGTGTCTTTGCTGCGGCGCCTGCCCGCTCCGAGGTTGAGCTGGAGGAGCTGGAGCGGATCGACTTACCATGGTCTATTCCAACAGCTGGTGAGTGCAGTGGGCTTCCAAAAGAGAGCTTGGAAATGGCTTTTCCCCCACTTTTTCCCTTTGCAGCCTGCTGTTTCTTGAGCAGAAAACCTGGGCCACGGGAATTTCACCTACTTCTCGGCCGTGTGCTGGCTGTTGGGGCGCTCCCTGTATGAGGCTCTGGGGTCCCCCATCGGGCTGGTGGAGGTGGCCTGGGGCGGGACCCCCATCGAGGCCTGGTCCTCCCACCGGGTTCTGCAGGCATGTGGGCTCCTGGAGGACATGGGGAGGTGAGAGAAGGTGCTGTGGAAACACCTCCTGCCCTGTACCACGCTGCTTTTGGGGAGTATCCTCATCCCTTCCCACCCCACCTCCTCTCCCAGAGCCTCACTGCCCCCTCTATACATCATTATGCCCCCTTGGGATAAAATCCCCTCCCATGCCAAGAGCATAAGCCACATCTGGGTGGGTAAAGGGGGAAGGGAAGCACCCTGGAGCTCCCTTTGGCATGGTGCTTGCTTTAACCTGAAGCCTACCTTGTGCTTTGCACCCCCATTAAACCTAGCTTTGTCTTCCAGCACCTCCCCACATCAGCATCTCTCTGGCCCACAAACGCCCTCCGTGCTCTGGAACGCCATGATCCACCCGCTGCTGAACATGACCCTGCGGGGTGTCGCTTGGTACCAGGGTGAGCCCCCATTTCTACCCCCGGCGTGGAGCAGCCCCTGCTGTCCCACCGAGCTCTCACCGGCCCTTCTTTTGGGGGGACAGGTGAGGCCAACGCCTTCCTGCACACAGACCAGTACAACTGCACCTTCCCCGCACTCATCGCTGACTGGCGCAGGGCGTTCCACGCTGGATCAGCCGGACAGACGGAGCTGCTTCTCCCCTTTGGCTTTGTGCAGGTGTGGGGGGGGCTGAGAGGCAGGACCCCCGCCGTCCTGTGGGGATGCCCAGGGGGGCTTCACCCACCCTTTCCCACACTGGAGGCCACTTCCAAGCTGGCAGCAGGGAGAGGATGCTGTAAACACATGGATGCATCCTGCCAAGTGCTGAAAATCCCAGGCAGGGATCCCAGTGGCCAGTTTTGGGAGCTGAGCCACTCCCCCATTTGCCCCGTGCCTTCCAGCTGTCCACCTACCGCCGTCGGAGTGCGGACGACAGCTTTGCCCGGCTCCGCTGGCACCAGACAGCCGACCTGGGGGTTGTTCCCAACGCCAGGATGCCCAGCACTTTCATGGCCGTAGCCATGGATCTGGGCGATGAGCACTCTCCCTATGGCAGGTGAGTCCTGGGGCTGAGGGTGTAGGGATGGAGTTTTGGGATACCAGCCCTAACTTCCTCCTCGTCCTCGGCAGCATCCACCCCCGGGACAAGCAGAACGTGGCACACAGGCTGCTGCTGGGTGCCAGGGCTGTGGCATACGGGGACAAGGACCTCGTGTTCCAGGGACCGTATCCCACCCGGGCTATCCTGGAGGTGACCAGGGGGCTGCTGAATGTCACCTACAGCCAGGAGCTCATCTGCCGTCAGAGAGATGCACAGGCGTTTGAGGTGAGGGGGTGCAAAATCCTCCCCAGAGAGCTGGGAAAGGGAAGGCAACACTGATGGGGATTTCTCCCCTCCCCAGGTGTGCTGCTCTAGCCAGGCAACCCCGTGCCGGTGGCTGCTGGCACCGGTGGTGGCAGTGGGGTCCCGCACGGTGACACTGGCCCTGAGTGGCTGCAGGACGCTGGTGCTGGGCCTACGCTATGCCTGGGCCGAGTGGCCCTGTGAGTACCAGGCCTGCCCCCTCTACAACCCCCAGGGGCTGCCTGCACCCCCCTTCCTGCTGGACACCCTCCCTGCAGGGAATGCTGCTGGAGGGAGGGAGCTGCTGCTCCTCCCCAGCTCCCCCTAAATTAGGGGGATGAGTGAGCTCAGGCCTCTGACAAAGCACTCATGGCTCCTGGCACTGTCCCTTCCAAGCCAGGAAGAGGCTTGGTTACTAACTTATTAATTAAACAACTTTTGAGCTCCTCTTTGGACTCTGGCCAAGGCTATGGGGTGGGGCGTGGAGGGAGGAGCCAATTTACAATTAAATACATGAAAAATGATGTAAGGACAAATTAAATATATGAAAAATGATGTAAGCAGCAAGACACACCAGTGAGAGCTGAACCCCTCACTGCTGCTCCCTTGGCTGTGGAGCTGGTCCTGGCCCCCCAGACACCCCATTTCTCTGGGCATGGACTGCTGATCCCCAGGGTAGGGTGCTCACAGGGTCCAGGGATCAGCTTCCAGCTGCAGGGTGGAGAGGGGGAGTAAGGAGCTCTGCCAAAAACCCACAGCCCAACACTAAGGCTGGGCTGGGACAGGGAGCTGTGGAGGGCCCACGAGTGCCTTCCACCTCCCTCTCTTAATAAACAGTTAATAAACCACCTAATTTTATTCCTGGATCCTTTTTTTTCCTTCAGAGGAGCATTCCTAATCCTCCATTCCCCACCTCTTGCCATAACAGCAGGGAAATTTGTGTGGAAGAGGCACAGTGTGGCACCCAGCACTTAGAATAAGAGACCCGAGAGGTTCTGCACAAAACGTGGATTGTTTAACCCTTTTTTGCTGGACAAATATACATAAGAAAGGAAAGGCCAGGTGCAGGAAGCGCAGGTGGGTTCAGCCCCGCTGCTGCAGCACAGCTGTGTCAGAAAAGTGGATCCTGGGATCACAGGATGCCAGCCTGCTGCCTGCTTCTGGGTCAGGCAGATCCAAGCGAGTCCCGGGAGGCTTTTCCCATCGTTTCCACTCCAGGCTTTGGTTCTAGACAAGGGGGGAAGAGCAGGCAGTTAATTAGCTGGGCAATGGCAGACTAGGATCTGGGCTTGTTCCAGCACCAAGTAACTGGCCCAGAAGCCAGCTGTGCTGGCCCTGGGTTGCCATGGCAACGAGGATGCGGAATCCAGCTCAGTCTGTGTATTTTTTTAACCACAGTTCAGACTCAGTGTTCAGGGCCAGGAACGAAGCCCAGGCCCCTCGGCTTCTACCTATGGGGCTGGGCTGTCTCACACAGCCTGCAAACCACTTGCCACGGGTGCCAGGGGTCCCTGTGAGACCCCGAAGGAGGCAGCCAGCTCCCCAAAACCAAAAGCACATGGGAGAGAGAGCAGTGCAGGCCCTGGGAATGCAGCTCTACCTTGGAACCCATCTCCATCTCCACACACAGCCCCACTGTGCCCAGCACTGCCATGCGAACAGGAGAAGGGGACAGGCATGGCATCCTTGGCATCAGCCTCCCAGGATTTAAAACTCCCAACCCCACTCCCAGCAGGATGAGCTGCCAAAAACAGGGACCCTCCCAGCCCTGCAGTTTGCCCAGAGCTTGGATTTAAGCAGCAATCTCTTGGCTTGCTGTTCCTATAGCAACCCCTGCCCACACCTTGGATCGCAGTAGCATCACATTGTGGATGCCAGAACCCCTTTCAGGATTTGTCAGCCCTCACAGCGACCCCAGCTATGCCCCAAACACCTTAAAGTCTTGGCAAAGTATTTAGGGTGATCCAGTCACATTTCCAGGGTGGGATCTGATGGTTTGGGAGCCAAGAGGAGAGGGAAGTTGCTTTTACCCAAAAAGCCTACCTAGGGCCACACCGTTGGAGAGGGCTGTACTGCCTTCGGCCTCGGGGGTGCAAGCTTGGTGTTTGGGCTTGGTGGTCTCCAGCCCAGCCAGCAGTGTCATGAAATCGATGACAGTATCGATGTCCTCCTTGTTGGCAGTGGCTTCCCTCAGGGCGCTGACGGCATTGAGGCGGCTGAAGGAAGTCAGCTCGGAGATGTTGGCACGCAGGAAGAGAAGGATGACGTTGAGGTCGTTGAGGGGGCAGGTGAGCATCCTGCGACTGAGCAGGTCAAAGGCAGGCAGCATCTCATATACAGAGAGCAGCCCCTTGTCCCACTGGCAGAGCTGCAGGGCGTTGTAGATGACAACGGGGATGAGGAGGATGTAGACGCTGCCCAGGGAGAGGCTGATGAGCTGGAACACGGAGAAGAAGACCAGCTTGCAAGGGATGAGCGGGGGGATGTGTGGCTCCGCCTGGAGCAGCCCTGTTTTGATGGAGCAGCTGAACTCATCCTGGAAGAAGATGTTAAGGTGGAGAAAGACCAGGTAGAGGCAGGTGGCAGCCAGGAACAGGAGCAGCAGCAGGTTCCGCAGGATGTAGATGTACACCAGGGCATGGGCGTGCTGCTTGCAGCTCAGGTACCGCTCCAGCAATGGGAACTCAAAATACCTCTCCCGGCGGGCCCTGGAAGCGGAGGGACACAGGGGCAGTGAGAGCCACCCCCCAAACAGCACCATTTCACCCAAGTCCATCCTGGATGCAGCCACGATGCCACATGGAGGGACTCCAAGGGTCACGGTGACCTGGCCTGGCCTCACCTCACCTCTCGTACTCCTCCCAGAATCGCTCCGGCTCGGCGCTGGCCTGCTGGACCTTCTTCATGTGCTGCACCAGGCGCACGGAGCGGTTGTAGGATTTATCCAGCTCGTCGATGATGAAGAGGAGGTCGCAGTGCAGGGCGGGGGCGGCGGCGTAACGCCAGAGCAGGTACGGCAGGTACATCAGCACCGCCACCACCAGCAGCGAGTAGGGGAAGACCTGGGCAAAGAAGACAAGCGGTCGTTGAGGATGTGGAGTCGCTCTTGCTGTGGATATCCAGATGGGATGCAGGGGCACCCAGACGTGACTTTGACCCTACCTTGAGAGCCCAGAGGGATTTGGTGACGGCACGTCCCTCGGCATCGAAGCCGTGGTGGATGAGGGAGTCCCAGCAAGCCGTGTCGGTGTAGGCGGACTGCTTCCCCGTGAAGTTGGTGGGAGAGAAGCAGCTGATCTGGGAGCCTGGGGTGAGGAGGAGGAGAGCAAAACTCAGCCATGGAGGGTGGAGGAACACTCCACAGCCACAAGCCAATGCCTTACAGGAGGATAATTACATCTCAGGCATTGCTTTGAATTAAAAAAAGCCTTTTTCGTGGTCATTTGGGAGCCGCTGTGTTTCTAGTGAGGACTTTTCCATCTCTTCCCAAACACAAACCCTTTGTGTGTAGTGGTGTGTACACAGTGCAGGGAATTAGAGACTGACCAGCCAGAAGCTGGAGTAAAACCTCAGGGACAGCAGCTGGATGTTGACCAAGGCCAGATTTAGCCTGAGGTCACAATGCACTATCAGAGCATCTTTCCGTGCTGCCGGCACCCTCCTCCTCTTCCTCCTCCTTGGAAACAAGCCCGTGGCACCTCAAGGTGCTGGGCACAAGCAGCTGAGGCTGGGCATTGACTCAGTGCTGCTCCTGGGGTTAGCACGGCTCTCCCAGTGAATTATGATCCATTAAAAACAATCAATAAACACCCACGAGGCAGAACAGCTCCTAAAACAGGACTTCCAGGCTGCTCCGCTTTGGATCACAACACCATCAAGAATACAAGGGGTTTGCTACAACAACCAAACCGCCACTGGTGCTTGCCCATGACCCGAAGAACACATTGGAAAAGCCACAACTCACCAGCAGAGAACTCCCGGGCGAAAGCCAGCGAGACGAGGCAGAGGGGCAGCCCCACGGTGACGAACTTCAGCAGGCGATCGCTCGGCAGCTCCAGCCGCAGGCCCTTGGCTCGGGAACTGCTGGGATCCGGGAGCAGAGCATCAGAGAGCATGTACTCAGCAGCCGTGTGCGACAGGGACATTTTGAAGTGAGGAAAAGGAGACGCTGGCGAGGGCTGCCTGAGGTGTGACTGGCTCGAGGAGCGACTTTGCCAGGCTGAGGAGTCCCTGCTGAGAGCCTGCCCGAGCGCTGTGTCCGGCGGCTGTGAGCGACAGCTCAGACAGGGCGTTAAATCACCTCCTAATTACAGGGGAAGCCTTTTCACAAATAGAAATAGAAAAACCCACCCCAGCAGCCGCAGCAGCGAGCTGGGAAGGCGGCAGGCTGGGAAGGCAGCTTCCCTCCCGGACAGCATTCCTACAGGGCAGCGTTCCTGCCCGGCCGCAGCCGCTCCTGGCTCCCCGTGGTTTTATGTCCCTCTCTCATCAGCCAGCAGATTCCTGGCGCTGCGGCCCCAGGGCATGGGGGTCCCCCGCTATTTTCAGCAGGGAGCCAGGAGACTGGGCCCTCCCCCAGCAAAAAGCCCCAGCCAGATATACAGTGGTCCTGTGGGGTACAAAAAGCCCTTTCCAGCACCCAGACCAGCCAGGGGAGGCAGAGAACATCCTGCTGCCCAGCCCCAAGCTCCCAGGACAGGTCTGGAGACACCAAATGAGGCAACTTTGAGGCAGAATATCAGCTGGAATTCCCCAGATCATCAATCCCTCCTCTTGCCTCCCTCTCAGGGCACAGGGGGAAGAATCTGACTCCAAGGAAAGCTCCCAGGGGCAAGGGATCCCAATAAATAGAAATAAGGGATGGAGTAACTGAAGGGACAGTGGGACAGCAGAGTTTCTCCCAGCAGCACAGTGCTGAGAAACCCACACCAAGACTGCTGGCAGCACGGAGCAGGGGCAGTCTCAGAGCTGCTCAGTCCAGACAAGCCAAGGAACTCCCTGTGCAGTCTCTCAGCAGAGCAAAAAAAAAAAAAAAACCACCAGAGCCACTGCCAAATTGCACTTTCAATGGATTTTCCAGTGAAAGGACTCTCCAAATCTGAGCTAAACAACTGTGGAGAGACAAGTGACAGCTCCAAAATCTGGGAGGGGCTGCACCCAGGTCTGCTCAAACCTACACAAGGACTGAGTCCCACCTAGCCAGAGCACAGTGACACACAATGCCTTCCCTCGAGGGAACTGGAGCTTTTATTGCCTAGAAACAAGTTCAAAACACAGCTCAGGCAAAGCCCAACTTCCACCCAGCCTTGTTTGTCCAGAGGCTCTTCAGAATGTCCAGCTGTTTTCCTGGGCCAGAAGCTCATGTAGGGCCCCACTCTGAATCCAGCAACATCAGCACCAGCACAGACACTGCAGGCTTCACCCCCACACCCGCTCCAAGGTGGGCACAGCTCTGCCACGTGCTGGAGATACAGAGATACACGGCACCATTCCGGTCCTGCCTCGTCAGTCCTTAGGGATGTCCAGCTCTAGCTTCCTCAAGGTTTTTTGGAAGAAGGGGGGCAGCTTGCAGACAAAGTCTAAGGGCTGGCCCAGGGGCAGGCGGAGCCGGTGGGCGTGGAGGTGCAGGGGCAGGTGCCGAGCCTTGCTCTGCTCCAGCTTCAGCCTCCTCAGGGTGAGCTCAGGAAGCTTCTGCAGCAAGGATGGAAAATGGTCCCTTCAAAACTGCAGCTTTTCAGCTGGGACTTGAAAACCCCAGCCCACGAGGAGCTGGGGGACACAAGGGGCTGTATCCAGCTCCAGCTGCTCCCTAGGGCAAGACCTGCCTTACCTGGGGTGCCAGTTTGCTCCAGTGAGAGTATTTGTGATCCCCCAGGATGGGGCACCCCAAACCATAGGCCAGGTGAACCCGGATCTGGTGCTTCACCCCTGAAGAGAAAAGGGGAAGAAGAGAAAGGTGGCATCCAGCCTGTGCCAGGCCTTTGCACCCACCACCCTCAGTGCTGGATAACGCCACGCCAAAATCACTGGCAGCCAGCAAACAGCTTGGCAGCAAAGCATCGCCCCAGCAGCGCTTATTCCCAGAGCTCTGTTCCAAAAAGGATTCCAGTCATTTCTAGCGACAAGTTCCCCCTTCCAGAGCTGCTGCTGACTGCACAGAGAGCAGACCCAGCCCCGGGCCAGCCCTGCAGGCCTCACCGGTGATGGGCTGGAGCTCCAGCAGCGAGCAGGCGGCGGCGCTGGCCAGCCGGCGGTACCGCGTCACCGCGCTCTCGGCACTCCGGTTCTTGCGGATTTTCATCACCGTCCCGTCCTCCGGACGCAGGCGGTAGTTGGGAGCCAGCGTCATCTGAAGGGTGGTGAGAGGGGGAGTTGGGGGAGGCAGGAGGAGATGCTGGGGTTGCCTGGCCAGAACGGTGGCTGAAGGAACACGGGACTGACCTTGTAGTGAGACTGGTGGCTCTGCACCTCCTTTTCCACGATGGGGATCTCTACAATGCCCTCAACGGGGTCTGGGTCCCCCAGGACAACTGCCCTGGAAAGGGAAAGCAGAGGTCTGCAGGGTGTTACTCACACCTCCCCTCAGCTCCTCTCCCTCGACCCAGTCCCACAAAATAGTGCTGAAGGAGAGAGATAAGCAACACTCCCTACTTCCACAAAGCCTCCACACCCCAGGGATTGTCCCCTCCTTTTTTTAAACCCCCTTCACAGCCCCTTCTTCACTCAAACCTTTCCTACCAGTAGATCTTCTCCACCTGACGGGTTTTGAAGAGCAGACGGATCTTCTCCGCTGCCTCCTTGCTCCGTGCCAGCACCATCACGCCCATGGTCTCCTTGTCCAAGCGGTGGCAGAGGTGGAGGGGGTCAGCTTTCATGTTCTCCAGCATCTTGGCCAAAATGGGCAGCACATCAGCGATGCAGTTCTTGATGCCGGGGCCGCCTGTGTGACCCAGGGCAGCAAGGAGTCTCAGCTCTCGTACTCCCCATGCACCCTAAATCACCCCAAAATGCAAGGGGAAGGCTGAGATCTGCCAGTGACCAAACCCTCCCTGGGAAGGGAAACACCAGCACGGGAGGGACAGAGACAGAGGACCCCTGTCAGCACTGTGGAGCCATTTCCATGCCCCACTCCCCCTCACCGTGCACGGGGAGCCCGTAGGGTTTGTCTATCACCACAATCTCCTCGTTCTGGTATACAGTTCTCTGCTTAAGGATCTTGGCCAGGACATTGGGGTGAACCTGCTGCAGCTGCTGGCTCAGTGCAGCGAGTTCCCGGAGCCATCGCTGCGCCGGGTCCTTGGGGGTCTGAGGAGAGAACGAGACACCAGCGGTGGGGGATAAACAGCTCCTGGCTGTCACCCAAACCTGCACTGGGACCTGCTCGCCTTCCACGTGCTCCTGCTCCACGACTGAGGGACAGAGTGGAATCCACAGGATCGGGACAAGCTCGGTCAGTGGCCCTGGGGAACCTCGTGAGGTGTAACAAGGCCAAGGGCAGGTGCTGCACCTGGGTCAGGGTAAACCCCAGGATGAATCCAGGCTGGGGATGAAGGGATGGAGAGCAGCTCTGGGAGAAGCACTTGGGGTGCTGTGGGTGAGAGCTGGACAGGCCCTGGCCCAGAACCCCCCTGTGCTGGGCTGAGCCCCAGCGTGGGCAGCAGGGAGGGGGGGATTCTGCCCCTCTGCCCCCTCAGGTGAGACCCCACCTGCAGAGCTGCCTCCAGCTCGGGGGTCCCAGCACAGGGAGGACCTGGAGCTGCTGGAGCCAGTCCAGAGGAGGCCAAGGAGCTGCTCCAAGGGCTGGAGCCCCTCTGCTCTGGAGCCAGGCTGGGAGAGCTGGGGGTGCTCTCCTGGAGAGGAGAAGGCTCCAGGGACAGCTCAGAGCCCCTTCCCGGGCATAAAGGGGCTCCAGGAGAGCTGGAGAGGGACTGGGGACAAGGGATGGAGGGACAGGACACAGGAAATGGCTTCATGCCGACAGAAGACAGAGTTAGATGGGATATTGGGAAGGAATTCTTCCCTGTGAGGATGGTGAGGCCCTGGCACAGATTGCCCGGAGGAGCTGTGGCTGCCCCGTTCCTGCAAGTACCCAAGGCCAGGCTGGACAGGGCTTGGAGCACCCTGGTCTAGGGAAGGTGTCCCTGCCCATGGCAGCGGGTGGCACTGGATGTTTTTCTCGTCCCATCCCACCCGCTCCCTCTCAGCCCCGAGTCCCGCTCCCCATGGCCGCCCGCGCTGTGCACGCCGGGAGTTGTAGTCCGAGGCCGCCGGGCCCAGCGGCCCGCACTCTGCTCACCTCTCGCTGTTGCTCCTCGCTCCTCCGCAGCCGCTCCGCCAGCTCCTCGGCCCGCAAAGCCGCTGCCGTCCGCCCGCTCCCGCAGATTCCGCGCACCGCCCGGGCCAGCCCCGCGCCTCTCCCCCAGCAGTGCCTCACCGCGCCGCCGCCCGCCGCCATCTTCCGCCTCCTTCTCCGCGTCCCTCTGCCGCCCAATGGCGGCGCCGCGGCTGCGGCACCGCGCAGCGCCTGTCCAATGGGAATGCGCCCCGGCTGAGCGACAGCCGCGCTGGCCAATAGCGGCGCGCGGGGCTGTTCAAACGGCGGCGGCGGTTGCGGCCGCACCGGAGCGGTGGGAGCGGCGCGGCCCGGCCGGGCCTGAGGTACCGGGGGCGCGGGGTGGGGTGGGGGTCCCAGCCCAGCACGGCCTCAGCTCCCCCAGCGCTGCCCCACTGCGCGCTGAGGGCGCTGAGCCCCCTCCCATTCCCCCCAAGCCAGAACACAACACCGTTACACCGGATTTCTTCAGATTTATAAAAAATAGCACTGAAAAAACGCTTTTTTTTTTCAATAATAGTAGTACAAAAAAAAAAGGGGCGAAGCGTCAGCTGCCCCTATGCCGAGGTGCCCCGTCACTCGCTGTCCACACAGATCCTCTTGGGCAGCTGCTCGGGGGCTCCAGTGCTGCCCCGCTTGCCCTCGGGGGGCTCCGCGGCCCCGTCCCCCGGCCCCGGGGGCGGCTCGATGCGGCCCCTCCGCACGAAGTGCTCGATCCGGGCCTCCAGCCCCTCGCATCTGGGCCGGGCCAGCAGCGGCTTGTAGGTGCGGGCTTGGACCCCTTCCACGAAGCCGCTGATCTGGCTGTGGAGGGGGGGCTGCAGCTCTCCCCAGGGCACCAGGCTGCTCCCTGGACCTGCGACATCATGGAGAAAAAACATTTAATTACCCCTTCCTTTCTTTTTTTTTTTTTCTTTTTTTAAACCAGTTAATCCTCTGTAATTCACAGAATCCCATAATGGTTGTATTGGAACGGACCTTAAAGCTCATCTCGTTCCACCCCCTGCCATAGCAGGGACACCTTCCACTGTCCCAGGCTGCTCCAAGCCCCAATGTCCAGCCTGGCCTTGGGCACTGCCAGGGATCCAGGGGCAGCCACAGCTGCTCTGGGCACCCTGTGCCAGGGCCTGCCCACCCTCACAGGGAAGAATTTATTCCCAATATCCCATCTAACCCTGCCCTGTCAGTGTGCATTCCAAGGTATTCCCCCCAAACTCCCTCTACCTTTTCTGGAGGCCACGGGAGCAGCATCCAGCCCTGCCAGCATGTCCCGGAGCACGTGGGTTTTGACGGCGTGGCTGGCCCAGAGCTGCTGCAAGTGTGTCACGTTGAAGCCCTGCACCTCTGGGTCGTAGAGCCACTGCAGGTCTGGGAATTCGCAGTCGTACAGGACCAGGGGGAACTCGACCGCCATGCTGGGGACAAGGACAGGAGGTGGGACCACAAAAAGGCTCACAAACAATGGAGCTGCCAAAACCAGCCCTGACCTTCATAGAACATCCGTTCCGAATAAAAAGTTACTTAATTTTCACCAAATACCAAGGACTACAGCTATCAAAGCTTTGCTCGAGAGCAAGAAAGCAGAGATCCTTGTGGATACGTTCCAGTGAGGCCGCTGGCAGCCTGTTTCCCTGCGTGAGACTGCTTCACGTGCTGGCAGGGACACGGCTTGCCAGCGGCACTCCAGGCACGGCTGTTGCTCTGAAGAGCAACCCGCTGGGTTTTCCAGAGCAGTCCCTACCTGTACTGCGGTTTCCGGGGGTTCTTCTCCACGTTCAGCAGCTCGTCAATGACGTCCGGGCTCTCCATGCCCTGGCCAATGAGGAAGAGCACGGCCATCATGCAGCGGACCTGGTGGTACAGGAACGCCTGTCCCTTCACCTCGAACTGGCACAGCCGGAAGGGATCCCATGGCCCGGCTTCTCCTCCCCCGTCCACCCACGTCACTCTGGCGCTGAGGATCGTCCTCTGGAAGTTGAGCACCCCGTTGGCCACGTCCATCTTGCAGAGGTTGCGGAAGTCGTGGGTGCCCACGTAGCGCCGGGCGGCGGCGTCCATGAGGGCCACGTCCAGCCGGGCGCAGGGGAAGAAGTACCGGTAGCTCCGGCTCAGGCAGCTGAAGCGGGCGCTGAACTCCGGCGCCACGGGGGCCCAGGCCAGCACGCGGATGTCGGGCGGCAGCACCCTGTTGAGGATGTGGGTGTAGCGCAGCTCCTCCTGCTGCCCCTCGCCCGCGAGGCCGTTGAGCTGCTGCCCCTCTGGCAGGCCGGAGCGGAGATCCAGGGAGATCACCTGCGGAAATGAGGAAAGCCAGGATTAGAGCGCGGACGGTCGGGCGCAGCGGCGTGCGGAGCCAAGTCTTCCTACACCTCTGGGAAATAAATCCAGGATCTCCTACAGATGAAGGTGGCTTCAGTCAGGCAGTCCTGCCATGGCAGAGCTGTGAGTGCCTCTGAGGACCCGAGCAGATGCCACGGATTCCATTAATAAAACAGGGAAAGTTGCAGGCTGCCTACGTAGCGCGCTCTCGGAATGGCTTCAGCTTTAGTCACTGGGTTATAATGTGCTTTTTTTTCCCAAGCTGGAGGTGATGACTTGAAGGCAGTAACAGCCTGGCTGGCTGGGAAGCCTGGTGTGGGAACAAGTTCATTCCCACTGTGGGTGCTGTGTGCTGAAGTGGTGCAAGAGAAGGCACCAAATGCCCTGATTTTATGTGGCTCATCCTGTGAAGGAGAGCAGAGCAGCCATTTGAGGGTAAACTTCATGCCAGCTTTGCTTTCCGTGCTGGGATGGGAGGAAGGAGACCCAGCCCTATGGTGAAGCCACCAGGGTTGCACTCTTCCCCAAGGTCTCAGCCAGCCGGATGGCTCCGTGCCCACTGAGCGGGCCAGCCTGCTTCCCTCCCTCCAGCTCCCACTCCCACGCTCCCTTCCGCTGGCTGCAGCTTCCCTCAGACCCTTCTGTGCAGGAATTCAGCTGCCTGATGCTGCGGGAAGTGAGCCAGTTCCTGGGAATTTTGGGTTTTTGTAGGGTTGGCAAGTTAAATCAGCTGAGAGGGCCCTGCAAAGGGCAGGGCATCACCGAGCTATTGGGGAATCTGCAGCCTAAAACATGTTTTATCCTTCCAAAACAGAGTCCTGGAAAACAAGTTCAACTAATATGGAGGGAAAATGGCACTAAAAAGGCTTCAAATGTCTGAAATCATCATTCCACATGCAGGAAGCCATTGCCAGGTTCACTTCCAGGGTTAAGAGCTGATGGCTTTTAAAGAACAAATCCAAGCTGTGCTGTGGGACAGTGATCCCATCAGATCTCCATCCCACCCAGGAGAACCCCCGGGAAGTCCCACGGAGAGGCTGACCTGCCCGAAGGCACTGACGCCCTTGTCGGTGCGCCCGCAGCGGTGGTAGTTGGACGTCTGTCTGTCGTCCACCAGCCGCGTCTTCCTCAGGGCTTCAAAGAGCTTCTCCTCGATGGTGTTGGGGGTGTTCTCCTGGCTGGCAAAGCCCTGGTAGCCCCAGCCCAGGTAGGCGATGCGCAGCGCCACGTGCCTGCGGCTGTGGGCCCCGAAATCGAAGGGCCGTTGTTGGCGTTTCCTGCCTTTCCCAGGGGCTGGAGGAGCCTCTTTCCTCCCGGCACCCTCCTTGTCCTCCCGGAGCTTCTCCTGCAGCCGCTTCACCTCCACTTCCAGCTCCTGCACCCTCCTCAGGAGCTGCTCATGGTCAGTAGCCGAGCTCTCTTCAGCCATAGCCACCACCTTGGAGTGTCAGTTTGTTGCTGGTGGATCCTTGGGGTCTGCAGGGAAAGAAAAAAATGGTAGATTTGCATTTTTATGTGGTTTTTATTAGATCTCTAGGCTTGTTCTGCAAAATAAGTTACCAACAGAGTCAGTATTTATTGTCTGAGCTCCTTGGTGTTCCCAGGGGAACACAGGCAAGGGCCACCAGGGCTTAGCTCGGGCAGCTTCATCTCACTGCGATCTCTTTTTTTGGACTCTTCAATCACTCCTCTTCCCCCAGCTGATGGGATCTGCTCCGTCAGCAGCAGCACGTTCCCGGCGAGCCGTCAGGGAGCCCTTCTCGCTTTCACACCTGCATCCCCGCTGCAGACAGCGCGCTGACGGCTGCCACTCATCCCGCCCCACCATCTGCTCCCGCCCTTCCCGGCGCCACCGGCAACACTTGCGGCTTTTCAAATCCCCCCCGAGAGATCCTAAACCCGTGCCGAGAGTGGAATCCATGTCTGGATCCCTTTTTGTCACAGGGCTGGAGGTTTACTATCACCAGAGTCATAAATGAGCATCTAAACACAGTGCACTGAGCCCTTCCCTCCTTTGGACGTAAGACACCCTCTTGGATGTTACTCGATTAAATTATGACTAGATACTGTGGGTTTAGAAGCAGAGGCACAAGGAAAAAACATTAATCTCTCGCCCAGTGTGTGGAACCTGTCCTGTGTTTTTTCCATCAGGACTTTATCACATAATTAATTCTAGTGTAGTCTTCTGGCAGGAATTTAGGGGTTGTGTTTGTGTCACTGTAGGGAAGAGCCTTCTGCTGGCAGCAGGAGATTTAGCAGTTCACTGAGGACACCCCCAACCTAAATCAACACCCCTGAACCCAAAAACTTGAGTCTCAGAGCCCCTTTGACGTCTTTAACCAGCCTGAATGTGCTGCAGTAAATTAACCCTGGTTTCTTTTTCTGCAGAATCCACCCAGTTTGGTGGGAATCATGGAGAATGTGCTAGGAACAGAGGGTGAGGAGCAGCTGGCAGACGATCTGAGCCAGCTGAGCACCTGGCAGGGAAGCAGCGAAGGGCCCTCACGTTCCCATGATGATCCCTATGCCCAGGCATCCATCATTTCTCGCTCCCGTCCCGTGGATGAGAGGGAGACCAGGAGGTTGGTGATGAAGAGGAAGGTGCTGAGACACAGACCCGATGGAAGAGTGGAGGTCTCCAACGAGTCACCATCGAACATCGTGGCAGATATCGATACCGACTCACGGAGCCTGGAGCATTCCAGGACTTTTCTGGATGACACCATCTCCAGAGGGGAGCTAGATACCAGCAGCAGCTGCTTGGAGGAATGCCTGCACTGTGATGACGATTGCTGGCTCCTTGAGGACAGGCCCTGCTCTCTCCTCAGGGATTTTGGAAACGACACTATATCCGAGCACACCATCGCAGGGGCATCGCCCACGTCCTACATCGTTGCACAGGTGGACAAAATGAAGAGAACGGACCCAGCGGCCAAACTCCGGTATTACAAAAAGGAATGGGAGAGATTCAGCTTTCCCGGGGAGGATTCCCACCAGGAGCTGCGCTGGGCCGTGCGGAAGCAGATGCTCCGGCCGGGGCCGCCGCCGCGGCCGCAGAGCCGCGTCGTGCCCCCCAACAGGTACGTGGTGCCCACGCTGAAGAAGCGCGAGTCCCTGCGCTTCCGCGTGCGCCGCGACCTGGCCCGCGGCCTCGTGCCCCGCCGCTACACCTAGAGCAGCCCAGGCTGCCGCCTCCTCCTCCTCAACAGCCTCCGGCAGCTGGAAAACCCCCCCGGTGCGCTTCAGGCGGGTTACGTTTTGCTGTGGAGGAGGTTTTCTTTGCGACGTCTCAACAATATCTTTTTATCTTAATAAAGCATCTGCAAAGGTTTCTTATTGTTCTGTGGGTTCATTAGAAACGCTGCAGGCAACAGCCATTATTCCAGACTTATCTCTGCATCACCTAACTCTGCTCCCTTTGCCTTATTTTACCTCGTCTTTAAAATAAAGGAGCTTTAGGATGGAAGCAAGTTATTATTAGCACTAGTAGTAGTGTTTTTACTATTATTAGCATTAATTTTTTCCCAGATACGGGAATGGACTGAAAAGGCAGCAGTTCTGGTGCAGGAAAGGGTCCCCAAAAGCTCAGTGGGATGGCTGGAAAAGGGAGCGGGACAATGGGAAGCATGTGACAGCTGCAGCCTGGAGTCCTGTGTCCAGCTTCCCCTGAACCTCCCCCGGACGTGATCCCAGATGGGTGACACACAAGCTTGAGGACCCGGCTGTCACCCCACATTGCAGGAGTTCTGACATCCCAGGGGACCTTCCAGGTTGGTGGTCCCTGGCTCTGTAGCACCCTGTGGATCCCCATCCATCTGTGAAGGGGTCTTTGCCCCCCAGAACCCTTGAAACTCTCCCCAAACCCTATGGGGGACAGCACCCCAACCCTACAGCCTCCCTGCTCCTTCAGCACCCAAGGGCCCCTTCCCTCCCCTCTCAAACTCTGTGGGGTCCCTGCCTGCAGCAGGGGACTCTTTCTGCTCCTCAGGGTCCCTGTCATCCAACTCCCCAGGAACCCCCATTATTCTATGGGGCAGTCTCTATTCCCCAGAGACCCCCAAAACCTTATGGGGACCAGCGCTGGCACCATGTAGGATCCCTCTGTGCACCTGGGGACCCTCACTGCCCTATGGGGTCCCTGTCCCCCAACAGCCCAGGGACCCCCCAAAGCCCCCCCTGCATCTCCATCACTCTGGAGATCTTTCCCCTCTTGGTGTCTCGGGGGGTGGGGGGACACACAGCCCCCACACCCTGCGTGGTCCCCGTCTGCAGCAGGGGACTCTCCCTCCTGCATGGTCCCTGTCCCCACGTCCCAAGGGCTTCCCAGCACCCCATGCGACAGGCTCTGTCTCCCAGGAACCCCCCAAAACCTCATGGGGACGGGTGTGGGCACCCCACGGAGTCCCTGTGTGCAGCAGGGGACCCTCCCCGCCCGTGAGGTGCCTGTGCCCGGCACCCCCAGGACCCCCCCTACCGCGGGGTCTCCGCTCCGCCCGGCTCCCCTCGGCTCCGGGCCGAGCCCGCTCCCGCCGCGGCCGCTGCCGGATGTTCCCGCCCCATCCGGCGCTGCCGGCACCGAGGGACGGCTCCATGGCGGAGGCGGAGCGNGAGAGAGGTGGGTCCCGGAGGCCCCCGGGGGTCTCGGTGTCAGCCCCAGCACGGAGCGACCCCCGCGGGGTCCCGAGGGAGGGGCGGCCGCTGCCCCCGGGGGTGCGGTGAGGGGGGGGGAGAGAGAAGAGGATTCTCATGACAAGCCTTTTGTTGTAAACTAAAACACGAGAAGTTCCACAGTGGCCTGAGGAAGAGCTTCTCGCCGTGGAGAGCGGCAGAGCGCTGGGGCAGGCTGTCCCGGGAGCTCCTGGATTCTCCCTCCTTGGAGACATTCCAGCCCTACAGGAACACGTTCCTGTGTCACCTGCTCCAGTTGACCCTGCCTTGGCAGGGGGTTTGGACTGGATCATTTCCAGAGATCCCTTCCAACCCTAATGATTCTGTGACCCCGTTTGTTTTATTTACGGAGCTGCTGCCTTTCCCAGTGCCGCTTGCGGAGCTCTCGCTGATGAACAAGTTGATCCACACGTCCCTGGTGGAGTCCCAGCAGCACGTGGAGATCCTGCAGCGGGACCCCAGCTCCCCGCTCTTTTCCATCAAGACCTTCGAGGAGCTGCCCCTGTGAGTTGCCACAGCCCCCAGCCCCACCAGGCTCCAGCACCACCAGCCTCCTTCACGTGGGCGCTTGGGATGCTTTGTTTCCACAGGAAGAAGGAGCTCTTGCAGGGGGTTTATATGATGGGCTTCAACAGACCATCCAAAATCCAGGAGCAGGCTCTGCCGCTCATGCTGGCATACCCGTGAGTAGGCAGAGATCCTTGGCATCTCGGCACTGTGGTGCCAAGCAGCAAGTCCCCGACCCCTGCACTCCACTAAGCTGCTTTTGCCTTGCAGGCCCCAAAATCTGATTGCCCAGAGCCAGTCAGGGACAGGGAAAACAGCAGCTTTTGTCTTGGCCATGCTGAGCAGAGCCAGTGCCAACGAAAAATACCCGCAGGTAATGCAGGACAGGGAGAGCTGCTGCAGGAGGGGTTGGGCCGAGTGCCCCGGACACTGCCAGGGACAGAGCTTTGGGCTTTGTCCCCGTTTCTGTGTGACTTCACCCACTGGAGTGGGATGATAAACCTCCAGGGCCCATCACAGTGGCAGGTAGGACCAAAAGCACGGTGCCCACCTCAGGGAGGTGCTTTGACTTGCCAGAGTGGATCAATCCAGGCTATCCTGGAACTGAAGTTTTGAGGAGCAGCTGCAGACACTGCTGGTTTCTGGTGGCCAGATACTCCCAGTCCCCTCTCTGGGTGCAGAACCAGTTTGTTGGCTGTTTCCAGCCATGTAAGATCTCCTCTTGTGCGTATGAATAGTGTGACTGAACTAGGGCATGGGACCGAGCTGCACCGTGCTTCTGAGAGGAATTTCCTCTTCAAAAATAGAGGCAGCAGCTTCTTTCTGCCCCCTTGGCTGGAGCTGGGAGCACAGCCCAGCTCCTGAACCTCCAGAAGGTGCCCTGTCCCCTGCGCCTCGGTGCTGTGGGATGCTGCTGTGCTCCTCTTGCTGTCCCTGCCCAGCGTGCCCCATCCTGGGCCTGACAGCTCCTTCCTCTGCTCTCCTGCCAGTGCCTCTGCCTGGCTCCCACCTACGAGCTGGCTCTGCAGATCGGGCAGGTGGTCCGGGCCATTGGGAAATTCTGCACGGACATCAAGGTCAACTATGCTGTCCGGGGAAACCGAGGTGAGTCCAGCCTGGCACAGCTCCAGAAATGGGAATGGAGCACAGGGACCCCTCTTTAGAGCCTGGAGCCACCAGGAACCGCCCAGACCTCCATGAAGGGCAATAAAGTAATGTCTGTTCCCTTCTCCTGCTGAGGAGGCTTTTCCACCATCACTGGCTGCTTGCAGACTCCCTTTTCCCATGTGGGGCTGGTTCCCACACCCCAAGGCTGTAGGGAAGTGTCATGATGACCCCTCAAAGGCATCACTGAGCAGCCAGAGGCTGAGCAAGCCAGGGGAAAACACAGGGCACCAGAGAGCTCCATGCCTGGGGGCAGCCAAATGCCTTTTCCCCCCTTGCAGTTCTGAAGGGCACGGTGCTGGAGGAGCAGATCATCATCGGAACGCCGGGCACCACACTGGACTGGTGCTTCAAACAGCGTGTCCTGGACCTGACCAAGATCTCCTTGTTCGTGCTGGATGAGGCCGACATCATGATCGACACTCAGGGCCTCTCCTGTCAGAGCATCCGCATCCACAGGTGAGGATTCCTGAGGGCTGGTGTCCTGCTTCCCTGCTTTCCCCTCTCCTCCTAATATGTAAACCTACTCTCCTTCAGTGTGAAGCCATTCACCCCTTTTCCTATCACTCCAGACTCTTGTAAGAAGTTCCTCTCCATCTTTCTTGTCAGCGCTGTTGGCTTCCCTTTCCATTCAAAGCAACACAAAATCAGCTTAAATTAGGGTTAATGGGCAGCAGCTGCTCTCGGGGGTTGACAGAGCTTTTTTCCCTGCCCCAGGGCTCTTCCCAAGAGCTGCCAAGTGCTGCTGTTCTCAGCCACTTACAAGGAACCCGTGCGGGCCTTTGCGGAGCGGATCATCCCCGACCCCATGGTGATCAAGCTGCGCGAGGAGGAGCTCACCCTGAGCAACATCAGGCAGTACTTCATGGTGTGCCAGAGCTCACATGAGCAGTACAGAGCCCTCTGCAACCTCTATGGCAGCTTCACCATCGGCCAGGTCATGATCTTCTGCCAGGTAAGGCCCCTGCCTGGGAGAGCCCTGCACTGCCCCTCTCCCGTTGGGAATGGCAGCAATGGGTCATTTTACAGTGTTACCACAGTGGGCTCCTCCCAAGACCCCCAAAACAGAGAAGCAGACCCCAGGGGAGTGTTGAAAACTGCCATGAGCTCCCTGAAAAGGGGCAGGGGACTCTGGAGTGGGAATTGCTGGCCTCAGCCTCTCCCCTCGTGTCCAGACCCGGAGGCTCGCAGACTGGCTGTCAGGGAAGATGAGCCAGGACGGGCACCAAGTGGCCATCCTGACGGCCGAGCTGACAGTGGTGCAGCGGGCCAGCGTCATCCAGCGCTTCCGTGAGGGCAAGGAGAAGGTCCTCATCGCCACCAACGTCTGTGCCAGAGGTATCCTTGGAAACCCAGCGCCCCTCCCATGGCCCGAAATGCACCGGGCCTGCCGTTCTTCCACGTGGGCTTGAGCAGCAGATCCTGTGGGACGGTGTGTCCCAAGAGGATCCCTTCCCTCTCTTCCAGGGATTGACGTGCAGCAGGTCACCACCGTGGTGAACTTCGGCCTGCCCGTGGACCAGGACGGCGAGCCGGATTTTGAGACCTACCTGCACCGCATCGGGAGGGCCGGACGCTTTGGGCACCGCGGCATCGCCTTCAGCGTGGTGGAGAGGGAAACCGTGCAGCTGGTGCACAAGATAGAGGAGTATTTCCGTGAGTACCCGCATGGATCCAGCGCTCTGGGAGGCGGGGTTGGGGCTGTGGTCCCCTCCAGCTCTTTTCCTATTCACAAATGGACCTTGTCAGGCTGCTCCTCTCCCCTGGGCTCTTCTCACTGGGAACAGGCGACAGATGCAGCTTTTAGGGTGATTTTTGCTCCCCAGCAGGCAAATTTCCCAAGAAACAGCCCCAGAGGTTGTGTGCAACTTGCAAGGGACATTATCAGTACCCAGGATGCCTCAGCACTTTCTTTTTTTCCCTCCTTCAGGCATTTTTTCTGCCTTTCCTTGCAAGCCCTTGTTCCAGGGGACCTGGTGCCCTGGCTCAGCTCAGCCCTGGCTGTGGGAGCGGAGATGGCAGCTGTGGAAATCTTTCCCGAGTGGAAATTGATTGTCACTTGTCAAAATCAAGAGGATTTTCACGGGATTTGCCGGATGCCGTGGCTGCACCGACGGCTTTTTGAATCCCAGTGCCTGTTTTCCCTGTGATTTTTACAGGGAGGAAGGTTATAGAAACCTTCTGATGGGCAGGAAACGGTGTCTCTTCCTCAGCTCTGGCCTCAGAGCCACTCAGCCCTCTTGGTTCCACTTGTCTGTGGAAGCTGGAGTGAGCCTGAGGCAGACACCAGGCAGAGACGAGACGAGCCACACGGTCCAGCAAGATCATTGCTGCACAGTAGAAGCAACGAGCAGCTGGAACGGCTGGCATGTGGATGAGTCCAACCACAGCCATGGCCAGAAGGAGCCAGTGCGAGGATGAACTTGAGGATACGAACCTTCCCTGTCCTGGCTGCCTGCGGAGGTGGGAGCGGGCAGCAGGAGCTCAGCTGAGCTCTGCGTGCTGCTGCCGTGGGGCTGCTGCTGGTGCTTGCTGCCGTGCCCTGGCTCTGCCCTGACCCAGCTCCCCTCCTGCTTTCTCCCAGCTGATTTCCCCACTGATCCAGCTCCCCCTGCGCTTCCTCCCAGTTGATTTCCCTGCCGAGGGAAATGCTGCAGTGAGCACTCCGGGAGCTTCCCAGCTGGCGTGGGGCACTCAGGTGGCACAGGGAACTCTGCACTCACCTCCCAACAATTGCTTTTTCATTCCTACAGAGACCACCATCAAGCAGCTGGACCCGTACGACATGGACGAGCTGGAGAAGCTTGCAGCTGAGTGAGGAGCAGGGATTCGTTCTCCCAAATCCAAGTTCTAGTTCTAAACAGGAGGAAAAGTTACAGGGGAAAACTTCCCGGTTCTCTTGTATCCTCCTGAAGCTGTTGAGTTTTGTTGTGTTGCCTGAGGAGAGGCTGGAGCAAACCTCATCTCGCTAGGTGGCAGCAGGAATCCACTGCTGCCGTCCCAAATCCCAGGGCGAGACCCGAGTGTTCAGGATCCCGGCAGAGCAGGAGAGAGGTTGGACCCCCGGGGGTCCGAAATCCAAGTGTTTGGGGTCCTGTCGGTGGGGGAGAGGTTGGACCCCAGGGGCCTGAAATCCAAGTGTTCAGGGACCTGGCAGTGTGAGGACAGAAGTTGGACTCCAGGGACAGGGCTGTGTTTGTGCCTTTGTTAATCTTTAATAAATGGAATTGTTTGTAATCACCAGGGTGGCTCCTTCTTTACCAAAATCATCTGAAATGTATCAGCCCTCACAGGAGGGGTTTGATTAGGTCAGTGTTGACAATGGTGTCATTTGCTAGGTTGGATACTGCCTCCTGCTCTCCTCACCCAAATTTCTCCCCAAACCCGACCTGAATGGGCACAAAAAGTGACCAAAACGTGATGAGAGCACAGCCAGAGGTGCGTGGCAGCAGGACCAGGACCTGGTGGGAGCAGGAGAGGGCCTGGCCCTGCCTCTGCAGCTCCTTGCTGCCAGCTTTAACCCTTTGGGACATTCCAAGCCCCAAGACCTCTTTGTGGGGAGTCTCACATTTGGCATTAACACTGTGATTTTGGCAACAAGCAATGAATTCTAATTAAAGGATCTGTGAGGGAGATGGGAGATGGGAGATGGCTGGCTCTTTTCCAGACTTTGCTGGGTGTTCCCTGATCCCCCTCACCACGTGTACCCCCAAATCCCCCTGGCTCGCTCCAGCCCCCTGGCATTGCCTTACGGCACAGCCGCCCCTATGAATGTTTGATGGTCTGGGGCGTGGCAGACAGTGGGAGATGAAATATCAAACCTCACTCCTTGCCCGGCTTCCCCAGCTCCAAACCCCCCAGCTTTGATCACAGGGGAGTGGCAGTGTATTTTCCCCTCCTTCAGCAAAAAAGAAAAAAAAATTGTGCATGGAGGAGGGAACACTCAGGAATTAAATTCCCACATGGGGGGAATGCAAGGATGCTGCCATTCCCACAGCAAGCGCGCCCGTCCTCAGCCCTGAGATTGCAGGGGCCCAGGCAGCAGCGGCGTCGGGTTCCCCCTGTGCCGGCAGGCCGATAAATAATTAACAGCTAATCAGGGCCGGGCTTAATTACCCGGGGGTAACCGGAGAGGAGGTCGCGCCGGAGAGCGCAGCGCTGCTTCGGCGAGCTGGTGCTGGACATGGCGCCATGGAGCGCGGCCGGGCAGCGCCGCCGCCTTGGAGGGGGCCCTGGATCCTGTGCCTGCTGCCGGCGCTGGCCGGGGGTGAGCAGCGGCGCGG
>VZRO01000428.1:88199-147246 GCA_013397915.1 Daphoenositta chrysoptera
TGGGCTCGGGCAGGGAGGTGGCCGTGGCCCCCGGCACGGGCGTGCTGGGCCGGGTGACGCTGCGCAACGGGACGCTGGAGCTGCGGGAGCTGCGCGTGGCCGCCCAGGGCCGCTTCCTCTGCCAGGGGCTCTTCCCGGAGCGGGGCCGGCTCCGCGTGGGCTATGCCGCCGTCCTCCTGCGCGTCCTGGGTAAGTCCCTGGCTGTGGCCACCCTGAGGGGCCCTGCTGGCCAGCAGCAGCCAGCATCACACTCCCCTAGACTGAGGTCAAGCCCAGCCCCCTGCCCAGTAGCCAGCAGAGTCGTCCACGGGCCAACAAAACACCCCCCTAGCCAACAAAGGGCTCCACAAGTCAATAAAGCGTAGCACAAGCCAGCATAGTGTCCCACGAGCCAATGCAGAGTCCCACTGGCCAACATGGTGGTTCACTAGCGTCTGTAGCACCTCCATTCACCAGCAAAGCACCCCACTAATTAGCAGAGTACCCTACCTGCCAACATAGTCTGCCACTAGCCAGCACAGCACACCGCTAGCCAATATGGCATCCCACCAGCCAACACAGCAGTCATCAGCCAAACCAGAGCCCCACCAGCCAGCACAGCACACCATTAGCCAGCAAACCTCCCTAGCCTCCAACTAGTGTAGCCCCCTACCAGCCAACATAGCAGCCCACCAGCCACCCTCGTTTCCTTGCCCTGGCCACCCGACCATCCCACCACCCCAAACTGGTCCCAGTAGCTACCCCAGCTAGTACCCATGCCCACAGCCAGGGCACCCCTCACTAGCCTGCAGGTGTCCTCGCTAGCCATTCTGCTGGCCTCTATAGCATTTCACTAGCCAAACAATCCATCCGGGCCGGGGGAGACGGGTGGGCCCTGGCGCCTTCTGATGTCTGTGGGGGCCGCTCACACTCGGTGCCCCCAGTGCCCGTCTCCAAGCCCTTCGTGCGGCCGACGGCGGCGGCGGCAGCGGAGGGGGCAGCGGTGGCCCTGACGTGCACTGTGCGGGAGGGGACGGAGCCGCTGAGCTTCTCCTGGCAGCACCAGGAGCCCCGGGGGGGTCCCTCAGTGACCCCCGCGGGGCTGGGGGGCTCCAGGGCAGAGCTGCAGCTGACACCTGCCAACCGCAGCCACACGGGCTGGTACGTCTGCACCGTGCGCAACGAGGTCAACAACCACACCAGCGACCCCGTCTACCTGGACATCGTCTGTGAGTGCCCTGGGTGCCACCAGCTGGGGGGGCATCTTCGGGGCTGGTGACATCCATGGCATGTCTGTGGCCACCACAAGGTCTCCACGGTTCGTCCATGGCCACTAAGCACCCTGCCACCATGGTATGTCCATAGCTATCATGGAACATCCATGGACATCATGTATCCTGCCACCGTGATGCCTCCGTGGCCACCACTTTGTCTCTATGGCCACCATGGTATGGCTTCTTGTTGCTTTGACGTATTCATGGCCATCATACACCCCAGCAGCATAAAGCCTCTCTGGCCACCATGGCCACCGTGTGTGCTGCCACCAGGATGCATCTGTGGCCGCTGTGCATCATGGTGTGCTCACAGCCCCCACGGTGCACCCTTTCTGAGGGGGCTTTGCCCTGCTTCCCACCAGCGGGAGGAAGCCCCAGGGAGGGCTGTGTCCCCTCTGTGGGGACGTCCCTGCCTAAAGGGCCCCGTGTCCCCACAGATGGCCCTGACGAGCCGGCCATCCGTGTGGAGCCCTTCTCCCCCGAACAGGGGGGCTTCTCGGCGGGCGAGCGGGAGGACGTGGTGCTGAGCTGCCTGGCCCCCTCCAACCCCCCCAGCCGCTACGTCTGGCTGCACAACGGCTCCCAGGTGCACGTCGGCCAGACCTACATCATCCCTGCCATCGCCCGCGCCCAGGCGGGCACCTACACCTGCCTGGCCGAGAACAGCCACCTCCAGACCCGCACCCAGGCCACCATCGTCCTCACTGTCTACTGTAAGTAACGCCCTGGGGGGCCGGCAGGTCCCCACGGGGTGAGATGGACCAGCGCAGCTCCCTGGTGAGGATGTGGGTGTGAGGGGCAATTTGAGGTGGGGCGGGGGGGAAACCCACTCTCTCCCCCAGTGCCGATGGTCTCCTGCAGATCCACCAGCCGGGAGCCCCAGCTGCTCTGCCCTGGCCACCAGTGACCAGCGGGATGTGGCCCTGCGGTGCCGCTGGCTCGGGGGCTTCCCCCTGGCCCGGCTGCGCTGGGTGGGCCCCCAGGAGGAGGAGGAGGAGGAAGAGGGGTTGATGGGGACCAGTTTTTCCATGGCCACCAGGATCCAGTCAGGGTCAGCCACCAGGAACGGCAGCTCCTTCTCCTGCCTGGCCTCCCACCCCGCGCTGCCACAGGGGGCTGCGTGTGGGACCACCCTGTGTGAGTGACAACGGGCCCGTCTGCCCCCAACCCCCTTTCTGACCTCCTGGTGTCACAGCAGAGCTGCAATGACCCCGTGCCATGGCCACACCACGGGATGGGCACTCCAGGGCGCTGCTGCCTTTCCTGGGACCTCCAGCTCTCTCCAGAACAGGGCGCGCCGTGGCACAGCCGGGATTGCCAAATCACCCACGCCCGGGGGGGGAGTGTCCCTTCTGGGGATGTTTTGGCACAGCGTGGCCGTGCCCCCCACCCTGACGCCGCTCCCTCCCGCAGGGGTCCCGTCCGGCAGCCCCACCTGCGCGGCGGCGGCCACCAAGGGTGACGAGTACGTGATGCTGCGGTGCCGCTGGGCGGGGGGCGCGCCGCTCGTCACCCTGCGCTGGCGGGACGGCGGGGGCCGGCCCTTGGGCGACCCCGCACCCTCCACCGCCGTCCTGGTGCTGAGCACCGACGGCAGCCTGGGGGGCCGGGAGTTCGTCTGCGTGGCCGCCCACCCGCTGCGGGCCGCTGCCGCCGAGTGCCGCCTGCGGCTGGGTAAGCTGCACCCGTGCCCAGTGCCCCCGCCGTGCCACCGTGGGGTGGCACGTCCCTGCCGGAACTGTCCCCTCTTGTCGCCGAGTAGAGGTCCCCGAGCTGGAGGCGGAGAGCGAGGTGGCGGTGCTGGAGGGCGGCGAGGCACAGCTCGCGTGCCGGCAGCGTGGCAGCAATGCCGACCTCGGTGCCACGGTGGCTTGGTACGACCCCAAGGAGCGGGAGGTGACACCGGGGCTGGCCAAGTACCGGCTGGAGCAGGGGGAAGCGTGGGTCAACCTCACCGTCCGGGATGCTGAGTGGCCGGGGGACAGCGGGATCTACCGCTGCACCGCCACCAATGCCGTGGGCACTGCCAGCCTCCCCGTCCGCCTCCGCGTGGACCGTGAGTCCTGGGAGGGGCAAGGCTGGGCTGGGGGCATCAAGGCTGATGGGGGCGTCGAGCCCCTCCTGCCGGGTGCCATCTCGCCGCAGGGTACCCGGCCCCCCCCAATGTCACCATCAGTAAGCTGCGGTACACGCGGGCGCGCACCGAGGTGCGGCTGGAGTGGCGGACGCAGGGCGCCGGCAACCTCACCGGCTTCGTGGTGCAGCGGCGCCAGACCAAGAAGCCCCTCCGGGAGACCCCCAGCCCCTGGGAAACAGCCGCCGGCGACATCGAGCCGCACTCCCGCGACCGGCGCCTGGGGGGGCTGGACCCCGCGGTGCTCTATGCTTTCCGCGTCCTGGCCGTCAACCACCGCACGGCCGGGCACCCCTCCGAGGTGCAGACGCCAGGTGAAGTGGGCAGGGGCTGCTGCTCCGCGGGGGCAGAGCGAGGGTTGAGTGGAGAAGGGCAGCGTTTCCATCCTGGTGGAGCTGAGGAGCCGAGTGTGAGCAGCCGTCAGCAGGTTTCGGGCACAGGCTCGCACCTTCCCTGGCCCTTCCGGGCTCTGCCCGTCCCTGCTGCCTGCCATGTTCCCTCTGCTCTCTTCCAGCCGAGCCTCCCTTCGAGGCGTACCCGGCGGTGACGGGGGCGGCGGTGGCAGGGATGCTGGTGGCCACCGCAGCGTCGCTCCTGGCCGTGCACTGCATCGCCCGCCACCGGGAGACCCTCCCACGTGAGTGCCAGGGCCGGGGGGCTCATCGGGGGCCGCAGCTCCACCCCCGACCCCCACACCTCACACCCACCTGTCTCCCCAGGGCTGCACGACCTGCTCTTCCGCACGTGAGTGCCCGAATCCCTGTGCCCCGCTGCTCCCGTGCCCGGGCACCAGCCGGACCCCGCGTGTGTCCCCAGGGCTGGTCCTGGCGCCCAGGAGCCCGTGGGCACGGCGGAGGATGCTGAGGCAGCCGCGGGCGGGGAGGAGGAAGCGGTGGCAGCACAGGGAGACTCCTCTGCCCCCAGCACGGCAGCGGGTGCCGAAGCAGCACCAGCACAGGGAGATTCGTCCCTCCCCAGCACAGCAGCAGGTACCGCACCCTGCGGCGAGCTGAGGGCTGAGCCACCCGCCCTGCTGGCCCAGCACCCACCCGGTGGCACCTGGGCTCCCCCATCCCTTGCAGAGCCGCTCTCGGCAGCACCGGGCACCACCGATGACCCACCAGTTAATGTCACCATCACCGTGACAGCGACACCGTGACCGCTCCGGCTTTTCCTCTTTCTTTCCCCTCCTCCTCTCCTGCACACCACGGGACGGCAGCACCCACCTGTGCCCCGGCAGGCTGGGAGGCAGCTGCCTCCAACCGCGGCACCCGGCGAAAGCCCCTCCGCCTCAGCCTCGGGCCTGCAGTTACTGCTGGAGCTAAAATAAATATTTAGGCTACAATAAATAGTTTCTCACCGATGGCAGAAAAAAAGCCCGAGGGCCAAAGCACCGCTCTCAGCCCCAGGGCTGGCATCGACTGGGGATGCTGCTTTGGGACTGTGCTGAGTTTTCTGTGGTGCAGAAACAGCCACAAAGCTTCTTGTGGGAAGGGGCCTTATCTTCACCCCAAACTCCCCACTTTCAGGCCAAACTGCAGGAGGTTACAAATAGTGATTGGAGATGTTTTTTCCCTGCATTGGTGCAAGCACGAAGGGAAGCAGGGTCCAAGGAAAGTGTCAGGCAGTTCCCAGCTTTCCTGAGCCCTCATCTTCTGGGGTGTGTGGAAACAGGGGCACCTTGGGCATCATGCTGTTGTATTTGGTTAATAATAACCCATTGGGAAGTATCAAGTGACACAAACCAACCTTGATCAGTGCCCACAGAGTATCAATCCCCACACCACCGATAAAGCAGCATCAACCCCTTTATCAAACCACCCCCAGAAATACAAACCCTACCCAAAGCCCCTGCAAAACCATCATTTCCAAACACGTAACATTCCAAAGGGATATCACAGCTTCTCTGGAAAACAGAGCATCTTTATCTGACACACCCACAATACAGGGGAGATTTAAGCAAGGTTGTTTAAAACCACGGTTAAATTTCAGTGTTTGGGGAAAACGAAGCAGCCAGAGGTAAATCCCACCACTCGCCTGCCAATCTCTGTTGGAAAAGGGGAAAGCCTTGCAGCAGGTCCTGCGAAGGGAAAATCCAGGCTGTGAGGATGAGATAAACAAAAAGGGAGGAGGGAGATCTGTGGTGGCTCTGGGGTACGTGGCAGCCAAAGCCCACAGGTGTGAAGTCCATGGTGCATAGAGAACTTCGGAACAAGGCAGCTCTAGCCGGGAGGAGGCACAACCCTACAAAAGAAAAAGGCAAAAAAATAAATAAAACCACAAATAATGCAGTAGAAGAGAAGGCTTTGGGGAGAGCTTATTGTAAGCACTAGTTTGCTTTATTTACTGGGATTGAATTTGGAAAGGAAAAATTGAAACACTCACCTAAGCCCTGCAGTTAAGGTTGCAGCACCTCCATCATGCTGTGTCTGGGATGGGTGGGTTCCTGACAGCTGTGCCCAGGGCTGGTGGGAGCTGCTTCACCATGACTGGTTTCATTTCAGAGCTATCCAAGCTGTCAGCGATCCCTCAAACCAAGAGCTGAACTGGATTTTGTCTTCTGCGAGTGGGAAAGTGAGACAGGCTGGATTTCCACCTGTACTTCTGCAGATATAAGGGTTATTGAGCACCTAAAGACACAGTCACTGACTCAAGTTCTGCTTCAAGCTGCACAGGAAAGGCTCAACCGAGGCTCATTTTTCTTATTAATCTTCTTATTTCCTCATTGGGATCTTCCCAGAGAAACCGAAAGAGGCCAGGAGGTGTTCATGGAAAGGAGGGTTCAAGTACCATGTCACCGAGCTGCCAGGGAGGTGGTAGCTGTTGGTCATTTCAGACCTGCTTAAATCCCTCTCTTGGGCTCCTTGGATGCGCTTGTCCCGCCGGGAAATTGCCACGGAAACACACTCCACATTTCCCATCCTCATTCTTTATATTATTACAATTCTTTTTTTATACACATAACCAGGCTAGTTTTGTGGTGTGTGGGGGGGAAGAAAAAAAAAACAAACCAACAAAAAAGGGATTTCAAGGCATAAATAATATAAAAAGGCAACCATTTTGAAACCAAGATACATTCATATGACACTACTACAAAAAATAAATAGTGACTCTCTCTGTTATAATTAACATCCCCCCGTGACTCCCTTTCAGCGATGCTGCGGTGCAGTTCCTGGCGTTAAGTGGGGACAACGGTCACTTCCTCAGGTTTCCCGCAGCTGGAGCTGACAAAGGTCCCCAGAACCATTTAGGGTGACTCCGGATGAACTCCATCCTGGTTTTTCCTTACAGTCCTTGGAAACAGGCTGAAGAATGAGGGGACTCCAACTCAAAATGTGGTTCGACGTTTCCGAGTGCACGCAGCTGCCGCCTGCAAAGCAAGAGCAGGGCCGGTGGTTGTCAGGTTTTTCAGGAGATTCTCTGTCAGCTTAACAGACCCACATGCCCCAAAAACTCTTAATTCCAGTGGGTGATGCTCTTTGGGCTCAGGCTCGTTCCCACCGTGCCAGGCACAAGCACAGGGCTTGGGCTCTGTCCCAACACAGCCCCGTATCGAACAGCTCACAGCGAGGAGCTCAGCCCAGCTCCCTCCCTGTGCCCATTCCTGCCTCCAGGATGGCTCTGGAATGCCTGTGTGTCAATGGGCACGCTGTGAGCCCAGCACCCATCACTCACAGCCTCCTCATGTGCTCCACGAGCCCTTTTCAGCTCCCTCCCTGTCCCCATTCCTGCCTCCAGGATGGCTCTGGAATGCCTGTGTGTCAATGGGCACGCTGTGAGCCCAGCACCCATCACTCACAGCCTCCTCATGTGCTCCACGAGCCCTTTTCAGAGGCATCAATCACAAGGGCATGACAGGACCAGGCACTGGAGCAGCACTGCTCCCGCTCTCCACGATGGGAAAGGCAGGACGCCTCACCTTCCTCAAGCCTGCTCTTACACGGGTTTAATTACTACCTTCTCCGCAATAAATTAAGCTCCCTACAGGCGTCCTACAGAATATTCCCAGCTTCCCAGCCAGCTGAGATGGGTCTCACCGTCCATGCAATCCACGGAGAGCTGGCTGATGCCTTCCCGACAGCAGGGGTGCTGGGCCGGGGGCTGCTCCGCGCTCTCCCCGCCGTCCTCCTCCCGCCGGGCGCTGCGCTCGGGGGTGGCCGAGGCCAGGCACATGGCCACCATGACGTGCGGGCTCAGGGGCTTCATCTCCACTCCGTCCTGCTGGAAAGGGGCTCCGAGGGGCACCACGGGCAGCGCGCTGCTGCTGAAAGCGCCGCTGGTTTTGGTGAAACACCTGCGGGAGGGACGGAGGCCAAAGTTACTCAAAGCGGCTTCTTCCCCCTCTTTTTCTTGAGAAATTGCAACTTTTAAGTGCTTTACCACATCAACAATCAGAGCATTTGTCAAATTAGGTTTAAATATATTTGTGGAGCGATTCTGACATTAAGAAAAGGACTGAGTGCGTTTTTTTTTCTCCCAGCAGACAGCTGAAAACATTCAAAACACGCTCAGTTCCTTCCCCCATCGATTGAGACCCAATGACCTGACTTGTGAGTCCATTTCTCCATCAAAGCAACTCCATAAAACATGTTCTCACTGCCAAGATAAAGAGCTCAAATTTGAAACCCAAGCAGCAACCTTAAGTACTCTGGAAAATAAATACTAAGTGTGATTGGAGTGAATGCAAATTAGAAAAATAGATGCAATATAACGAATTTAAACCCCCCCCTTCTGCTGTGTAAGTCAGATTGTGGCCCTGTAATATCTGTGTAAAGCTGTGGAATTGAAGTTAAAGTGCTGAATCAATTGTTACAGCTGAGGTATTTAAGCTTTAAACAAAAAGGAGCAGGACTGACACACATTGTGGCATGAGGGAAAACACCTCAGTGTTTGCAGCTCCATGAACAATGTGGCCTCAGGGAACATTTATATAAACAATTCCTACATAAGAAAGCCATAACTGCCCCAAAAGTAGAAGGTTCACTTGTACAGCTGCCACAAACTTTGAGAACTCCAAAATGCACTCCAAAATGCTCCTTGTTATGCGGAGCAGGACAAAGATGGATCCGCAGATAAATGCATGGAAATAAGGATAGAAAGCATTCTCACCCTCCACTGACACCCCAAAACATTCCCACAAAAGCTGAACAGGCTTCAGGTCTTTATGTGCTGGTGCAAATGCAACTCTGAGCATCCTCCTTCTCTTTTTTCCCTACCAGGTGTGAATCCATCCCTCACCTGCTTTGCTCACAGGGGTCAGCCCGGAGCACTTGCTATGTATTATCCCTGGGGCTGCTTAAGGCTGGCATTTGGAAATACAAAAATTGATCCCTGGGACCTGCCTGCTCGGCTGCTGGCTGAGCAAGTAGCACCGTGTGCTGCTCCAGACTGATTCTGGCCAAAACTGAGCAGAGTGGATGAAAAATTGCTGAAAAAGGAGGAAAGATGGACTGGGACACCAGCAGTGCCAGGGCAACAGCCAGCAGAGCTGACCTCAACAGCAGCCCAGCATTGAGCTCAGAAGAATTTAAAACCAGGACATGTTAAGCTTGGCAGTCTTGGTCCCAGAAACCACTTTTATGCCATTAAAAAGTCATGGCAATAACGAAAACTGTCACACTGGAGGGACCTGTCCTACAGGCCTGCCTAGGGCCTCATACCTGAAACCTGATCAAAACCTGGGATCAATATTGCCAGAACTGAAAGAGAACAAAACATCCAACAACAACACAAATAAACTTGTCAGAGGAGGAGCTGTAGTGAGTTCCCCGTCCGGCAAATGCTTCACCTGCAAAGCCAAAACAGGATAAATGGGTTCCCTCTGGAGCCCCTCCCCTCCCAAAAGCTGGGAGGATGGAGCAGCACCAAGCTTCAACCTTCACTCTCCTATTTTGTCCTTCTCCTCCTGTAACTGCCTCCAAAATCATTATTCCAAGTACCAAAATACCACAGAAGCCACTGGAGAATCCACATGAAACACATCTGGTCCTCAAACAAATCCATTTATTAGTTTGCCTTTCTCTCCACAGAGGTTTTGACTGCAGTCACTTATTATTTAGAAAAAAAGGCTCAGAGAAACCCATCTAAATGTTTGGGTTTGCACATTTCTGGGGGTTTCTTCTTAAAGATACAGAGGTCAGTGGAGTTCTCTGTATTATTGTAAGGGCTTGAAGGATGTTTCAACACAGCAGTTCAGCCTTTTAAGCTTCAATAACCACACTTTGATGGAAACTAGCCATGGGGATATCCAGAGCAGAGTGTGCAGGAAGAGTGATGTAAAAACCCTGCTGAGGAAAACACATTTTCTATCAGTTCTGAATACTGAAACCCTACCAAACTATAATCTAAAAAAAATAATAATTTAGATGAAAAGCAAACTGATGCTCCTACATTTGAACTGTGCATTTCACATTTCTGATCAAAATACAGTGAACTGGCAAAGGAGAGAGACCTGCAGAAGTGTAAATTCCTCTGCAAACATCAGGTATCTTGAGAGCTTTAGCACAAAGGCACAAGAGAAGAAAAAAGATCAGTTCTCAATCCTGACAACCACAGGCTTTGTCCACAATAGCAAAGCAGGTCTCCAGTTTTCAGCAGCTTCTCCCTCTGGCAAGGCTCCACCAGCAGTTATGAGGGATAAAGTGCTAATTTAAACAGAAGACCCAGGGATTTCAGCACTGGAATAATAAAACCTGTTCTGAGATTGCTATTGCTGAAAACAGCTATGAAATAATGCTGAACCTTTAGGATTCATTTGCACGTGGTCACAATTCACATAACTGCTAAATTCACTCCAAACCAGCAACAGCTCCAGGCATTCGGTGGAAATGGGTCAGTGAGGAATTTGTGGCACCAACGCCACACTCCTGATCTGGAGACCTCTCCCTGCCAGAGGTGTGTCCACCTGAACCTCCCTTCCCCTGCTGCCATGGGGGTGCAGAGGGAACTGCCTGATTTCAGCACACAGGGTGGGACAGGGAACAGGGGGGGACAGCCCTCACCTGTGCTACGAGGTTGAACAAAATGGGGAAAAGGCTCCAGCCCCAAATTCCCACTTGTCAAAACCTACTGAGCTGACTGCACTAACTCACCAGGCCTTCCTCCTCCTCGCCCTGGCCATACACCCAGCTCCCTGGTGTAATGCTGAGGCACGTTCTGCTCCCCTGCACTCCCCTCTCCCATGTCCTCTTTCCGTTCCCCCAGCGCCGGGACAGGAACGGAGCGGTCCCGGCTGTGCACTCCCCTGCCAAACCGAGGTTAATGATCCCCTCCGGGCTAAGGCAGCTCTAAGGGACAACTTGTTTCTCTATCAAGCAGTCAAATATAGAATGGGGCTGTGAAAACTCAAAGTTCAGGCCCTGCTGATGACCCGTCTGGGAGGAGCAGTGGATGCAGAGGACGGAACTCTTTCCCTCGCTTTCTTAGGGGAAAAAAAGAGTAAATAAAAAAGTAAATGTGTTTAAAACTGGAAGCAAGCTCTTAATTACAGTGTAACACATATGGCATGCTCCAAATTACCACGAGTCTCAGACATCCTGGTGAGAGCTGCTGCACAGCCTGCTCAAAAGCACAGCCTTGGTCTGTGAAGGAACACACTGGGCTTTCCTGAGAAAAAGCCAGGGACACTGGTCCAGGCAAGGTGTGCCCAGCTCCACCTGCGAGCAGCAGCTTGTGAGCATGACACTGTCATGCACATATTTACAGAAGGAAGATGGATTCAAAGCCTATTATAAGTAGCATTTTAAAAAGTAAAGCCATGAAAATAAAGTGAATGTGTTTTCTGCCTTCAACAACAGCTTTATTGTTCAGCAGGGGTTGGACTAGATGATGCTTGTGGGCCCAACTCAGAATATTCAATGATTCTATGATTCACCGTAAGGACACCTAAAGGCAGCTGAAGATTTTGACAATACAGAAAAATCAAAGTATGATTGCAAAAAAAAGCCCACAACCTACTACTCAGAGCAGCTCAGCTTGTCTGACTTTCAGTCCTATTTATAATCATTAAAATAACCAGAGATTTAGTCAGAAGCCTAGGAGGATAATAATTCGAAAAGTGAAAAACTTAAAAATTTTTATTAGGTTTCCAACTCCCAGCTACAATGCAGATTTTCCCTTATTCTACACAAGAATCCTTTTTCCCATGAAAAAAATGTATCCCACTCTGACAATGGCTGGTCAAACTCCTCCTGAAGGCCTCAAGAACTTCAAATCCCATGTTTTACAAAGAACAGCATTGTGAAGGCAAAGGGGTGAGTTGGTCAGTGTTCTTATGGGAATGTCAGGAAGTGTAAAATATAGAAGACCAATTAAATCCGATTTGACAAGCTCCATATGGAATGATTTTGTTATCTCAAAACTGAAGAAATCACAGGAAACAAGGATTTTTTAAAAAAATCCAGTGCCCAGCTTGTCTCACTTCCTAGAGAGCATCGGAGGAGCAAAGTGAGCTCTGGGGGTTTAACAACTTGTTTTATTCTATCCTATGGACAATCCTCAACTGCTCTCCAGGTCATCCCCGGAGCTCCTCGTGCCAGCCAGGACTCCAGCTCTCAGCTGTTGCCAGCCCCTGCTCCAGCCCAGCACACAGAGCGAGTGCTGCTCTCCAGGCAGGTTGTGCCTCGTGCAGGTTGTGCCTTTGTGCAGGTTGTGCCTTTGTGCAGGCTGTGCCTTTGTGCAGGTTGTGCCTCGTGCAGGTTGTGCCTTTGTGCAGGTTACTCCTCACCTGTTATTGTTCCGACAATTCCGGCAGCTGATGCACTCCGAGGGGTCAGCCTGTGGCACTGCAGTGTACACCCCACCACCCTGCAGCAGGAAGGATTGATAACAAATAATCAGAAATCAAATGACTATCTGGACACCCCAGAGCTCTTTGACTCAGTTTCCCCACTGCGATCACGTTATCGATGCCCTGCTCCGGGCTGTTTGTGGCATGGCAACACTGAGCGATTGTCCAAAGGCCAGGGGAGGGCTTTGCCAGTGTGTGTGTCAGGGAAAAGTAAATAACTGCAGCTTAGACAAGTATGTGGTCATTTCCCTGGTCTGTTTTCAGCTTAATATGCTGAGGTTTAATTTAATAAACACACTGTAAATATATTTATTTTTAAGGCTGATGACAGACACGAAAGTGAATTGCTGTTCATTAGCACACAAGGCTTGTTTAGGGAGACAGAGGATTAAATTTGGAGGGCTGATGTCACATACAAACCCATCCCACTTTCCTGTAATTACTCCGATTAGATCAGTTTACTTCACTACACTGATTTTTGAACCGTTTCATATTTGTACAGATGGGGTAATTCCTCAGCCAGCAATGACTCCGGGTGAGAGGGATTTTGTGTTGTTGGTTTTGGCTAACGGGGCCATTACAAGCCAGTTGAAATGCCCAGATTAACACATACCTCATTGTTAGGGAGCAGGCAGACAGTGATGCAGGAGCCACTCCAATTGCAGAGCCAGGCTTCCGCACCGGGCTCCAGGAGGGAGCCAGGCTGGGAATGCTCACCTGGCTTTTGGCAGTTCAAGTGGTAGGGAACTTCTAGCAATCCCTGTTTTTGCAAAAACAGAGCTTATCCTGAAGTTTTTGAGGGACAGGGAGCACTGAGGAAATGCCTAATTAGTCTTGATTGCCATCCTGGCCAGTTTCTCCCTTCCTCATTTAGCCCAATCACTGAAACAATAAAGAGGGACCTAACGAGGATCAGAACATCCTGTTCCTCTGCGTGGCCTCGCCCACGTGCCAATCCCAGCCCTTCTCCACGGGCAGAGATCGTGTGACATCGTGTGACTCAAACTTTCTACAACATGGACTGGGGAAAGAAAAACTCAACCCCATCACCCGTTCCCAGCAAGACAGAGGTGCTGGGTGGGCACCTCAGGGCACAGAGGAGCTCCAAGGCCTGTGTCATCACACATGTATTTCCTTCTCTCCCCACAAAAAATAAAAACAGGAGGGAAAAAACATCAATGCAAACTCCCAGGCTTTCTCCTGGGTGAGCTTTTGAACGCTGCAAATGTTCCCTCCCTGAGGGCTTGGAGACTTTCGGAGAGTTTCACCCACTGGGAGGTTGGATAGGTCAAGAACCCACAGTTTGGGCCTTGGTTGCTCTTGAAAACAACCAAAAGTGGGCACTTCTCGCTACATGGGTAGGCCAAGGACAGAATGGGGTGAAGAAATGACTGGTCTGGGCTCAGACCGGAGGGAACTGAAGTGGCAACTACTGTGCAAGTGCTAATTTGTTGTTCAATAAAATGAAGTGCTTGTGCTCAATTACCAACACAAACAATAGACCCGTTTTTTTTCTCCAGAAACAGCATGGGTTATTCAGACTTTTGAACTTTTTCTTTCAGTTTTCCTGGGCAATGTTCACAGTTTTGAGTAAGTTTAGTAAGTTTGAATGCAAGCCATCTGTTTCCATAGACAATAATGAAATCATTATTCTCTCTTGGAAACAGGACACGTTTCAGCAAATGAAGTATTTTTCCACAGCCTACAAAGGCTGGATCGCAGACTGAAATTAGTTTTTAATTTTATTTTCAAATTCAAAACAAAAAACGAGCCTGTCTCAACAGTCACAAACAGGGGTCTGAAAAAAAAAAAAAAGGCAGCGTTATTGCACTGCTGCAGCTCAAGATGTATGGGGCACTTCATTCCATGGAACCTCCTGCGCCATTCGTGCTTGGCCATAATTAATAGCATTGCTCAGAGTTACAGATCTGAAACAGGTGGGGGAAAAACGGGTGATCCATAAAGCTGCAGAATAAGCAGCTATAATTAAATGTATTTAACTTGGGGATTGAGAAATACCATATGTACAAGTAAAGTATCTCAGCCCAGCACTGAGGCATTCTCAGAGCTTACATGCTGTTAGGAGGAGGGTAGAGGCAGATTTCCCAGAGTAAGTGGAATTCTTGCTGTCATCTGATATTCTCAAATGAAAACCATGATGTTTGTATCACTAAAATCAGCCCAGTTGCTTCCTCTGGGATAAGGAATTCAGTGGAACTGGCTGTTATCAATGGATGAGTATTCCCCCACCCAAATTAAGTCTGCTTCCACAGCCCCTGAATAAACCCCAAGGTCTGTGCTGAGCCTCCCGCCCGGTGTAGGACCTTACGTTCACGAGGTGATGGGGATGTTCGTAGTCCACGTGTGTTCTGGACAGGGAATTGGTGTGCCCTGGGTACAGTCCTGCTCCTCCTCCGCTCATGATCCCATTGACACCATTGGCAACTTTATGGTGGACGTGGGGACAGCCGTTGCTGAGGCCGTTGCTGAGGAAGTTTCCGTGGATGCTGCCGTTGACCCGGCTCGTCCCCGGTAAGGTCGTGTACTCAATCATTTGCCCGTTGATATCTGCCCCTTGGTAGAGATAGCCAGGAGGGTCGTATTCTGCAAAAGACAGCACTACTGAAAGCACTTTTGGTGCTAAATGAGAAGCTAAATGAGCATCCCTAAAAAATAAACTTATTTTCTTTCTCCAGCTTTTGTGAACTAACTCCGATATCCAAGTGCTTAGCATACAAATGTAGACATGGAAAACAGCCACAGCCTGGAGAGCAGACCAGAAATGTTGGTCTGGAAGGACTTGGCTGATGTCAATCACTACAAGAGAGTCCTAAAACCAGGCCTTTTTTATCACCAACAGCTCCTCTGCTGTATCTGCTATAAGCTGCTTCCAGAAGATCTCTCTGGGCTGCAGCTGAAGACACTATCTGATCTTGCAAGAAGTTTTGTTTCATTTCTCTCTGTAGGAGAGTAAGGGCATTTAAAAATAACCACAGGCCATGGCAAGAGCAAGGCTGATTTATGCACAAGGAGCAGAAAAGGCCAGTGCAGAGATTCTGCTGGCTCCAGGTTGTTGGAGGGTGCAGAGCACCCTGCAAAGCTCCTGCTCCAGGCTCCTGCTCGCTAATGAACAGGTTTTCCTTATTAACACCTCTCTGGAAGACTTGGCCATTCAATGCCATCTCATTGTGCAGGGACTAAGAGGTAACAAGGGACTTGTCCTGGAGCTGCAAGTTCTCTTTCTTTCCAGATGCACTTGAGAAAGAGAAAGATCCAGGATTTAACTCTCCACATTTCAACAAGTGCTTACGATTACAGACATTCTGCCTCTGCAATCATCAGAGACCTATGCAGGGGCTTAAACACAAACTGCAGAAACTTTGCCCAGGCCTTTCCCACACCATTCTCTGGGGGAAATCGCAGCACAATCCTCCAGGGACACATCAGGACAGGGAGCATCAGTGTGAAGAAATGGAGACATTGCTGCTCTTAAAAACCCAGGTCTGCACCTCAGGCAACACCTGCAAGTACAAGTCTCTACAGAAACACCAGTTGGCTCCTAACAGGAAACTGCCTCCCATCCATAAAACGCGTCACGGACGTTCCTAATTTTCCTCTGGAAAGGGAACCAACCCCCACTCACTCTGCATGGCGCTCTGCTGGCGGTTCTTCCAGAGGCACATGGCGATGAAGCCGATGAGGATGAGGACCATGACGCCCAGCACGCAGCCCACGATCAGGTAGAGCATGTCGCTGCTGCGCACGGGGCCGCCGGCGGGCGCGGCCCCGCTGCCCCCCGCCCGCTCGGGGGGGCTTGGGGGTGTGCTCAGCTCCTTCGCTGGATACTCGGATGCTCCCGGCGTGCGCTTCACTGGATGGGCACAGACAAGAACGTGTACATCCTCAAAATGCATTTTCTAAGCGTGTTTTTTCATTATGGAATGAAAATAACTGCTGCTGAGCCTGAGTCGCAATGCCTCACAAAGAAAGCTTCCAAGTCAGTATTAAAGCCTATAGTGAGAATGCCAGCTCCTATTGGGTAATAACTATTTGCCTTGGAAAATGGTGATTATCCTGCCTGCTCACCCGCTCTTTGAGGTCACTGGGACTTTAACGAGCCGCTCGAGATACCCATGGCTGCAACTGCTCGAACTCTCAACTTGAAAGAGCACAAATCTTTCCACTTCTGAGGTCAGGAAAAACCACAAAACGCATTTCTCTCGCCCAGGCTCTGCCAGGTGACCTGCTCTTATCTGATGTGAACCCTGCTCGCCCCCTTTCCAAACCACACAGTTGAAGATCAACCAAGAGATGAACAGAAAATCACTGAAAATGAGATGCTAGTTTAATCCAGGAATTGCATTTACATTAGTTTCCAGTACACCACAGTTCAGATTTATTTCATTTGACACTAAAAACCTAAAAGAGGTGCCTGGCTTAGGAGTGAAGCTGGTCAGAGAGACACAAGCACCTCCATGCAGGTATGTTGGATAAGCTGGATCACCCTTATAAGCCTGGGGGAGATAAATTTTATGGAAGAGGCAGCGTGAATGACAGATTACATCTCATCCATTTTAAAATTAGAGAGGAAAGTTATATTCCTTGCAGGAGGGAGACCAACTGTGTGTACAGCCTTGAAGCCCTGCAGCTCCTACTCCTTCCTTCAAAGGTTTCACTACTCACTTCACTGAATTTTGATGCTTCCGCTCCCAGAGGGCTTTTTTTTTTTTTTCAAACATTTTTTCATAGCACTGCATTTGAAGTTTACTGTCTGCATTTTCCCTTTACAGCCTTACTTGGTTTTAGAGATTAAAGGAGACAGGAATTCTTCGCAAAATAAATGTGACTGCCATATCTGACACTTCCCGAGAACAGTACAAACTTTGTGCCAGAGGCATGCAGGATTAGGGATGGAGGCAGCCAACACAGCCATCAATTGCTGTGGTCTGCACTTATACAACGTGTCACAGAGCCCTGAAGACATAAAACAGACGTACAAATCAATTCTGTCATCTTCAGGCGCATGGTTGTCTCCCAAGCAGAGGCCATCAGCACCGCAGAGGCAGCAGCCCTATCTCTGAGGGCAGGCAAAGCTGCAGAGCTCTGCTGAGAGCCTCAGGAGTGCAACGGATCACTTTCCATATGTTCAAAACAATCCCAGCTTCGGAAGACAAAACAATCCTCCGAAACATTCCAGAAAATTACGGTCATCATCGCAGCTGACTTTCGTGCTGCACAAGAAGTTCCCCCAGTGGATCTCTCACGTCCCAAAGGCCACCTCGGCTCGGCCCCACAGCCTCACCTTTGGTCTCGCAGATCATCACGTTGCTGTACTCGCTCTCCCCCCCCTCATTATAGCATTGCATCTTAATGTCGTAAGAAGTTTCAGGCTGCAGGTGATTTATCAGGTGCCACTGCTTTGTACCTGTTGGGGGGAGAAAAAGTAAATTGAGTCAATTACTCACAGGAGCCAGAATTATGGACGAGTGCATCACAGGGTCCTTCCCCACCAAATGCAGGGGCACTGCAGCTTGTCTTGTTAGCACAAAAATCTTCAGTAGCAGTTTATGAACTTAGCTGAAACCATGGTCCACGAGTGGCATCCCTGCTCATGGCAGAGGGCTGGAACTAGATGATCCTTAAGGTCCCCTCCAACCCAAATTATTCCATGACTCTCTAAGACTTGTGTTATCTTGTGAAATTGATTATTAGAAGGACCTTTTGATGAATTAAAGTCGGGGTTTTTTCAGTAAAATCAATTGATTTTTTAAAGAAAGTCAGAACTCACTAAACTCAAAACCCAGACATCCAAGTGCCCACGCGTGCATTTAAATTCGACAGCAGCCCTGTGCACCCTAAACATGGAACTGCCAAAGGGGTGGGTTTAGGGTGGATTTTGCTGACTATTTACAGTACACTGGGCAAATAACAAGGAAAAGTGGCACCGAAAGCTTGGGACAAGAGATGAACTTGGCTGTCAGCAGAGCTTTGTGCAGCCTGCTGCCCTGGAGGTGCGAGGTACCACCGCAGCCATCGGTGTCACACAGGAAGGACACATCTGGGTTGCTCACTTTGGCCAAAACCGCAAATAATTGAAGGTGCATTTTATGAACGACCCTGGGAACGCAGCAAGACTGTCCCGGTGCCACTGCCCCTGTGGAGCCCGAGCCCGAGCCAAGCAATCTTCTCTAATAGGACGGTTTTGTCATCTCTGGCCCCTGGCCAGCATTTCATTTAGACACCCTCCTGAAGTACTGAGCACTTCAGGATAAATCACTCCCAGTTTTTACTTTCACGGGCTTGTGACAAATTTTACTAAACAGCGACCCTTTTTTTTTTTTTTTTTTTTTTTAAGGAGTTTAATTAACTGTTTGAGTGCTCTTAATCCCTCTTGGAAAATACCACCTTGAACTGTTTCCACTGTTTCTAAGGAACTGTCTACCACCTACTGATTTAAGCATTAATAAAACAGCTCGGGCGTGCTCGGCAGGCAGGGGCTGTCACTGTGACGCTGCTCAAACTCCTCCGGGACCCCAGCCCAGGTCCAGACCCTCTGCCCGGCCCCAGCAGGATGGGGGTACCCAGGAGGGCCCCCCTGGACGAGGCTGCCCCGCACGGTCCGTGTCCAGCTCTGGCCTGCTGCACGTCCCAGGGAGGGTGGATGAGCCCTGGCTGAAGCTGGAACGGCCTTTCCCTAAATCGCACGTTTTCCCAAGATTCAGACTCGCTTTTCCCGGCGCCCCCACCCCCAAGCATTCCTTTCGGTAATTACTACACCAGGTTTTAGGTTTCCGCTTCAAACCATTAGTGGAACTGGAATCAGTACAGGCACTTTAACTGTCCTCTTCGTGCACCATTAGCAAGGGAAAACATTTAAACAACTGACATCAGACTGCATTTACATTTAAAATTCAATCTCTACGATCCTCTATCCTCGAAACAGAGAAATTCAGACCAGAAACAGAGAAATGCAGACCATTGCTGCACGACAGGGGCATTTTTTTGCTTTTGCTTAAAGAGGCTGAGAGATACCGAGGAGTCATCAGAGTCAAGCTTTTTGCTTGTTTTTTCCTTCAAATAAAAACTGATTTTGCCTGTAGCGGCATTTATAAGGAAAAAAAAAGGTTTCTGCAGAGTTTTGAATGTCTCGAAAGACAAGACTTAACAGGAAGCGGTGAGGAAAGCCTGCGGCAAGCACTTAGCTAGCACAGGCATCACAACACTCTTTCCACAACTCATGCAGTCATTTCAAGATAAAATTCCCTGTCAAAAACCAGATTAATTCAAAGGTAACAGAGGGGGGAAAAAAGTAAAGAACAAGTGATTTATGGTGAAAATACCTTAAGTCACATGTTCCTCTACATATTTCACATCAAGTGCTTCCAATCACAACTTAATTGAAAATAGTTCTCTCTCCTTTTTTTTTCCCTCCTGAAAAGCTCATTTAGGGGAGCACAGTAAAGAAAAGTTGAAGTTTAAATCTTTCCACCAAGTGATTTCTGTTGCAGGCTCTGGCAGAGCGGAGCAGCTGCTAATGGTTTCAGACTGCCACAAAGGGTTCAATACACACACGCTCGGAAAAAAAACTCGAAACAAGCTAATTTCACAGCACAGTGGAGCCCACTTAAACAACTAACTGCTCACTGTATAAGATTTATAAACACACAAGTTCTGTCTAGTAAAGGCTAAAATACATTTGCAGATGAAGGTGCAGCCTGCATAAGGTTCTTTAAAGCCTCTGAGCTCAAACTCTGGATCTTTAATAGCTTTATAGTGTGCAAAAGCTTATGTCATGCATCAAAGTACTATGTGCAGTATTGTCTGGCAGGGGAAAATTTTCAAAATAAAGGCCCATTCCTCTTGTAACTGAATAAATGAGGGGGAAAAAAATAATTAACGTCATCGGGCCAGAATGAGATCACTGCGTTTGCTCAGCCCGAGCAATAAGGACATTAAATAAAATATTTTTAAAAGGGTTTTCCACTTCTGGACTAATATAGACATTATCTAATAACTTCTTCCAGGAAAATGATGATCTAATGTGCACAGGGGAAAAAAATAACTTGATTAAAAGGCAAAATGAAGCACAAACATACCTGCATTTGCAGAGTGCTACAGCACTTGAGGCTAAAAGCAGCTTCCTTATAGCAGGAGAAGTGATTAGGCGAGGTAAGAGGAGAGAAGGGCAATTACACACAAGGTACTACCAGCTTAGAAAGTCCATGCTGGGGTAAATAATTTTAAAAGCCGGCTAGTTGTTAGTACAGTCTGTAACCCAGATGTTTTTATCCTGGGTTAAACCTCATTTACACTGCTTTCTCTTTATACAACTTGAAGCTACATCAGTTTAAACAGACCTTCATTAAGGATTTGCAGCTGTCTAACAAGCCAAACTTAAACCCAGTATTTAGTTCTCAAGCTCCCACGTCAAAGAGGCTTCAGAAGGAAGAAACCAGCTCACGTGTGGGCAAAACCCAACGTTAGGAGGTTGAGATAGCTCCTCCTGTGAGATATACTGTCAAGACTTTGCTTGGGAAAAGCAGTTTAGATTTCAGATAAACACAGCCAACATGGCTACAGGGTGTGCTGCCCCATGGAGCAGTGCTCCATGCAGGCGTGCCCGGCTCCGTACCGTCCACGATATCCCGCTTGTAGTCGCTGTCGTTGTCGCTGTCCGTAGGCCGGTAATAGATGTAAAATCCTTGGATGGGCGTGTTGTTGTTGCTCGATGTGATGTACTACAAAAGAATTTTAAAAGGCTACATGAGAGGAGAAAAATTTTCAGTGAGTCCTGCTGGGTTGTCATCACAGAGTGTGTCATCCTCTGGAAATATGCATGTTTTTAATAAGGTTGACTGAGCTCCTCAGAGTAGCCAGAGAGTAGGATGGGGACAAGAGACTGGGCTCGGGCCGACACTTTCCTCTCACATCACTTCCCAAACCCTCAGTTAGGGTTTGACCATGCAAAGCCTGAAAATCTGGATGATTAATGGCAATGGAAAAGTTAAAACCATAAAACTCTTCAGAAAGAGTTAAGGTCACTCTCAAAATCAGCTCAAGAATCTTTGACTTTAAGTTATGCAGCCTCCTGAGGAACTAGAGGTTATTTTAAGTTTATTATCCTTAACATCTCTTAAGGCTGAGCTAGCAGAGCAAACTAACACTGGGAACTCTACACATTAAATCCTCCAAAGTATACCAGGGGGTTAGATTTCAAAACAAGAGCGAAGAATTTCTGTGGGTTTCAATAAGGACTTTAAAGTACTTGTTTACAATAGACGAGGTAACAGGGGAAAGGAAAATGTTTCTCTAACATGAAACCTCCACTGGATGTGAGGGAAGACGGCGGGTTTGAAACACGCTCCCAGCCACCCCAGCCTGGATTGACAAAAGCAGCAGGAATTGCAGGAAACGGAGCCAACTCACAACTCATGGCATGAAGAGGGCTTGGGACAGAGTTAAGCCCACTGGTGCCTCTGATATGTCTGTGCCAGAGCAGGTGGACTGGGCCGGCTGCAGCCCCTCGCTGGAGCTGCCGGTTGGGCACATCTGGCGTAACCCGAGGACGGGTGTGTGGGGTCCCCGGGGAGCTGGGAGGGGAGTGGGGTGGAGGGAAGCTGGGAGATGGTGCAAAAGGCAACAGACAACTGACAGGGCTGCCTCTGAGCGGGAAAAAGGGCCTGGAAATGGGGGCAGAGGGCTGGAGAGGCACATGTCCCATTAACTCCCCCAGTTCTACCATACGGACGTGAAGTGTCTCAGCCCTGTCCTAGGAACACGACCATCTCCAGGTCTCAGCGGGAGGAAAACCACCACTCCCCACTCTGCCAGCAGCTCTTAATCCTCAACTTCGAACAGCCCCAGCAGCACAAACTGTACAGGGAGGAGGAGAACAGGAGGCTGTCGGACCCACCGTCCACTTCAGCATGATCTGGGTGTCGCTGATGGCCTCGGTGTAGGCGATGTGGGGCCCGGCGATGGGCCGGCTGGAGAAGCGGCTGGTGAACCCGGCCACTTGGTACGGGCGCGACGCGGCGCTGCGCGGGCTCTCCCCGTAGTTGTTCACTGCGATCACTCGGAACCTGTACATTTCTCCTTTTAAGGGAAAGAGTGGAAGAAAGAAGCCCTTGTAGCAAAACAAGTGCTAGAAAGAGGATTCAAGGAGAGGCTAAACGGATTAGGAGGTACTTTTTGCGCAACGTCCAGTTAGAAAAAGCAGAGGAGTCCTTGCCACAGACTGATGTGGAGATATAAACAGCTTCTAGAAGTCACTCAAGGAAAATCCAAAGGCTGTTGTACACACAGATGGAGATGCCTCCATCAGCTCAGGAAGTCCCTAAACTGGTGGGCACTGAGAAGATGCTTCAAAGGATCCCTATCACCATCTACTCCCTCTTCTCTTGCGCTTTTTGCCCGAGTTTTCAGGGCTGGACACTGGAAGAAGTCAGGACAGACACTTTCCCATTAATGCATTTTTCTCCACATTCTGAGTGTTCACTATAAGGACAATTAAGTTAAAAATAGCAGTGATACACAACTCTCCTCTCCACATGAACAAGTATTAAATTATGGTGGGGTTTTTTCCACTTGGAAAGCCAGAAATCAACTTGAATTCATGTAACGAGCTCCTAGGCCATACACAAAACCCAAACCTAATCAAGCAGAAATGGGGTAATCCAAGCAGAAGTTAAAACGAAAAAAAAAACGAAGAGCTGCAGTAATGAAAGATCATTTCTAGTACCTGGCTCCAAGTTCCGAACTTCCACAGACAGCTTGGAAGGAGAGATGTTGCCAGCTGCAACGAGCCAGTCGCTGTTGCGACCCAGGCGTTTGTACTCCACTTTGAAGGCAGTGATGGGGGAGCCCCCGTTGGCACGGGGGATCCACGTGACATAGACGGACGATTCCGATGCCGTGGATATCGTGGGTCGGTCCGGAGCTTCTGGAACTGAAGTGGGAAATTCGGTTATGAGAGGATTAGAGTCAGCTGAAACTTAATTTTCGGTAACAACAGATTAGACTCGTTGCTGATGATTATGGTGGATTTCATGTATTAGCAAGGAGAATCTTAAATCCTCCTGAAATCACCACTGTCCTTACTCTGCTGGAAAGGATGGATGATGAGCAGACAACAGAGGAATTGATTATCTTATTGAAATAATATTAAAAATTTATATGGTATTGCACTATTCCAGCCATTTCTACATGGAAACAGACACATACACTAAGTGAACAGGAAAAACATGGCTATTATTTTCAAGCCCCCAAAATTCCCCCAGACCCAATGAAACTTCAACCCATCCGCATTAACGAGTGCTGGAGAAATGAGAAGGAAGAGGGAACAAAGCATGCACCAGGATTTACTTACGGAACTCACTGAAGTTACAGGCAGCAGCGGGACAGAGAGAAGGGAAAGAGGGGTATTAGTAAATCTGGTTGTAAGAGCTGTCAGGCTTTACTAAACCAGCCTGGATTCATGAACACTGAGCCAGCGCTGAGGAGAGGAGTGGAGCAAGGAGCAGCAGGCTGGCAGCTCTGGGGCATGAAGCAGCTGAGCATTTGCAGCCAGGCACAAGTAAGGCTCCTCTGACATTCAGTGCTGCCACAAACACGCAACACTCAGCTCCTTGCCTGTGTTATTAAACCTCTCCACTCACCTTTGGCTTTACCCCAAATTTTAGATACCTTTGAGATCTCAGCCCTCAAGTAAATCTGCCTGAACCAGGCCACGGAGTTCAAAGGCTGGGAGGGTTTGAGAAGAAGGACTATAAATGTGCTCTTTTCACTGGAAACCAGGCCAAACGTCACACCTACTGGGAAGCACTTGTATCTCCTCACCATCAGAAATAAGCCTATCCCTGGGAAGCCACAGGAAAACACTTAGAACAGATATCATGCACTTTGAGAATGTAAAGCTCTGACACAGCCACTTCCCATTTCCCCCTCTTCCTCTGGCTCTTTCTCAGTGAAAGGAAAGAGAAAACCAGAGTATTTAGCAAAAAGAAACCACAGGTTTAAAAATGAGCAGCAAGAACATGGGTTGTAAGTGAAAATTCTCGTTTTTTGAGAGCCACACATGCAGGCAGCAGCATCCTCGGAAATATCCTATGTAACAGAGCAACCTCAGAATAAACAGGAAATAGAGGAGGCAATACAGGCACCTGGAGCAGTAATAAACACAGGTTAACTCAGATGCAGCTCTTTGCAACACAACTTTTTGCACCCGAATCACATCCACGCTCCTACCTCCACTGTGGCGAGACAGGTCCGGAAGGACGACGCCGAAATTATTTGTGCCTTCGTGAACAATGGGATGTTTAGGGATTCCTACGGGTGGAGATGGAGCCTGCGTGTTTTTCGAGGATGATGCTCTTTCTAAGAAGATTTGACAGACAGTACATCAGTGTAGGGTCTGTATAAGGAAATGCTGTTTGTCATTGCTCACTATATGCTCACTCTGATCACTACAGTGCTGCCCTGGCTCCCAATCCCAAGTTGAACAGTCAGGATAGCAATGAGGGAGTTTCTCTGGGAGAGCAAGAGAGATTTCCCACACCAGCCCAGGGCCTCTGCTGTGAGCGAGTGACTGTCCATCTGCAGTACTGACATCCACAGTGCTAAGTGGTGATGCCACCAGCTCCTGCCCGTGCTCCCAACCCCCATCATCACAACATCACTAGGTGATGAAATCCCTGAAATCCTCCAACATCACCTGAAATCCATGTCTAGAGAAGGAGTAAAAATGCTGTGGAAGCAGCTGGAGCCAGTACACCAGGCTGGGAAGGCTTTTGACCTGTGGCAGTAGGGGTGGCAGTACTGACTCCTCGGAGTTTGCCAGGGATTGAGCACAGGACAGTGAACAGGAAGCATCATCTGGGTTTCATAGGATGGGCTGTGACAAGTGGCTTTGCTGGTGTGAAGTTTTCTCGGTCACCCAGTAAGTTGGGAGGGTTGGTAGTAGGAGGAACATGAGTATGAACAGCAGTCTTTTATGGAAAAGTATGGGTGGAATGGGATTTTGCCACAGTTTGATACAATACCCTGGGCGTTGTTTGAACCTGACTCGTGGAGAAAGATTGGGTGGAGGAATGTGTGGCCTGTGATGATAAAGGGAGGAGGTGTGGGGAAAAAATCAGGGAAGCGTGGGGTTTTCTATGGAGAATCCTCCTCAGGCTCATTCTCTGAGGGTCTGTGCAGGGAAGGGGATAGATGAGAACAGGCTGGGGATGACTGTGGCCCCTCAGAATGGTGTTTGGCCTCGTGGCAGGACAAGGACTCCCGTGTTAAGAGGTTTCTTTGTGTAAGTCTTAATAAAATTTTAAGCTATCCTGTCCTTCATAGAATTCCAGAAGGGTTTGGGTTGGAAGGGACCTTTAAGTTCATCTTGGTCCACCCCATGCCATGGGCAGGGACACCTTCCACTATCCCAGGTTGCTCCAAGCCCTGTCCAACCTGGCCTTGGACACTTCAGGGATGGGGCAGCCACAGCTTCTCTGGGTACCCTGTGCCAGAGCCTCACCACTCTCACAGGGAAGAATTTATTCCAAATATCCCATCCAAGCCTGGCCTCTGTCACATAAAAGCCATTCTCCAACAGTAGTATGAAAAATATCTACTTGTTTGTGTGCTAAAGAGCATAGGCACCAGTGTCAAAGCTTGAAAGAAAAAATGCTCTGATTAGGAACGTTGTGCTTGTTGCTGTCTGCACACAACTATCAGAACAGCTGGCTCGTGGTCAGCAGAGATTGCCACTGAGGTGTCTGCAAAGCAAACCAGGAGCAGCTTTGTTGATATATGAAAACTCGATGGTGCAGAGTTTCTTCTGTGATTCTCTGAAAAACCTCAACAAAGACAGGCTGTTCCTGACTTCGCTCCTAAAAGCAAGAGGAACCCCACAATACAAATATTAACAATCACCCCAAAAATAATATTATCATCAAGCTTTTAATAGCTTCTACTCACCAACAGCCTCACGCAGAGGGAAGTTTGCCCTACAGCAATTTTAGCTATTAGAGGCTGTTCTTTAGCAAATAAACTGCAGAATATTTCACATATGGCTTAGCAGATGCCATTAAAGGACTGATGTCATTAAGTAAATGTCTCTGGAGGGCCGGGACACAGGGCACATTGTGCTGCACCTACCCTTGCTGGTGCGGAAGGTCAGCATGGCCGGCTGGCCCTCGCCGGCGGCGCTCCTGGCCACCATCAGCACTTCGTAGAGGCTGGAGGGCTCCAGCTCGGTGAGGCGCAGCTCGTTCTCGCTGCCGGGCACCCGCACCGTGTGCCAGCCGCCCGCCGCGCCCGCGCCGTCCTCCAGCTGCGCACACGGAGAGAGCCGTCAGCACGGGGCTCACACTCTGCACACACCTCACAGCACTCCGTGCAGAAATTAAATCAGGTTCTCTCTCTCCACGCACATACACCCACTTGGTTTTGACTGGTTGTTTTTTTTCGTTTTCGCTCGTGGCTAAAACTACAAGAGGCCAAATGATTTTCGGTCAGCCTTCAGCTGTGTGCTACTAAAGGGCTGGACCCCAATCAGAAGGAGATTTTCCCTGTACTAGCCCAGCTTTCCCTGTACTGCAGCATTTTAAAAGATTTATTGGCAAAAATGGGCAACAAAAAGTATGTCGTAGCTACTCCTCAAAGCTGGGAAAAAAGTCAGCAGGGAGACCAAAGATTGGGGGTTATCAATGCATATTTCCTCTTTTTTAAAACAAAAACACTCTTTAACTTAGCAGTGAGAGCACCAGCTCCGTTAAAGAAAAGAAAGACATTCTGGGTAGTCTCTTAATGCTTGACCTTTGCAGGAAAACATTACCCCAAATCCCAAAGGAAAAGACAAAGATTCCACCAAAAATAAACTACTAAACAATATAAGACTTTAATAAAACATTGGAGGCAGATCTAAATGCTGTGGATTATCAAAGGTTATGCCAGAGGTCTTTGTTCAACTATTTTCTTCTACAGCAACCACTCCAAGGCTTTTATTCCCCCAGCTTTTTTTTTCCCTCTATTAAAAGAGGGAAATCAATAAAATAATTTAATAACACAAAGAGAGCACCACCCTAAAAACCAGGATAAATTCACTGGCAAGAAACGCATGAGTGAGCACATTTAATGTGGAAAGGATTGGTGTGAGAGAAGGGAGAGCGTCAAAAAGGTCAAAAAAGCATTCAGAGCTTCCAGGGCTTATGTGAACCAACCGCCTTTGGATGAGAAATTATCACCAACAAAGTCTGGCATTTGGTTTTCAGGAACCAACAGGTCAAAAATCTAAGCATTCCCTCCAGGCTAAGACAAGATCAGGATGTAGAGGATTAAAAAGCTTATGAAAAATAAATCAAACAGCTTTGCCACGCAGAAAACTGGTTTGCTTGGAAGAACAGATGCAGGCATTGCTTGGTTCTGATTTTAGAATCACTGAATCTCCTGAGCTGAAAGTGGCCCACAAGGATCACGGAGTTCAACTCCTGGTTCTGCACAACAGACCCCAGGAATCCTGCCACGTGATGTTAAGAAAAAGAGCTCGGTGTTGACACACCATTTTTAATGCCATAGTAGGTACTGCCCCACAAATTTTAGTTCACCTTCATATTTGATAAGTTCAGTTTATCCTTTGGGACACAGAGCAGCAAACTCAGTGATATACTAAGGTAAAACCCAGCTTCCCTTCTGCTCTCACACACAGATTCAAGCTTGCTCACAAAAAGCATTTTTAACCCCACTGACGTTGCACACAACACGCCCTGGAGCCCCATTCCCCATAATGGCACCGTAAAGGACAGAAAAGCCTGGATAAATCTCACTTAAAACTAGACAGAGCAGTGTATTTGTGACAACGGCAGCCATCCCTCAAACATGTGTGGGCACAGGGACGTTGTGCTTCAACCACACGCTGTGCTCTCTGTGGCCCGAGCCCACGAACAGGCTCGGGCCAGCACTGCTGGCTCCTGGAGAAACCCAGGGACATGCACAGTGTCACCGCCCAGGGACTGGGGACGGTACCTTGCGGTATTTGACAAAGTAGGCGTTGATGGGCAGGCCCCCGGCGCGGCCCGGCCGCCACACCAGGCTGTAGGTGTCCGGCTTCGGCGTCTGCGGGGGGCTCAGGATGATGGGGGCCTCGGGCGGGGCGGCCGCGCTCGGCGCTTTCTCCATCGCGGCTGCATCCAGAGGTGATTTTGTTGGAGGCGAGCTCGAAAACGCCGTTTCTGCACCAAAATCAGCGCCGCTCTCATCGCTCTGGGCGAGCTCCAGAGGAGCTGTTTCTCCTGCTCTGGTGCCAGTTGCTGGAGGAACTGCAAAGGGAGGGTCTGGTTACATCCCCACGATGACGTACGTTCGCCCCGCGCCGAGGGGACACTAAATCACTTCAGAGTGACATTTCCAAACAAGCCCTGCTGCAAAACACCAGGTCCAGAGGTGCCCACACAGATCTGAGCCTGGTGCCAAGCTGCGGCCTGGGTGTTTTTTCAGGGCACAGCAGTGGGGTTCGGTTTGTTTTATTTGGTTTAGTGTTTTTTTCACAGCAGCAAAGAGTGAAAACCTGAAACTCAAGGTCTACAGGCACAGTTTGACTGTATCTCCACTAAATTAAGTCATGGCAATGCATGTTAAAAGAAATAAATACGTATGTAGCTAAATTTGTGAGACAGAGTAATTTGTACGCCGTTGTACAAGGAACTTTTCATGGCCTGCACTGGCACGCACACAAGAGGACATTCTCCTACCCCAGTTTCTGAGGTTTTAGCTGTAATTTGGAGAAGCTTTGAAAGCTGCACAACTCAACTACTTCATTTGAAAATTTATGCTGAGAATAAACTCAGTTTACAGGAAGATCTACATGCAATTTAATACCAACGCATTTTTAGAAATCCTTCTCCAGCCTCCTCCATCCTATTTACTTTTGCTGGTATGAAGAAAAAAAAAATCTATACTGTATCAGTAGTCTAAAAGAGGCCACAAGACGAAAAAAAAAGCCCTGTTCGGCTGATGCAGGGCTCATCAGAATTCCAGGCAGGAAAATGATGGCAGGTTGGACATCTGAGATTATCCAGGACAAGAAAACGTCAGTACTTAAAGCAAGAAGGTTTGGGAAGCAGCTCAGCTCCTCAAGGCTGCACACAGCAGCAGCAGGACAGCCAGATGTTCGGAGCCCTGTCCGTCCTTTCAGATTTGTGTAGGTTTATGTTACGTGCCGGGGTCTGGAAGGGGAAGGGAATGAAGGGAACTTGGTTTACAAAACAAACAAATTCCTTGGTAATGTAAAGCCTAGGCAGTGTTAGCCTGGCTGACTCAGATTCCTTCAAACCTCCATTAAAATACCAGCAGCAAGTGTGGCTGCTATTTTTGGCCACTTTTTAAAAAGCTGGGAAGGAAAGTTCTCTTTTCAAATTGAAGACACACTCCCGGCGAGCATTCCTTGTTTGTTTCTTCTCATTTATTTAGCAATGCCACAAAATTCAGTGACAGGAAGAAGGGAACAACGTGGGGAGGATGTCCACAAAGCCAGATGGTCTTAAAATGCCAGACACTCCCAGAACAATCCCCGAACTAAAGGGTATCTCTGCTGTCAGTGGAGCAGCGGGAAGGGCCTGATATTGGAAACAAATGGGAGGAGGTGGAAGGCCCTCAGCACCGTGGTGGACCCGAGGATGTGGGTGGGCACGGTTTGGTTTGACGCCTGCTGGCACTGGGGACACGGACTCTTGGAGTGGAGAATGAGTTGTGGTTTCAGCTGGTGACAGCAGAGCCACAGCCAGCGCTGTGTTTATTGCTGCGGGAGGGGAGTCGTCAACAACTGCCGGGTTGTTGTATTTTTGCTTTGGAAAACAACCCCCGGGCAACAATTCCCATTAAGTAATTCAGATCTAAGCTCTTTTTGCAACGTTTCTGGTATAATTACTACCCATATAACCCAGCACATCTCTGCTGCTGTGTCATTATGCAACTTTTTTTGGCTGTTGCTCTCAGTGCCATCCCTTTCCCCTTAGCCATGGAGATTTTTCTTCCTTGGCTTCCCAATCCCACTGGGAACACCAGCAGCACTGAGCTGGGTCAGGCCAAAGGCTGCATGTGCCCAAAATCCTGACCCCACCAGCAACCGGAGAAGGACTGAATGTCCCAAATTTGGGCATTAAAAGAATGTATTCATAGAACCTTAGAATGATTTGGGTTGGAAGGGACCTTAAAGGCCATCCAGTTCCACTCCACTGCCATGGGCAGGGACACTTCCCACCAGGCCAGAGGATCCTCCCTGCTTACCAGCTCTCCAAATCCCTCAGGACAGGCTGGGAAAGCCCTCTGAAAACCTGAAGGCAGCACATCAGTGAGGTCACCCACACCTGGCAAGTGTTTCAAATCACCTTAGGACTCCTCAAAGCTTCTCTAAAGTTCCTGTAGGAGCATCTTCAGCCCTTTCGTCCCTGAAACACCCATCTGCGTAGACTAAATGCTCTTTCTTGTGTTTTTCACTCCCTCTCCTGCTACTCAGACTGCCTGCAGTGTCTTTTTCTCCGTCATTTCCATTAGATGAAGTTATTTTGGAGATTTAACCTTGTGTTCAGTAGCTCTGGGAAGCTCCTGCCATGCAGGCCAACCCCACAACTGTCTAAAAAAGACTCAAAAAAGGGAGGGCCGTGGGTACAGGATCCCGAGGCATCGTTTTACATTTTGGTGGTTTCTCACTATGATGGCAGCTGAAGTTGTCCTGCCCACTGTAAGACCATGCAATGAATCACAGCCTGGAATGGATCCAGCAGAAGGGAAAAAAAAAAGGATACATTTTCCAGCCAAATGGGCTCTCTTACTGTGTGCTGGGACAAGGCAAATTATGGGGCCAGGTACTGAGGCTGAGAGGTGCTTAAGCTGATCCTGCTACCAAAGACATGCTCTGGAATTCCAGCCGAAGTCACTCAGGTGCTTCAGAAGTGTCACCTGGCAGGAATTCTTCATTAAACAGCTGAGTATCCGAGCATGTCTTTGGCATGGCTGGGAGCTGTTCTAAACCCCTAACAGCTCCCAGAAAGTCCTCAGGGACTTTTATATCAAAACCAAATGCCTTAACCACCCTCGGCACCATAATCAGCAGCCAGTACAACGTATTAGAAACCGATAAAAGTTAATAAACAAAGCACTAAAATTGAACTCACTGCCATAAAATTCTGAGGCAAAGCAGTGGGATTTTTCTCTTTAACACAGGCTGAATTCTGGGATGATATTTAGTTTCGTGTTTCCACTCAGCAAGGTCCAAAAATAACTGATTTATAAAACTACATGATGGGATCACTTTCTTGAGGTTTCTTCTTTCTTTTTCTTCCCTAAGTGAACCTTTAAGCATCTTTTCATGTTATTTACAGGATTTTTAAACTCTAACCAAAGAACTTTAAATCTGAGGCCACATATTAAATCCCACTGACCTGAAATCTCCCTGGCATTCAGCTAAATTAGCTAAGGCAAGGTGCTGAAAGAGTTGAGAAACTTAAGTAACTTCACATAACTAAAAATATGCATCTCAATTCTTGTGAAGGGAACTTGGGGGAGCTCAAACCTCTTACTAATGTCACATAATATTCCAGTGTGAGGAAAGGCTCTTTCCCATCTTGCTTAAGTGTAAGTACTGCCTTTTCCTAGTAGCAATTTCGAGAAATAAATAATAAATACCACCCTCAGGTAATTTTTATCACATACAGGATGCTAAGTCCATGCAATGCACACAGCATTTCTCCTTTGCCTAAGGCGGGAGGGAGGAACTGGTCCACGAAGACAACTAAGACTTCTCTGCTTCTTTTCCCTGGGACTCCACCCCACCCACCTGCCACGCGTTTCTTATTTTGAGGCATTTCTCACCTAAATCAGGGAGCCAAGAGGGCAGTTTGGGGTTTCAACTTACGGACTGTCAGGAAGGCAGTGGAGAGGGCAGAGCCGTGCTGGTTGATGGCTTCGCAGCGGAACTCGCCGGCACGCTCAGGGGTCACGTTCCTCAGGCGCAGGGAGCCCCAGCCCTCCCGGGGCACCGAGAGGCAGGAGGGCTCCGTCCCCGCCGGGGGAGGCCTCCGAGGTTTGGGGGGAAGGCCCTGGGCGGGGTGGCCGAGCACGAGGCCTCTGCTGTCGTACCAGCGGATCAGAGGCGCGGGCAGGCCGGTGGCACTGCAGGACAGGGTCACGTCCCCGCCAGCCACCACGGTGGTGTTGGCTGGGGAAGAGACGATGATGGGGACAGAGTCTTTGCCTGGGGGGAAATACAGCCAAAGAATGAATTCAGCCAAGGGGTATGACACTTAATGCCAGAACAAGTCAATATGATTTAAAAAAATACATGTGGTTCTTTTCAACCATTTTAGCAATTATTTCTTCTCTACACAGCATCTCCAGACTCCCCTTCCAGACTGAAGAGATCAGCACAGATTCCTCCTTAAGGAAGGCTGATAAAAACTTACACTCAAACCACACTTTAAATTCCCTAAATGACAAAGACTTGACTGTCAGTGAGGAGCACAGCGCAGGCAAGACTGGCTTAGTCCACTCCACACATGAGCTGGCCACAAAATCTCTGCTCAGCCAGGCTCTGCACAGCTCACACCAACCATAACTGGTCCAGAGAAGGTTCAAAGCTTCAGCTATGCATGACAGGGAGAGAAAAGGGACAGCAACAGTCTTGCCAACATCTTTGTGCTAGCAGAAATCAACTTCTCTGGGTATTAGAAGGTATCTTAGGCTGAAAACAGATAAAAAAGACTGTTGGTACCTGATCCTGCCAATCTGATAGAGGGGAAGTGTGCATTACCCCCAAACCTGATGATCGTTGTGTAAACTTGATTATGGAGCAGGCTTAACTACTCAGCAGCCAATACTACTAGGAGTACCAGCTCGCCCAGCACAACAGGATCCTGATTCTATTTAAGAATAAATCGCATCAAATCCAATCATAAGCTGATTTGATTGCAGCTGATAATCCAGGTTTTAAGTTTCAAGTAGCCACACTACCCCAGAAATCCCTACATCTCTTAAAATCCAGCCGAAAGCACCTTCTTTGTAAGATTAGTGGTCAGAAACAAATTAACACATAATCTAGGGAAAAAAAAAACCACAACAGAATAAAGCTTAAAATACAAATGCTTAATGTGAGTTCTTGAGGGCTGCAAGTGCTCCCACCTGGCTGGACACGGAGTCTCCCCGTGGACTGCACAAACCCAATTCCATTGTTGGCCACACACTGGTACAAGCCAGAGTCCTCCAGGGTGACCCCGCAGATCCGCAGGTGGTTTCCCGTGGGCCAATGTCGTGGGGAGGGACGGAGAGGAGCTGCATTGTGCAGCCAGGTGAGGCTTGGAGCAGGGTTGCCACGGATGTCACACCAGAAATGGACGGTGGCTCCGGCGGCCACGGTTTCGTCCTGCAGTCCCCTAGAAAGTGAGGCAGGTTCTGGAAAGGGAAATGATTTTACTTAGACTAAGTCCTGAAAAAACTGCTGTGAAACATTACACAGGCTTATCACATCCAAAGGCTGAGCAAGTACCACAAACTGCACAGCCCGAAGCTGGTTTTTCCCACATGTGGGCTTATTTGAATGGTTTCTCCCTTTTATTCCAAGAGCCACATGTTTGCATTCATCTTGTAAATAAAACACTTCTATTTTCAAAACAATTCATTAGTGACATCCCCCACAAAAAAGGTGTGTTGTGCATCAACACCCTGTTCTCAGAGTAACTCTAACATACACATTTCAAAACCCAAACAAAATCTGTCATGAATGCAAAAAACTCAAATGCCAGGAAAATCTGCTACAACAGAAAGGGGAGATGACAAACAACCAGCAGCCAAATAAAAGAGGCCAAATATATGATTATGTTTCTTTTGCTTTTGTTTATGTTCTCATCCAAACATATCACCTCCCCTCGCCAGTATTTTTGTTCACATACAACCTCAAAAGAAGCAAATCTGTTCCCTGGCACATTACTGACACTGGCACTCTGTAGGAAAATAAATGGATCAGTTCTTCCCTTGGAGTTTGTTATCCTTCACTGTTTCATTATTTCAGACTGCGAATGGTTTGAAGAGATAAACAATTATGGATTTTAACTTGGGAGAAATGATGGGATATGGTCATTATAAGCAGAGCTGTATTCTTTATTTTAATATGCTTAAGGTTGAGAAAGAATGTGAGGCTGTTTGGAAGCAGATGCCAAAACTAGCAGGTAGATGAAGGGAACGTTTGTTGCCTGGATGTGAAAACGTCTTCAGTTCTTACCAAGTACAGTAAGCGAATAGTTAACATATTTCACTGTTGCAGAGTCACTTCCCACCACGCAGGAGTAATTCCCAGCGTCAGACGCCTCGAGCCGCTCGGTCACCAGGTGAGAGTGCAGCAGCCTCCACCTGCCTCTCCTGAGAGCATCCCGGCCGTCCTTCAGCCAGCGGGGCGGGGCTGGAGCCGCCCCACCGACCACACACTCCAGGGTCAGGGCGCTGTGCCGGGGCACCGCCAGGCTCTGGGGAGCCAGCGGGTGGAGGATGTGCGAGCCACCTGAGGAAGGGCCTGCAGGAAAGGAGATGAATGGTAGAATAGCATCACAGAATGGGTTGGGCTTCTGGTCACCTTCCGCTAGACCGAGTTGTTCCAAGCCCTGTCCAACCTGGCCTTGAACACTTCCAGGGATGGGGCAGCCACAGCTTCTCTGGGCAGAAAGACTCAAAGGGCCTCACCACCCTCACAGGGAAGAATTTCTTCCCAGTATTTAATCTAAACCTACTCTCTATCAGTGCCATTCCCCTTGTCCTGTCACTCCAGGCCCTCTATATCCATTTTTCTTGTAGGGTCCCTTCAAGTACTGGAAGGTCACAATCAGGTCACCCCTAAACCTTCTATTTTACAGGCTGAACAATCCCAATTCTCTCAGCCTTTCCTTGCAGGAGGAACCAACCAAGCTTTTAAACCACACCCTCCCATCCCATTCTCTGTCCTCCTCCATGTATTTCAAACACTGCACTCGGGACTGAGCACGATGTTGTAACACTGTCTTCCAGAAGTCCTGCTCCAAAACAGATTTGGGGCTGGAAGTATTAGCAGCATTCCCTTTCCAAGGGTGACTCCCTGGGATTTGAAAAGTAGTCATGCTTCTCCTCCACAGTGAGGGGAAATAAGAACTGAATGAGCAAAGAATGCAGGAGAGATCTTAGATAACACGGTGTTGAAGGCACTGATACGCCATGGCTAAAAGCCTTAGGGATGTTATTTTTTCTGTTTGAGCTGTATTGATTCTGGAAAGCTGGACTGAATACTCACGTGTGACTGTGAGCTGCCGTCCAGTGGGTTCTACTCTGAGGTCGTGAGTAACTGGGTTGTACGCTGCACACTTGTAGGATCCTTTGTCTTCTGAAGATACATTCAAAATTTGCAGGTTTCCAGATGGAAGAATTAGGTAGTTGCCTAAATAAGTGGGGAAGGCGAAAAGAGGATTAAATTTAATTTAGTTTCAAAAGATGTCTTCCTTTTTTGTAATTTTGAAAATCAATTTGTCAGCTATACCTATTTATTCTAAATATAGAATCACAAAGAAATCACCATGCAAAGGAGATTCATTTCCAAGGGTAGGTTTATCTAAAGTGATTTGCACAGGAAGTTCTGCACGTTTCCAGAGGACTTTTTTCCTTTAGTTTCAAAGAATAAACTCCAGGCAAGCTTATGTTGTATACTTCTATTGCACAAAACACCTCACCTGTTGATTGCTCCAGCCACCTCCCCCGCACTTGGAAGCGAACCTGTGCTTTGGGGTGACTTTCTGGCACCTTGCACCCGATGAGAGCTGTGCCTCCTTCCTCCGCTGCAACAGCAGCCGTCCCCAAAGCATCAAAGTCAGCTAAACCTGCAGAGAGTTGGGAACAGGGTAAGAGCAGCCACGGCTTGGGAGAGGGGAAGGGCAGTGAGCTCAGAGTTTGTGTTCAGAATACAGTTGGTTTCATGCTGATTATCTTCTCTGGTGCAGCTTTTGGACATTCACATCAACAGGCCTGCAGCCCAAAATAGCATAAACCCTCCTCACACCTCCTTACTACAAAAAGCACCAGCTTTTACATAGGAACAGTGAGGAGAAAAAATAATTCTTACATCCCCTCAGCCTCTCCCAGGACAGCCAGCAGAGAGACTGGAAAGGCTGCAGGACTCCTCACGGGCTCTGCAGGCACTACAGAAGACAATTCACACTGCCCAAAAAAACATGGAATTGTCTTTCTGTGATGATAATGAACACAGCAGTGCCGTGAGGCAGGCAGAGAGCTCCCAGCACCTGCCCATGTGCTGCCAAAATCTCCAAGGGAGGAGGGAGGTGTGAAAGCTGCTCTTCTACTCCCTCCATGTTCAAACTTCTTTGAGGTTGTGAAGTTTTCCTATGTTGGCCACCCTTGGAGCTCTCCTGAGAGGGGCTGGCCATGGGTCAGTACTCTACCAAAACACTTTTAAGAGATTTTCCTCCCAAGGGGATTTTGGACATGCTCCATAGATGAGGTACCCTTCCAGAGAAATCACTCAAACCCTGCTTGACAAAGACCTGATTCAGAAAGCCCAGAGATCCCAAGCAGACAAATCATGCTCATGCAGGAATATCGTACTCCCATTCTCAGCACCACATCGTCCTTTTCATGTGGAAAACATTGTCCTTCCTCTTCCAAAGTCCCTTGAGGTCAAATAATTTACAGATCATGCCTCAAGGCAAAGACTGATTAGAAGAACCAGTGCAACTAAGAAAACCATAAGAGGAGAGAAGACTGTCCCCACCTGAAGAACATCAACACTGGTTTGATCAAATCACATGAAAATTAAGATCTGCAGCTCCCACTTATTTCCCAGGCAACAATTCCCACAGATTTCTCCTCAACTCTCAAGCATGCTTCTGCAATGGTGTGGCAGCTCAGCTGCTATTTCAACATCCTTTGTGAAGGCAAGTGTTTGGGAATCTTGTATTTTCAGGCCATTTCATGGAAATGAATGTTATTTCATTGAATAATATTTGTGTTTGCTGAAAGAGACCCTTGAGGTCCTTCAACTCGAAATGAGGCTGACACCAACACTAAATCCATCAGGTATGGTTTGGTCCAGCTGAGGCTTTAAAACCCTCCAAGGATGGGAATCCACAAGCTTTCTGGGGAATCTGTTTCAGGGCTGCATCACCTGACAGGTCTCAGATGACAGAATTAAAAAAAAAAGGCAGGAAGTGTATAATCCGTCATATTCTACGTACTGGCTGAGGAAAAAAACCACCCCAAAACATTTTGATGTAGGTGTTTTCTAGAAGTCAAAGAAGGAATTGGCAAGGAGCAAAGAACAGACATGCAAATGAACTTACTGCCCATGGACACGGAGGCAGGCCGGCTCAGCACGGCGCCCACACTGCTGCTCGCCACGCACTGATAGCGCCCGCACAACGCCGGGCTCAGGGACACGATTGTCAGAGATCCTGACTGGATTTCCACTTCTCCCACCCTGCTGTCCACAGGCTCCCCATTAAACAGCCAGGAAAGGTGAGCTGTGGAGGGCTCGGCAGAGCAGCGGAGTTGGACGGGCTCACCAGACTTCTGGACAGTAGACGAGGGCTCAGAAATAAAACGGGGAGTTAAATCTGAAAGGAAAAAAATATATATTGAGTTAGAGGCCAGAATTTTGCAAGGACACAGGTGATAAGGTTAACGATGTGCTGACTGGTATGACAGACTCACCATATAAAGGGTCTCTAAACTCTGAGTTGCAAGTGATACTCAAGCAAGTGTTGCCTTTTCCTTGGCAAGAGGAACTCAGGAGAGATTCCTGCTCATTCTCAAACACTGGGAAAACGTCAAGATTCAACCCCCACAAAAGGGGTAACAGCAATTAAACGGAAGTAGGTGCAGTGAGGGGGAGGTACATCCCCAAGGGTGCACAAGGCAGAGGCGTCACGCTTGCCAGGGCCGGCAAAAACTGCAATCCCACTGGATTTATCCAGAGGAAAACAGCACCCGTCACCTGAAGAGATGGAGCACAGGAACACGCAGCTGTAGCTGATCTGTCCCATATGAAGCAGGCCTGGACGTGACTTGTAAAATGCTAGAAATGGCAGGAGCCTGCCAGGTATTTACACAGAACCGTCTCCGAGTCTGCAGAAGTAATTAAAAATAGCCGGATAAAAAAAGCTGGACGAACAGCAAAGGCTCTTGCTAATTCCAAATACATGGACTTCATCAGGACAAGGATGATGAATTGGGCATCCATTATCTTTACTGAGTAAAGATGAACAGAAACAGGAAGAGCTGCTAATAAATAAAAGGTTCAGTTCCACAGAACTTGGTTATGAGAATCCATTTATTTGCCAGAAGAAAATTCCTGCTTGTTGGAAGAGATTTTTTCCTATCCTGGCCAATGAAACACTGGGAAGTATTTCCATTTGTTTTCTATTGAATCCTCCACTAAAGATTTTGCATGAAGGGAGCAAGCAAAAGGCAATTAACACCACTAACACTTAATTGGTTAGTAATACATATTAGGAGAAAAAACTAAATTAAAAATAGACACATTGGCAGGGAAAAACAACTTCTGGTTTGTAAAGGATCTAAGGAATTCCAGATAGTACGGGTCAAGATGATATTAAATGACATCCAAGTCAGAGACAGTTTTCTTATAGGTGGGGCCCTGGGTTCATGCTTTTCTTCTCAAGTCAGTCCATCCCAGCTCTGGTTATGAGTTTCAGATGAGAAACTGCACATTTTTAACTGAACCATAAACTATCTGCATAAACATAAAATAAAACTGGAAATTAAAGTGTGGCTTCACTTAACAAAAAAAGATGAAATCCATAAAAATGGTATCCAAGCATTTCACAGGACTCCAGATGTCCATTTTTAGCTTTTAATTAGAAAACTGTTTTTCCTATTAGTTCAGTTTGAATTTCCAGGGATAAGAGGGAAGCACTGACCTCTCAGTTTGCTCGCCACCAATTGCTATGAAATCATACTGCTACTTTCATCTTCGCCCCTGCCCTCACTTCTGACACCAACACTGGGCTTCGCGTAAAAGGCAAAATTGGTAGCAGTGACCCTGCAGCTGGAATTTATCTCCTATGACTGCTTGAAAAATAAAATTTATCCCATTTGCTTATAACGATTGGCTATGAAGTGCTAAAAGTAGTAAAAGCTTCTTTTTTGTGTGGTTACGTTAAGACAAGCTGACTACACAGAGCAGATGTGTCAATTAAAACCATCCCTCTTCTTTTTTTTAACACCAGAGCTATTCCAACTGCAGCCACGCATCAGCTTTCGCATTTCAAAGGGCTGATTCCCCTCTCCCCCTGCAAATCCAAACCCCTCCCGACCCCTGGGAACACAAGATGCACTGCATGCAGCAGAATCAGCGTCCAGCTGAATCCATGGAGATCCCAAGGAACAAACCCACGTAACCCAGAGTCTTCCATGTTCTGGCGCTTGTTTTGAGCCAAGTCTTCACAAGCAAAGTCATATATTGAGTGTAAGGCTGCGATTCAGTGCTCCACGCTTCCTTAAAAGCAGATTATTGACAATATCCATTAAAGTTGGCCACTTTGAAATGCAGTCCCACGTGTTGTTTGTTCCAAAGTTTGGGCTCAACCCCAAAACCTCCAAGTTAACCCTCAAGCCTCCAGCTTGGGTGAGGCCTTACCTGTGCTGGTGGCAGTGACAAGGCCGGTGGCAGCGATGAGCAGCAGTGCCTGGAAGCGCCCGGGGGCTGGATGCATAGCGCCAGATTATCCAAATTGAAAGCCCAAAGCTCCAGACTAAGATGAGGCACGGAAACAGCTACAAAACAAACAGGCACATGTCTACTGTGAGTTTCAGGAGTTTGTCTTTTAACTCTCTTACAACAAAGTGTTTGGGGTTTAAAAAAAAAAAAAAAAAAGGCACAACCAGGAAACAGCCAATATTCTTTGCAATATAGAAACCATCTGTAAAAGTGAGTTAGAGCTGAACTTCACTGTGGTTCCAAGTACTATTCTTAATGTAAGAGTTTTTCCACAGCTGGGGCATGAGGCATCCGCATTGAACCGCTCTGCCTTGATAAATTAGACTCCGTTCCACCCAGAGGAGCTGGAGTCCAAAGTAAACAGCTTATCTATTGGAGATAATATTGTTTGCAAACAATAATCATTTGACCATCTATCATCAGGCCGCACTTGTTTTACAAGTTTCTGTGAATCTACTGCTGCGACGCCGCTACCGCTCTAAACCTGCTCACTGAGACCTGTCATCTGCAGGCTCCTTCTGCTGGGCTTTGCAAGCAAACCACAGCAATGAAAAAACACCAGTGTTAGTCTTGTTCTCATTTATATTCCCAAACAAATGGTGCTTTCTCCTATATCCTTTTGGGGCACCCAATACATCCACTTTTATCTCCATGGCTGCTTCTCAAGAGGGAAGTCCTTTCCTTGACCGTATCACACACGACCATTCAGCTATGTAAGATCTCCCTTTCATCATCAAAATTAAAAACTGCATCATTAAACCAGCAAAACACAAACTCAATATGATCCCAGAGGTCTTTTCCAACCTAAACAACTCTACAATAAATTGTTAAACCAGCAAAATATAAACTAAATCATGGAACCAGCAACCAGACTTGCAGGAGGTGAGTCTCAGGAACGGTGTTTCTGACACTCTGAGTCTCAATCAAACTCTGGTTTCTCCAAGAAAACAATAAATCTGCAGCTGCCGTTCACGTAAATGTCCAATTTGCCTTGTGTAATGTTATGATGGATAAGATCTGAGCTCATTTAGCACAGTTACTTCATTTATCAGCCTGGCCGTACCATTCCGCTGCTGATAACACTCAACATATACTTTAAACATCTCATCTATCAGCTGCGTATATAAACACGTATCCAACACACACACAATAACTGGGAGTTTCACTTGAGCACAGAAACAAGTGCAGCAATACAGATGCTTGGTAGGAGTAAGTCTCAGTTTATTGAGTGTTCACAGAGCCACTTGCTTTCCAAGAAGCTGAATCCAGATATCAACAGCAAAATTATTCCTGTGGTTTATTTCAAAATAACCATATTTTATTATTGCAGCACCACAGTAAAATATATATGCAAATTAAGCATCAGGAAAAGCCTCCAATGGTAATTAAAGAATCACTCTGGCTTTATCTGGATTTTATGGAGCTGTTTGCTCATTGCCACTTCTGCACTCCAGGTTACACTGACAGCTTGAGAGGGCGGCAAGAAATGCTGTCGAGTTCTGCTCCCGTTTCTGGGCAGTTTTATCTGATCCGGCAAATTTATTTCAGCTGTTGGGAAGACCCGGCGATCCTGTGGCCCAGGCTGGTTCCCAAGGCGAGCCGGGGCTGTTTTGGGAAGCCGCAGATGGCAGAAGAGCCCAGCTGTGCCGAAGGGGTTGGTTTATTTGAATTCTCCCTCGGTTCAAGGGCAGGAGCACCGCTCCACCAGCGCGCGCAGAGGACAAAGTAAACACCCAGAGAACTTGTTAACATCAAACACTTTGCTGAAGAGGGCTGGGGGCAATGTTGCTTTTTGCCAAATCTTCCCTCCACTATTTATTTATCAAAAGCAATGAAACGTATATTCTGGGTCAACTTTAACCCCAGCACATGGAGCTACTGGGTTATTTTGCAGCTGTCTTTTTAAACAAGGCCAGCTCATTATCTTTAACTAAACTTTATCTTTGGAGATCTACTTTATCCAGGCTCTGATTTCCCTCTGTTTATCTTTCTCCTTACATGTTCCTCGCTGCCAGTGTCAACAGCTACTCCTCTTTTGACCTACCAGTTTGGCTTTTGCAGGCTTGTGGAGTGGTAAGATCAACTGCAAAGCAGTGAGTACACACAGCGAGCCACAAAGACCAAAGTTCTTTGACTGGGGGGGGGAAAAAAGGAAAAATATTGGCTTTAACTGGAGTAGGATTGTTCAGCATCAACACTCGGGCATCTGAACGAAGTTTCTGCAACATCTGCTTCTGAAGGGATGGCAGAAACATCTTGCTCACTGGTAGATCTGGGAACACAGGGGAAGGTAAGACCCAGCAACACAACGTAACCCAAAAATGCTTCTTTCTTTTTCTTCTGCAGATGATGGCACTCCAGAAGCCCCTTGCTAAATACAGAGAAGAGGGCAAAACCATAGCTGACAGTTTTTTGGTCTTTAGAAATCCTGTGGAGAAATTCTGCCTCTTTAATACTATATTAAAAAAGCCCTAGGGATGGAAAAACACGACCCCTTCCCCTTTGCCATCTTTTCAATAACCCTGAGCTCCCATTTTGACAGCAGGTACCAGTCCCTGGGGACCTGCTGGGATCTGAAAGAGGAGCACCTTTGTAAGATGTGGGTCCATTTTAGTGTCCTAGACTCCAAGATGAGCTCTGCCCAGAACAACTCTGCCCACTGTTCACTGCTCCTCAACTGGGAGGATGCATCTCCATCACTTGTGGATCAAATAGTCAAAGTTATTTTGAAGTAAGAGGGTGTCACTGTCTGAGCATTTTAAACTAAAAGAGGAGTTATTAATATAAATAATATTCAAGGTTTAATAGAGACAGACATGGTTTTCGTGGATCAGGAAAATGCACTTATCACTTTCACCAGCCATTTCTCCAGCCCAGCAGAAAGGCACAGCATGGCAAAGGCCACATTTCTCCTACTTCCACCCAGAGCTCTTCACCTAAAGTCATCCTCCAGTTATCTTTGTGCAGCACTTGACCTCCTTGTCAGCTCTAAAGTAGGTTATTGCTCCTGGATCAAGGGAAACAAGGAAGATAACGGACTTGTGTCAGGGGGAGGGGCCATCCCGACCATTCCAATGGATGCCTGCCCTCGGAAGCACGCTGCACACACAGGGGCACCCACAAACCTGTGCCTGCTACTTCTGGACATCGTTACTACGATGAAGTATTTCTGCACATGACATAATTCTAGCTGTGAGCATCATTTGTCAGACACCCTTTATGAAAGGAACCCCTCAGCACAGAGCTGTGGGGACAGGCATCCAGCAGCTCCCAGATTCAGCCCTGCAACCTCCGGAATGCTGTGCACAGGCAGGAAAATAAACCATGGCACTGACTCCAAACAGAGGGGAAGGGACAGTTCGACTGTCCTTTAGGAACACCGGTGGTTCCCCAGCACAGGGGCAGGGCTGTCCCCAGTGCCAGACTGGCACCAGCCTGGCACACAGGGTGCTGCAGGGCAGCTGGCACACGGTCACACGGCTGTCGTGGCCTGGGGACCTCACCAGGATGGACACGGCCATCCCGGACCAGGGAGCAGACCCTGGGCTTACTGAAGCACCCTACTGAGCCAAGATGGGAAGACACAGGCACCAGACCAGCTGGGATTTCTGCAGCCCTGGCAGTGACCCTCTTATCTCTTCCCAAATCTTCATGTTTATTGCTGGTGCTCCAGAAACCAGTGGCCTTCAACATACAGCTCCACAGGTCTGATCCTGGCACCGTCACTTAACCCTCACCTCCAAATTAACTCACTCCTACTCATGTTTGCCCCCAAATAAGGTTTCACACTCTGAAAGATGACAAAACGCTGCTTTCCATGCATTCCCATGCTGCTGAGCTCTAGTGTCCTTCCAAACACAGCTGAGATCCTGCCCCACTTATTTACTGGACCGTGAACTTCTCCTCTCCACCCTTGCAGCTGAGGGCAGAGCCACTATGAAAAGAGCATTATCTCATCCCCATTTTGGTTTAGCTCCCTGAATCATCTTCCTGCCATCTCAGACCAGCTGGCAGGACAACATCAGGACCTCCCTTCCCAACAGCCACCACCCCACCTCGATCTGTTTCTGCACTCCTGCTCCATCAATCCTCACTCCAACACTCCCAACCTTCAGTGAGCTGTTCCACAAGGAACAGCTAAACGAGGAAAGGTTTCTGCACTACCCAAACGCTCCAGGTCCCATAAACTCTGGGTAGAGCAGAAGGAGGAGGAGGAGGAAGGAAACAGCATGCTCGGGAACAGAGGGAGTTATTCAGGTTGCCCACTCCACCTCCAGGAGGTGACGGCCTTTGCTGAGAAGCCCAAGGAAAAAGTGACTGAGCGCCGCTGCCTCACTGCCCACCAGCTGCATCAAGACAGCCCTTTGGAGTATACCAGCTTTGGATATACAGATTTCCCGTTTTTCCTAAACAGCAGCAAGTCAAAACTGATTCATCCTACCTCATGTTATAAAGCCATATGTAATTAAACACCCAAAGCACAGCAAATTTGTCTTTTCCCTAGGTCATTTATAAGAATTACCAAGAAAATTTTCAATTTAACTTGCCATCCGTACAACAAAACCCACAAATTTTCAAACTACCTAACCTTAGAGCAAATGAACCCCCTTGAATTAACTAAAATACTCTGGCTTCAGCCTGAGCAAGCTGAGTTAGATCATTAAATCTCACACCAAGACACCTTAAAAAAAAAAAAAAGAAAAAAAGGAGGTATTGAAGCCTGTGGCATTCCAAGAGAAAGCAATCAGACATTCCTGCCGCTCGGCTCCTCAGTGATCTCCAGAGCCTTTGATCACTGACTGTCTTCATGCTGTCCTCCTGGGGTCTGGCAAAATGAGTGTAACAGCTGGCACATAGACTTCATTAGCTTTCTGGGCTGGGAGGAGCGGGGTGCAGCCCGGGAGCCGCGGCAGCCTGCCCGCAGCTCCACGGACTGACCTCCCCGGTTTCCTGCCGGTGTTTCGGGGCCGGGACACCTCGGCAGTGCCGCGCAGCTGCCAGCGGTGACCGCTCACCGAGCTGCCCCTAAAGCCACCGCTGCCAGCGGTGACCGCTCACCGAGCTGCCCCTACAGCCACCCTAAAGCCACCGCTGCCAGCGGTGACCGCTCACCGAGCTGCCCCTAAAGCCACCCTAAAGCCACCCTAAAGCCACCGCTGCCACGCGGGGACGCGGCAGACGCATCCCCAATGCCAACCCGCGGGGCTCAGAGTGCCAAAAGGCAACGGAGCCGGCCGAAGCCTCATTTTTATGAATGCTTAATGACCACTCAATCATTAACATCAACCTTTAAAAAGCAAATGCAGCACCTACAGTGTTCATTACCCTCCCCCTCCCCCCCTTTCAGGGTCTCAATCGAGTCAGTCAAGCGTGCAAACCGATCCTGTCGCCAGCAAAAGCATTTCCTTTCACTGTGGTCAGCCAAAAGCAGGGGAAAAAAATGGAAGTGACTTGGAGTTATGGCACCAAAAAGGCCAGACAAGCAAGGAAATAATCAACTCCACATGAGCCACTTCGAGCCCATCACAATGAAAAGGGCCTACGACTAACCCCAGGAAAGGTCAGCGGGACTATGGGGGTCAGAAGCTGAAAAAGGCAATAGCGAGCAGCTGCCAGCTGCAATAAGAATCAATGTGTTCCTAATTACACTCCGAAGAGAGGGCTCGAGCGCCGGGAAACGCCGGGCTGTAATCACAGCTTGGGCAAAAAACATTCAAGTGCTCCCGTTTTACTCTTCTCCACCTCGAGCACTGGAGCTGCAGTTTGTGTGTTACTAAATCACAGGAAGCCGAGGGCTGGAGATAAGGAGCCAGGCAGCTACAGAAGGGTTGGGGATTTTGTAAAAAAATACCATAATTAAGCATTTGTGTTGGAATTATGGCATCACCAAAGAGAGGATTTCGTGAGTGTAAGCAATAAAATTACAGTCTTCAAAGGGATTTTGCATGTGCTTTTAGGAAACACACGGAACTCTGCCGAGCAGTCCCATACGCCTGGGATTTTCTCAATCCCCCAGAAAAAAACATGTGAAAGGGAAAACCCCAGAAAAATCAGTTTGCTGGCAGTAACCCTATAAACCAAGCGTGAGAGACACAAACGGGTCAGAACTCAATGAAACGGACGCCAAGGGATCCACAGAAACACTGAGTGGAGAGGCAGTTAAAAATTACAAGAAAAAGCATCCTTTGATGTTCTGTTCATATTTATTTATTACATTTTAAACAAATGAAAGTGCACCCTCTCCAGATCCTTATCAGAAGGATAAGGATCTCCTGAATAAAGGAGAGAAATTAAAGTTGCTCAAACTTTGCAATCCTCAGCTTGGATTTCAGTAATGCCTCCACATTTCTGTCCATACCCACACCTGGCACCCCTATCCATCAGTGCTAAGCCACATCCAAGTGTTTCCCATGCAGATTCCCACCTAAGGATTCAATTGATATTTTTAATTCTTTCTAGGTAACCTATATTTTTATAAGCAGCCTTGCACGGAGCTTTTTTCTTGCTTCACATCATTTAAACACCGCCATGAATCAGTGATGGATCCAAAGAGCAACCCAGAGAGACTGAAGCCCTTAACAATTGTGCAGCAATTTCCAATGGCACGTCACTTTTCATAGAATGGCTTGGATTGGAAGAGACCTTAAAGACCTGAAAGTTGATATTTTTCTCAAAATACAGAGCAAGTGTTTGCTCGGGTGGCAGATGGTAGGAAAAACAAACAACGCTGAGCAAACGAGACAGTGACTGAGTCCCAGAGAGGACAGGGGATCCCACATCCTAATGGCCTTCCTCAAAAATCAGGCAGATGTGTTTCCTACAAAGCTACAAAACACCCCAAAATAATGTCACTAATTTACTCAAACTGTTCTAGGTAAGGTCCAGGGGCACAGGACAAAGGTGACAAAGAAGAGGTTAAGCAACTCAGGAAAAAATAACAGTATTAGCCCAAACCATGGCCAAGAGGCTGTGTGCCTCAAAGATGGAGAAGGAGGTCTCTTTTATTGGATTTTTCTATTTTGCTTTCAGGCCTGGAAAGTCTCATGGTTGGTATCAGCTGTTGGACTTGGATCAAAGTTTAGCCTTCCATTAATCTTTTGAGTTATATGTGAGGCTGATAGAAAATTTTTTTTTTTTTTTTTAGAAAGACAGTTAAGATTACTCAGATACTTAATTTGCACTCCAATATTTCAAAAACACCTTGACTTTAGAACCTTGGTCTTGGCGTACATATGGTCTTGATAGAAGAACGCATGCTTTGGCATGGACTGGAGGAATGGATTTGGGAGCTGAGGGGAGGAAATTTAACAGTTTGTGTCCTGTGCCTCGGCACACACAGATGAAAACACTCCCGAGTCACGACTCTGCTTCTGAGACACATCTGTTCTCCGAGGGGGAGAGCTGGGGTTCCCATCCTGCCATTCCAACACCGGTCACAGTGAGACAGGCACCAGGAGAAAAATAAATAAATCATCCCAGAAGCCACACTTTCTTCTCCACAAACAGGCATAACAATTAGTTTAATTTTATTATTAACTTCAGCAAAAGAGCTGAGACAGTCCCCCTGCTGCCACACTAATGAAGTGGGAATGGCTCCTGCCTCCTCTGGCCTCGGGGGAAGCAAGAGAACAGAGCATTAGCCTGATACACAGTTCTGCTGGGCTGCAATTATGCTTAAATGCCTAAATCAGGGCTTTCAGCCCCCAAGGGAGCTAAGGGTATCATTAGTTTAACAGTTCCATCACAGTAGGCCAAATACATACAAAATTCTCACCCTTTGCTCTTCGAGGTCCCCCAGACCTCCCCTGTCTTGATCTCTCCTGCTTAGGCACTCCTCTGCCTCATATTTCCATTTTCTCCCCCACATTTAGCCCAACACCTGTGCTGTACCACTGAAGGGACACCTGTGACAGCTCTGCTGCCTTCAGCCACGTCTCCAAGGGTCCTTGGGCCAACATCCCCTCCCTGCTCCTTCCTCAGGGCTGGCCTCGGAGAGAGGCGCCTGCTTTACTTCTTCAGCTCTGGTTTTTAGCAAGAATGAGATTTCGCAACCAGTTTTTCAGCCAATTTAAAGATGGGCTGCTGCCGAGGAGGGCAGCAACACCTTCCTTCAGGACCTGGCTTGCATTCTCCTATCTGCACCAGGGATCCTGCGGCCAGCAAGTGAGTCAGATCTGCTGGCAGATCCAGCTGAAAACTCAGCCAGGGAAAAATGAGGTTCAGTTTTCACCTGGATGAGGGAGCAGTTTCAGCTCCCCATGCAGTCCCGGAGCACCAGCCCAAAGGAGGGGCTGGGAATGGACATCCAAGAACAGGAACTTAGCACTTGAACAGCATGAGGCCTCAGATCAACTCATGAAGCACCACCCCGGTATGTTTAATAAACCCTGGACTGCAAGAATGTGTGCAAAAATGAAGAAAAATATACAAAACCAAACGCTAAGTGAGCCATGCTGCTTTTCTCAAAGGAGCTAGGGAACTCACCATCCTAATTATCCGAGCTACAGGTGCACACACCACAGCAAGCTGGAGTAACTGCCTCAGGGGGTGTTTTTTTCCCTCCAAAAAGTTTGCATTTGGCATGGCAAGGACCATCACCCATAATTATAATTTGTCTATGGTTTCTAAAACCAGAATCCAGCATGAATAAAAAAATAAAAAGGACTAGAACCACGGGCTTGTTCTGGTCATCAGAAAAACCTGTCAGACTCTCAGACAAAGGTGCTTGTGTCCACACAGGCTGCCTAAAGGTCCACTTCCAGTGGCACTCTCACACCTCGGCGGTTTAGCCACGAGAGAACATTCCTGGAAAGAACTGGAACCATGGCTGAGCTCTGTTAGAGGACAGCGAGCTCATTCCCGAGGCAATTCCAAATGAACACTGACACCTCGTCCTTTGGTAGCCTCCAGCAAGCAACAGCTCTAAAAAACACAGACAAATGGGTTCTTTTAGCTGCGCTAGCCCGAGTCCAACTCGGTCTGTTGTAACTTGCACGGATCCATGCTATCCGTGAGCCCTTAAAGGGAAGCACAGCCATTAAATCCACACCTGCAGCCAGAATTTATAGCAACCTCATCTACTGCTGTCTTACATCATAGGCAATTAGGAGCCTGTGAACTCATGGCTGCAGGATATGGGAGGTGCACTGGAACAGGAGAGCCAAGCCTGTGTTACAGCACAGTCGTTAGTCACCTTAGAATTCACCGTGCCTGTGGACGGCTGGAATTGTGCACAAACTGGAGCAACAGACCCATTTGGATTCTGTTTTCTAAACAAAAGTGCTGCCCTGCACTCCAAGTCACTGCTTCCCCTCCTGTTACAGCTGTCCACACGCTGTCACAGGCAGTGCCAACACTCCCTGCTGCTGGACCGAGGCTCCAGGCAGAACAACGCTTATTAAAAAGCAACCAGCTAACCAGGGACAGCTGAGGGAGAGAGCAGGAAAGACCCTGGCCTTTCCTCCCCCGATTAAAACAAGCCTTCACACAATCCATCCTCCAGCCTTACAGTAATTCAGTTTTACTGCTCTCCTCCCCTCCCTTCCCCCATGCTCAAAAGACCAAACCTGGTTTCAAAATTGAAGTCCGAGCTCTCCGGCAAACACACACTTCTGCACTTCTTCACCTCGAGGGAAGGAATCCTGACACAACTGACAATATTGCTTAGCAAAACGAGCCCCTTTGCCTCAGGCCCAGATAAAAGCAGCAGCTAGGCAGAAAAATAAATGAAAAAATTGTGTCGGTCAGGCCAGGTTTGCTACAATAAACCAACCTGGCTCCCAGGCAAGGAGAGGGGTAGTGGAACATGGGGAAAGAGAGGGAGGCTTTGGGTTGGCTTTGCTCGGTGGTGTTGCGCAACCGAGCACCGGCGTAGCTTCCCGCCTCCTTCCTCATGCCAGCAGAGCCGAAGGAGAGCGGTGATCCAAGGGAGGGAGGCAGCAGTCATCATGGAGCTCTAGCCTGAGGGCCTGGCTCCTCCAGCCCTCCTGCTTCACTCACTGCAGCCAAGCTGAGCCCTGTCAAGCAGGGACCCCTGCCCAGGGCTGGGGGCACTCGGGGCAGCACCGTCACGGTGGCAGGTCGTGAGTCAGAGCTCAAACCTCCTCCTGCGAATCAGGGCCATGGCAGCTGCTCCCAGCAGAACCAGTTCAAACACGAGCAACTGATAGGAAAGGAGTTAAGTTTCATCACTGGGACCAGGGAGAAATTTCCGCCAGGTTCACCTGACTGTGCCCTGTTCTCACTCGCACGGACATATCCTGCTGTGCCCAACAGGATTTCTGTTCGGGCGTCCAACAGCAGACGGCAATTCCTGGAGACACCTTCCCAAAGGAAGATGGATGCCACAGCCACAGCTTCGCCACATAGCAAGAAAGTTCCAGACTCTTCACAGCACATCAACTCCCCCACGAGACTTTAATGCCGAGCTCAGCAACATGGGGGCCCTGCAAAGATAACCGGCTGCCGGGATTGATTCCATCCCACGTTAGCATCCATCAGATAGCAAGAAAAACAAGATTAAGCAGCACCACGGCATTAGTCTTCATTTAAACTTGGCAAAGAAAGCAGATGTTTCTTTTTTGTTGGCTTCTCTCTGTGTGTTGTTTAAAGCAGTCCCAGGCTCAGCCAGGGAAAGGTGCCTGGACTGTTTAATGTTGGGGGATTAGGAGGGACAACACTTGTACACTCGCCAGAGCCCAGATAAGCAGCGAGTGCTTGGGTTAGGCAGGCGAGCATCTGCCTCCTGCAATATATACATTGCCCCAGTGAAAATAAACAGCTTCACACCTTTGGCTCAGAGAAGGACTTGAGCTTCTTCTGCATCCTCAACCTGCAGCCTCTCCACTCGAGGACAAAGGGTCAGAGGGGTGAAGGTTACTTTCAGTTCCCTTACTCCAAGTGTAAGGCTGGAGGTTTTCTGCCTCCTCTCACACTGGGGAGAGTCTTTGCTGCTGTGCATCAGATCTGGTGTTGCTTCCTTGTGTTCTCTGTGCCCAGAGCTGTTTTAGACAGACTCCAAACATGTACACTTTCTATGTGTGCTGGTTACGTACAAGCCACGACAAACGCACTAATTAGGAAAAATGCTAACTTGGAAACTGGACCATTTTTTAAATGCTCAGCCACAAAGTCCATAATCTAGAAAACCACACCTCAATTTAATGCTGCCACCCCAGTCACTGGAGATCAGAGGGCTGAAGATTCCAGCCACACCACTGCAGTACCCATCACCTCCAGCCTGCTCCAAACTCCTCTCTGGTCCATCCCGACACACAATTTGGAAGTGCAATCTGCACCCCAAAACCATGCCTCAGTCTGAATAGCTGAATTTAAAATTATATCATTAAGTTTGAAATTTCAACATACTTAGAGAGTTTTGATAATAACATTTTTGATTACATCCGTTGCCAGCTTCCTTCTACACCCTGACAGAGATTTAAAGTATACATTCCTATTTCATTCTGCAACAGAGATTAGTGGCAGGAACAGAAAACATCTTCTGTTCCAAAAAACCCTCGGGGTTTTCCTCCTTCTCTTGCATTTTATTAGAGGAGTCTCAAATCTCCATCAAGCTGCAATACACTGTCACTGCAAAGCATTTAAGGCAACAAGTATCTGAGTGCTACACTGAAACACACCTTTGGAAAAAGCTCCTGAGAAACAAAGATTTCCAAAGCTATCCCAAAGGTGAAAACGCTCCCCGGCAGTAACAGCCCTCAGCAAGCTTTATGAAAATTTGAGCCTACGCTCAAGCGTATGGCATGCAGAGCCCTAATTCAAGAACTTTTGTGAACTCTCATTGTGGGGAAGGGGGGGGGAACAAAGGAAAACCACATGCTATTGTTTATTTTGACTCCGCAATACATTTAATCTACATGGAGTTGGAACATTACACAGCAAAACTCCTCAGCTCCCAGAAATTATGTACAGCCAACAGCAGCGAAGCTTGTTCTCCAAAGGGAGAATGCCATGTTAAATGTGTTATCTTCACCCCACACAGCACAGAAACTCTCCAAAATGCAGCTGAAAGCTGCCACCAATGCTTCCAATCCCACACCCCAAGAGCATGGGATCAAGGCAAGGCTGCTGGCACTCGTGACACAAGGGAAGCCAAAGCTGGGGACTGCCACCAACTTGACCTTGAGCTATGGCAGCTTTTCTCGGTAAGACTGCGACTGCCTGGGGGGGGTCCCTGAGCAGAAGGAGGAGCCCTGGGCATCTCACACCTCACAGCCTCCTTGAACCCATCAACAGGAGCAGACCTCGATGCATTCCAAGATGTTAAAGCAACAAGACCCAGCTTATGAGCTGCCAGAGAATTATTCCAGTGTATCCATAGGGATGATAACAGATCTCACTACACGAATTCCAGTGCTGTAGCTGCGCAGCTCCCTTCCAGCCCTGTATCCTGCTGGAGGTGTGCTAACAAGGACTGCCCACGTGTCACTGGAGGCCTTTGGTGTCCGGCTCCAGGACATCCCCGAGCAGCTCCAGAGGCCGTGGCTCTGCCGATGAGTTACCAGCCACAGATCTGCCCTGGCACAACTGAAGAACCACCTTCCTAAACATCGTATTTCTGTTCAAAGCCACCCGCTGCATCCCCTTGTGCCCAGTGAGTTCACTCCCCCAACCCCACTATTCCAGCTCCTTTCCACAACTTCTCCTGGACACAGAGCCCGCTGCCTCGTGCTGGGGTACAGCCACTGCCACCGAGGGACCGGAGCTGGGCAAGCTCACCCCGGGCAGGTGCCAGCATCAACACTCTCACCCACGGCGAGGAGAACGCACAGACGGGTGATGTCATGGCCAGGGCAGACAGGTGACATCACAGCCCCCGCAGCCCACAGGCACCTTCTCTCCACCCTGGGCTCCGTGGGGCTGTGGTTTATCTCCTCCTGCACCTGGGAGCAGAGGCCTTTGGCACAGCCCCATCCTCGCCCTGCGCTGGGCCGGGGGCTGGCGCAGACACAGGTTGCTGCGAGGTTTCAACAGGCTGAATGAAACGGTGAAGAAAGATGCTTTTCAGAGGGGGAGGGGAGGGGAGGGGAGGCACACATGTACTGAACAAATCATCTGTAGCGAGCGCTGGCTCCTACTTGTTCTCAGTTATATTATTCACTCAAGGGTGGATTAATCCATCACTGCAAAGGAATCTCCTGATCTCAGAGATAAAGGCAACAAGTCATGCACTGACTGTCTGTGGATCCTCCTGGAAATGGCCAGCCTTTCTCATGGCCTTATTTGGGCCGATCTATCAGCTCTCAACTAACAACAAGCAACAAAAAGAAAAAAGAAATTAAAAACTGAAAACATACCACCTGACTACAGTAACTTCAAGTGGATTGATCGGGAAGCAAGCAGGGGATTTCGACTCCAAACAATCACTGTTTGTTTCAGAAGGGGCCATATGAACTGTCCCCTTCCCTTGTTGTTGTTCCCCAGGAGAACAGTCACCTGGATCGTTACCTTCCATACCGGCATGGGAAAAAAAAGATTAATTTCTTGCAGGATTCTTCAGAGTGATGCCTTTTACCCAGATAAATGGTTTCTTTGGAAACAAAACCCCCTAGTGCCATCCTCCTGCAGGAACATCTCCAGCTAGAGCAGGCTGCACTCGGACACAAGGTGCCTACACAAAATACAATGGCAATTCCAGGAAGTTGGACATCTCCAGCATATCTGTACTTTGGTGCTTCAGCAGATGCCAGGGAGCAATCACAGAGACATTCAGGATCTGTCTGTTCTTCACCTAAGATTGAGGGGGGCTGAGAAGCTCCCCACAGCTCCACTCTAGCTGGAGCTGACAGCCCACGATGCCGGGGGCTCACCAGCACACAGAAGGCGACCTGGCAGGGAATACTTCACGGGCAGCGCAACACTCAAACACCTTTGCAGAGAAAAACACCCTCAAACCCCTCCAAAAATGTAAATTCGTAGTGCCCAGCCTCTTTGCCAAGACTGTTTCAATGACGGGCTGCTCACAGCTCAAACCTTTTAGTCCTTGTCTTGGCATTTTAGAGGTTCACTGCAAGGAAAACCACCACGGGCTGTGAGGCAGAGCCTCTGTACACTGCGAGGCAGGAAACATTAAACTTCTCTTTGAATTAAACAAATAAGACTCAACCACTTGGTTCATTATCAGATTCAATGGTTGGAGTCTGCGGGGAAAGCTGAACAGCAGAACCAGGGTATAAATCAAAGGCGTGATCAGAGACTGGTGAGGCCGAGGGTGTGGTCTCACCTCAGCTCAGCCGCGTGGAGCACCGGCCGCTGCCGAAGGGATGTTCTCCTTCTCCTTCCGCAGGTACCCCCAGTGCCAAGCCGATGGCAATATCCCAGCCGAGCTGGTCTTGCTCACTCCGGGCTTTAGGGAATGATTTTATCCTTTACCCGTGCCGTTTCTGTGAGCTGGACTGGTTCAAGTGGGCTTTTCCAGAGGCAGGAGATGGAGGGGGCTGGCCAGAACCCCTCCCTCTCTGCAAGGCACCCACCCTTGGCTCAGCAGCAGAGCGAGCACACAGGATCAGGAGACAGCAAAGCCAATTTAGAAGCCACTGCTGCCAAAAGGGGCCATCCCCCCACCAGCCCCTCCAGCCCCCCAGGGCCTTCCCAGTCATCCAACTGGAAGATTTAGCAACTCTAACCGCAGGGCAAGATCCAGGAAAGTTTGGGGCTTGGGTACTTTTTTTTTTTGAGGGGTTAGCTGGAGTCACTCCCCTGCGGCTGCTCCACTGCTGGATTCCCGCAGCAGGGAAGAGGCAGGAATGTACCTGCCACCTCCTGCAGCAGCGAGTCCTCAGATGGAGCTGTAACGTGAAACTGCGCCCAAGGAGCAGGGGAGGGGGGAAAAAAGGGAGAAAAGGAAAAAAGGAAAAATTAAAATAGAGTCCCACCTGGCTAGAAGAGCTCCGAGACATCTCATAGGTATGGAAAACAGGAAAACAACCCACCTTACATGATTGTTTTCCCTCCTGCTGAAAGACAGCAGATATTTCTCACACAGAAAGAACGAGTAGGGGCTTAATGGAAATGGCAGGTGGTCTGGATGTACAAGGCTCAATCCCTCACCAGGCTGAACAAGCATTTCCCCTAAAGTGATCAGTGTCACTGGAGAATCATCATCCCCACCAGAAAGGGAGAAGGGAGCTGGGAAGAGTAAGTGGAAAACTCTGACATACTCAGCCCTGGAAGTTGTACTGAGCCATCTACCAAGGAAATTACTGGAAGAACACTCAACTGAAAAAAGTGAACATATATACACACACACAGAGGAAAATATCTAGTCTAGAAATTCTTGGGGCCAGTGTAGTTGGAGACCTCCCACCAGCCAAAATAATACAGCAAAGAGGTTTTTGCTGGCTTTGCCAAAGACAAACACCATCCCAGAGCAAATGATGCAGGATAAGGGGACACACAATAGCAGGGTTTGCTCAGAGAGGCCTCCAGGAGAGCAGAAAGTAAGTAGGAAAGGCCCACCTGCTAATAAAATAGGTCAAAATAGCAAAAATATTGGACAGAGAACACAGTTTGGTGCCCATGTACTGACTTCAAGAGTCAGGATTGCAAGGTAAGCTGCAAATTCCCATTTAAGGAGGAAATTTGACCAGTTCCACTTGAAACAAGGTTTTTTAGCTCAGTCTCACCCCAGCTGCAGATAGCAACTGGCTCTGCAGCTCCTCAGCCCACTGAAACATAGAAAACCAGAGAACTGACAGCAAACCCCTGCAGTGAGGAGGAAGGGGCAGGACTCAGCTCAAGGGAGCCACTCACTAGTCAGCAGCTCACAAGCAAAGCAGGAGACAAAAACCTGACTCTACATAAAAAGGGAAAGTTTACAGTATCAATTAATTTATACAAATGAGATGTTGCCTAACAAAAGACGTTTGGCAGCTTTCTGATTAAAGTGATTCCATCGAAAACATTACCTGAGATACCCAATCCCAGCAGGTTTGTGGGTGAAGACCCGCTCAGTCTTAGGGCTTCTGGTACTAAAGCAAAAGTTTCAAAGCCTCGTGGAAGCTCACCAACAGGTTCACCACATTTCCATGTTGTTTTGCACAGGATTGTGTGCCAAGACCACAGCACTGCAATGAAACCCCTCAAGAGTCACATCTGTGGGCATGGGAACAAGGGAGATGCAAAGTAGGAGGTTTTCCACCACAGGCTAAAAAGACTGGCAGAAAGAGAGGAGGTAAAGGAGCTCTTGGAGAAGGTGTGAACATTGGCTTTGGTGGGTGAGATGGGAAATCCAGGTAAAAAGTTCAGTGCCTTTTTACACACAGAAGTAGAAACAGCTCACATGACCTGCAGGGAACCTTTTCAATATAGCTCATTCTATGTGCACATACAAACACTCAGAGATCAGCCCCTGACCCACAGCTCCTCACACCCAGCCCTGCAAACAACCTGAAATCACAGCAGCTGGTCCTGTACACACCCAGTCACACCAACAACCACCTGGGAGAAGGTGCTGCTGACTGCACCATCGCATCAGAAAACAGCTTTATTCACAAAATGATTTAACCATCATGCTTCCCAGTTAGTTCTTTTGGCACTTTGTTGGTCTTGCACTTCATGGTAGTGCCTCATCTTAAGCAATTAATGCCCTGCTCATGGTATGGCCAAGGCCTCGTTAGGCAGAGCAGCTCTGCTGTGGGACAGGCAGAGGGGGATTTATGAGATGCTGGACCCTGGTGTGGCTGTGCACTCACAATCCATTGCTTTGCTTTCCCATTTCCACATCTGCAGAAGCAGTCTTTAAACAAGCCAGGGTATTTTTAAGCTCTGACAGTTAAAATCCTCAAGTGACATCACCTGAAGTCGGAGCACAGCTGCCTTATTCCTCTGGCACACCAGCAAGCCAAAGTAAGCAGGAGCCTCGTTTATGGGCTTACAGCACACCTTGAGATAATGAAAGCACTGGTGAGACTTGCCCAGCACAGTCAGGCCTCTCCTTGCACGGCTTTTTTTCCCCCCCCACCTCAGTTTTGAGGTAAAATCCAAAAGTTTTAGCACCAGAGCAGCCCAGTGATCCAGCAGAGGGGACACACAGTGGGGCTGGCCCAAACCCCACTGCCACTATCCCGGGGATTCGGAGGCAAAGAACGCAGAGCTGGTGCCCCGCCAGAGAAAAGGGATGAAAAATCACCGAGACTGCATGAAGGATGGCAAAAACCAACCCCTCAAGCTACTTCCCGCGGTGTAGCCGAGCTTGCCCGCCCACACTTCACCTTGCACACACGGGCACGGCTGTTTACGAGCACTCGGAGCAGCTTAAGGGTGTAAATCACATTAATCCAGGCGACAAAGCCACCACGCTCATCCTCGGGTGAGTTACTAATCCCTCCACACCACAGCAGTTCCCATCTTACTTCCTACCCCTTGAGGAGGAAAAAAAAATACCTTTTAACATAATAAGTAACTCAGTGGATCCCACCTTCTATCTGAGTCCAGCTTTCAATAGCTTTGAGCAACGCTCACAGGTCTCCCCACAAGCCTGCGGATTTTCTGGGATGCAGACCAAGCCAGTCAGAGGCTTCCCTGTTCTTATGGAAAGGGGAATACAGGTCAAAAATATTTATTTCTTTTTAATCACTCCATTACCAAGTCTTCCCCACAAGATAGGCTTGCAACTGCTTTGAAAAAGCAGGGTTTGGCTTCAATGTGTTGGACTCACACTCTCGACACCTATTTTAATTTGGTGGAACAAAAGCGTGCTGGCTGTAATTAAGGCAAATAATATCAAGTTCAACAGAAAAACGTTAAGAAATTGTGCCGGGAAACGTTCACTGCGAATTTTTGGAATATAGAAGGAGCTGGCCGTCGCCCTCAGCAACCGCTACCACAAAAGCACTTTTTCTCCTTAAAGCAGCTACGGGCAGGCTGTACATCCCATAAATCGCAACTGTCAAAACACCCAAGTCGTGGGAGATGAGGAGAAAAGCAAACGGGGCTCCACACAGCTCAGCACCCCAGAATTACCTGCTTTGTTCAAGGAAAACGCTGGGCCACGAAGGATAAAGCCCCGGAGAACCAAAGCTTCCACACTGCCGGTAACCTCGGTGACCGTGGCTGGTGTTTGGGTTGGTAAATTGTATTTCTGGTGCATGTGTGAAAGATACAACTCACTGAGTAAACAGCCCTTCAGAGCTGACAGCTTTACAGCCGCAGGCTCGGCGCGACTACTCCTTCCCAGGGGCAGCAAAGCAGTTGGGGAAAAGCAGTAAAATAATAATTAAGAAGAAAAAAGCTACATAAAGCCATCACATTTACCCTTTCACCAAGCCTTTACACAGTTACGAGGCGGGAGCAAAATAAACATTGCCTGTTTTCTGCCCGACAGTGTGTCACAGCTGAAAAACACGTCCCTTTTGGCTTAAAAACATCAGTATTGAGAGCATGGGATAGACGACTGGAAAGTTCTTCCATTAGAAGTCAGGAGCTATATAATTTATATTTGTTTTTGGCAAAGAGACAGACAAAGCAAAGGAAAGTAATTTAAAATTCAAGAATCGCGTGCCTTTAAGAAGGTAGGCAGCTTAATGCAATAAAAATAATAATAATAGAGATAAGATGTCAGGATGCTTTACAGCCGGAGTCCTCAGGCATCACACACCACCTCCTGCCTTAGGGACTGACTTTCCACCGCTCTAATTGCAGAGAAAAGTGACCTTACAGGTTAAAAACACTGCGATTAACCATTTTAAGGCGGTTAAGAGGCTGGACGCGACCCCAAACCCATCCCCTATGGCACCTCCTTCAAGCAGAGCAGCGTTTAAATGACAAATAGAGCGGCGCGGAGGACGGCTCCCTGCGAAATGAGACCATAAATCAGCGGCAGGCAGCTCGGGAGGGCTCGTCCCGCTGCCCGGAGCGCTGTGCACCGGCTCGGCCCGGCGCACCGCGGGCACCGAGCGCGGAGCCTGCGGGGTGACAGCAGCCGCCACCTGCGGCCGCCCCGGGCCGCGCTCGCCCCTCACGGAGGAGCCGCGCTCGCCCCTCACGGAGGAGCCGCGCTCGCCCCTCACGGAGGAGCCGCGCTCGCCCCTCACGGAGGAGCCGCGCTCGCCCCTCACGGAGCAGCCGCGCTCGTCCCTCACGGAGGAGCCGCGCTCGTCCCTCACGGAGGA
>VZRO01000428.1:151909-166004 GCA_013397915.1 Daphoenositta chrysoptera
TTTTTTTTTTTTTTTTTTTTTTCAACAGACTAGAGGGTGGTTTTGCCTCATTTTCCTGTATTTTGGTCATTTAACTCCATGGACCTGCTTTGGCACCAGGTTCAAAAATTGCCTCAGTCTTTAGGAAGGAGCAAAGAACCTCCCTGTGCAATTATTGTTGGGTTTCCCAGGGCTTTGGGGTTATCTCCGAGAAGAACCCAGACTGCTGGGGTGGGACAGACCTCCCTGCACCCCTGCAGAGGGTTCTGAGGGTGATAAGAGGTTCTGTGGCCTCCCCAGCACCTGCCTGCCCCAGGCCAAGCCAGAATGAGCCTGGCTGGAGGCTGTCTCCAACCTGGTCTCCTGGATGGACCTTGGGCCAACAATTCAGGCAGCTTCTCCTCAACCTTCTCTCTGGATGGACCTCAGTGCTGTGGATACCTTGTCTCCATCCTTGTCTTCCTGGTGGATCCCAGATCAGCGCTGTGGGTACCTTGTCTCCATCCCTGTCTTCCTGCTGGATCCCAGATCAGCATTGTGGGTACCTTGTCTCCATCCTTATCTTCCTGGTTGATCCCGGATCAGCGCTGTGGGCATCTTATCTCCATCCTTATCTTCCTGCTGGATCCCAGATCAGCATTGTGGGTACCTCGTCTCCATCATTGTCTTCCTCCTGGATCCCAGATCCATGTTGTGGGTACCTTGTCTCCATCCCTGTCTCCTGGAGGATCTCAGGCAGGTGCTGCAGGTACCTTCACTCCACCCCTGTCTCCTGAAGGATCCCACAGGATCTCAGGCCACTCCTGCAGCCGATCCTCACCTTCTCCGAGCTCCCCAAACCCAACCCACCACCTCACCTTGCTGACAGTGCCCATTCCCGACCCCAGCTGGACCCAGCTCGTGGTGGACGCCTCTGGAAGCGCCAAGATCGTGGTGGAGGGAGAACCAGAGACGGGTGGAGGGGACGGAGTTCAAAATTGACACCATATGGCTGCTCCTTATCCCCGGGCCCAGTAAAAAGGTCTTTCATGCTGGGCCGGTTGCCATAGGAGCAAACACGCAGGAAATATCCCAGATAACTCGAATAGTGGCGAAAACATATGTTTTGGATAAAACCCGGCAGAAAATCGCCCCGTTTAACCCCTCCAAGGCGGTTTTAACCCCTTTGCCACACCTCAGTGCATGCGTGCTGTGGGGAAACTGAGGCACACCGGGCCTGGGCCCCTCGTCACCCGGCAGTGGGAAACCTGACGGGATTTTTGCAACGAAGCAGGATTGCTGTCAGGTTCCCAGTGTCAGCTTGCCTCCTTCTCCTCCTCCTCCTCCTTTCCCTCCCCAGAGCCCCTTATCAAGACGGATGGCTGCGTGCAAGGCCGTGTGCAAGCGTTTTGCTTTGATTTGCCAAGGAATTTGCTTTGCTTTTGCTTTTTTATTTTCCCTTTTTTTTTTTTCCCCTACTCTTCTTTTTCTCTCTTTTTCCAGCCGCGGCCAAACCTTTCCTTATCGCATCTGGCGAGCAGCAGGCCCCCAGCGCTGCCCTGGCCGCCGGCCAAGCGCGGAGCCGACAGCCAGGCGGCCGCGGCACAGCCAGGTCTCCCCGCGCCGCGGCGGCCCGCGAGGCTGAGCCCCGGGAAACCGACGGCCCTGCCTCTCAGGAAGGGGAAACTGAGGCACGGAAGGCCTGGAAACCTGCTGCAGGTGTTGCTGGTTCCTGTAAAGTGGCTTCGTGCATCGCCCTGTGCTGCAAGTTTCCGCGTGTGCCATAAGTATCCCTGTGTGCTGCTGACATCCCACGTACCCTAAACATTCCCAAGTGCTGCATCCCTGTGTGCTGCATCCTTGCATCCCATAAACATCCCTGTGCATTGCCTGCATCCCCGTGTGCTGCATCCCATAAACATCCCTGTGTGCTGCATCCCTTCATCCCATAAACATCCCTGTGCATTGCCTGCATCCTTGTGTGCTGCATGCCATAAACATCCCTGTGTGCTGCATCCTTGCATCCCATAAACACCCCAGTGCATTGCCTGCATCCCCGTGTGCTGCAATCCATAAACATCCCTATGTGCTGCATCCTTGCATCCCATAAACATCCCTGCACTCTGCAACACTTCCCAGGCCCTTTTCCCAGGAGAGGACGTCGCTGCTGGGTCTTCCCAGCACTGCCTGAAGATGGAACAACCCCATGGGGTCCATCCCAAACCCTGCCCCCCAGAGCAGCCTTGCAGCAGCCCTGTCCCTATAAAGGGCTGAAGGGGAAGCTGTGGGTGCTGGGATGGGGAAAATTTTGGGAGGGGCTGCTCTGGAATGCCAAGAGCAGGACTTTAGCAGAGGATGGATTGAAACTATGGGATGTAGATAGCACAGACCAAAGGGATCGGGGAGAAAGCCCCAAGATTAGGGAGCGAGGGGCTGTGGGGCCGCAGCTCCGGGGCGAAACCCGGCGGGAGCTGGTCCAGCCGACCTGGGATTTCTCCTGGTGCCGTCTTGTAAATATTGCTGACGGGAGGAATGTGCAAGCAGGAGGAAAATCCCCTTCCACGCCAGAGCATCGCCTCACAGCCTCCCTCACAGTGGGATCAGAGCCCTTCTGATGCTTCTTATCCTGCCAGTTCTCCCAGGGAATCTTTTTTCCGTCTTGATTTTGGTGGGATGCACATCCCCAACAAGGTGCAGCATCCCTGCTTCCCACAGCATCCCTGCCACTGTCACACCCCTGCCACTGCCCCATCCCTGCCAATGCCCCATCCCTGCCACTGTCACACCCCTGCCACTGCCCCATCCCTGCCACTGCCACATCCCTGCTGGAATCCCAAACTCATTTTCCCACTTCAGCTCCTGGGTTTTTTTTGTTTTCCATCTATTTTTTAATAATCTTTCCCTGCATCTCCCACCTCCTCCTCCTCCCTCCAAGCTCTGGTTTGGGTTTTGGTGAGGTTTAACAAAACAAACACGGTCAAACCACCCCCTCCTAATGTGTAAAATCCCTGGAAAAGCCACAACAGCTCTGCAGGGCGGCCGAGGGCTCGCACAAGGCACTGGCAGGCCCCTGAGCTGCTCAGCCAGCCCTGCGAGCAGAGCACAGCAGATGAAATCCATTTAATTTTCCCCCTCCTTTTGGATGGGTTTTCCAGCAGGATGTTCCTTGCACGCAGGTCCCTCTGCCCCAGGGGGTTGTTGCTGGGTGCTGAGCCCAGGCGAGATGATGCTAAATCAAGGAGGGATTGAAGTGATGATAAAACTCTCCAGGACGATGGGAAAAATGGCATTTTCCCTTCCAGACGCCCTCACTTTCCTCCTCTCCACACCCCAAAAATCCCAGCAGTGGCCAAATGATGCTCAAAAGCTGCTTTAAAGATTCAGTTCTCTGCTCCCAGGGGGGATTTTCCCCTCCTCCATGAGCTGTTTTCACACCTCTCCCACCCCAATGCTCATTTACTCCATGCCTGGAGGTTCCAAAGGAGCAGGCTGGGGGGTTGGGGAGCTGATTTTGGGGGTTTTAGGGTGTTTGGGTTTTTTTTTTTGGGGCATTTGGGGGTTTGAGGGTTCTGCTCTTGATGGTGAGAGCAGCACTTTCTCCCCACCCTGCCCAAGAATGTTTCTGCTGATATTAAACCCGACCCGGAGGCATTTGGAAGGAGCCGACTTCCTCGCCAAGAAAATGACCTCAGCCTCCTGCTTTGGAGCTTTTTTTTTACCTTTTTAAAGCATTTTTCTCCCTCTCCTGCCTGCCAGGCAAGAGGCACTGCTGGGGCCTCACCCGTGTCCCTGGCACCACTGCCTGGCTGCATCCACAGTGCCAGTCCTCCAGTTCAGGGTGATTGTTGTGGGTTTTAACCTGCAAATTCCAATTTTAAGCTGTAAATTCCAGGTTTTTCCCCACAAACCCCTCCCTGACACTGACAGGAGGATCCAGGGGCCAAACCTGCTGCAAAAACCCACCTTGCACCATCCTCTGGGCATGTGATGACCTCCAAAACTCATTTTCCCGATGAAATAAAACGGGGAAAAAAGCTCAGACCAAGAGCTAATGTTGCCCACGATGTTTCTGGAAGGGATTTTTGCAGGAGTTTCCTTAACAGACTCCTCTGCATTTTTGCTTTTATTAATGTGGCGGCATTCCCGAGGCTGCTGCGATGCTTTTGCAAGAGCTAAAACATCTCCTCAGTTAAAAATCCAACAAACCCAGCCCCTCCAGCACCTCCACAGTGGGAAATACTGAGGAGAGAGGAGGGAAATGCTGGATTTGGGTGTCTTTGGATGGAATTGCTCCAGCTGTAGGGTTTTTTTTCTCTAAATTAGTATTTCTGTCCTGGAGACATGGAGCTGATGGGGGCAGTTCAGAAAATAAAAATGCTTCTGGACTCCTATTGGATTTCCAGTCCCAGAAAAGGTGATGTTCTTGGGAAATTTTCTCATTTGCTGCTGAAAATCAGGTGGGAAATCCTTCCACCGTTCTTCTTTGCTCGACGTGGTGCATCACCGTCCTGGAGCTTCATTGGTACCCCACATCTCCATCCTGAATCCAGCATCTGCATCCTGCATCCCCCTCCTGCACACTGGGTTCTGCATTCCATTTCTTCTATCCTAAAGCTGCATCCTGCTTTTGCATCCCACGCCCATCCCCTGGGTCAGCATCCCATGGCTGTCTCCTGCATCCCAAATCCTGCATCTGCACCGTCAGCCCTGCACCCCATGCCCTGCATCTGCACCCTTCATCCCACATCCTGCACCACGCACCCTGCATCCCACATCTGCATCCCAAATCCTGGATCTGTACCCTGTGCCCTGCCTTCCACGCCCTGCACCTGAACCTCCCATTCCACATCCTGCCCTGTGCATCCCACTTCTTGCATCCTGCATCTCACATCCCACATCTGCATCCCAAATCCTGCATCTGCATCCTGCACCCTGCATCCCAATTCTTGCCAAATCTGCATCCCAAATCCTGCATCTGCACCATATCCTGCGTGGGCAGCCTTCATCCCACATCCTCCATCTGCACCTGCATCCTGCCCCCGTCCTACACCTGCACCTTCCCTTGTCCTGCGTCTGCACCCCAAACTCTGCCTTTGCATCTCACATCTTCCCACCTCCTGCATCCTGCATCTCCATCCCACCTCCTGCATCCCACCTCTCCATCCCACTTCTCCATCCCCCATCTCCATCCCACCTCTCCATCCCACACCTCCATCCCACCTCTCCATCCCGCATCTCCATCCCACCCCCTGCATCCCACATCTCCATCCCACCCCCTGCATCCCACACCTCCATCCCACCTCCTGCATCCCACCTCTCCATCCCCCATCTCCAGCCCGCATCTCCATCCCCCATCTCCATCCCACCTCCTGCATCCCACATCTCCATCCCACATCTCCATCCCCCGTCTCCATCCCACATCTCCATCCCACATCTCCATCCTGCACCTCCATCCCATCTCCCACATCCACATCCCCATCCCGCTGCCAGGATCCCGAGGGCACCAACAGCCCCTGACATTCCAGCTGGCCTCACCAGGGATCCTCACCCCTCCCTGGGCCCTGGGTAAGCTCAGCCCAGGGTCCTTACTGGGGCATGCTGGGCCCTACTGGGCTGTGCCCCTAGAGCTGCTGTGTCCCATTGCCACCTCCCCCAGCCGCAGGGCAAAAGCTGAATTGCAATGAAAATCGTTTGTGAGGCCGGATTGGTCCCATCCCGTCCTTCCTTCCCACTGCTCCCCGGTCCCACCCAGGCGTGTCCCCAGAGCAGGTGGGATGTGGGAGAGCAGCATTCCCAACCTGGCCTGCACAGAGGGGAGTGGGGAGGTTTCCCATCCACAGGGGCTCCGTTCCCCTCCCCGGCACATCTGGCGGGCAGATGTGGCCAGAGGGCTGGGATCTGCCTCCCAGATGCGGGACGAGCTGCAGAATGTCTGTATGGGATTGGAAAGCGATCATTTTTTCCTTGGAAGTCTGTGTTTCCCGGCTCCTTGCACGCACTCCCCATCTCCAGGGGTGCTGCAAAATCCCTCTGCAGAGCAGGGGCTGGCCTGTGGTGCTCTGGTGCCGGAGCATCCCACGGCCTGCACCTCCATCCCATATCTGCACCCTAAATCCCACTTCTGCATTCCATGTCCTGCATCCACGTCCCATCTCCCGTGTCCTGCATCCTGCCTCTGCATCCCAAATCCCTCTTCTGCAACCCATGGCCTGCACATCCTTCATCTGTATCTTACATTCCATTTCCACCATCACCTGTCCTATATCCCACCTCTGCATCCTAAATTCTGCTTCTGTACCCCATGTTCTCTATCTGCATCCCATAGTCTGCATCTGCCCTTTCATCCCATGTCCTGGGTCCTGCTCCCACATCTGCAGCCCCCCTCCCGTGTCCTGCATCCCTGTCCCATGTTCTTTGTCTGGAAACCTTCATCTGCCTCCTAAATATTCCAGCCTGCATCTGTGAGCCTGTGTCTACATCTTAAATTCTCTATCTGCTTCCTAAATTCCTTTTTTTCCCTAAATCCTGTGTCTGCATCCTGAATCTTGCATCCCACATCCTAAATGCTTCCGCAGTCCCTCTTCTGTGCCCTACATCTGGCACCCTGTGTCTGCATCCCAAATCCTGTGTCTCGCATCTGTATCCCCAATCCTCCATCCTGTGTTCTGCATCTACATCCTAAATCCTCGATCCCCCCATCCTAAATCTTATGTCCTACACCTGCAACCTAAATCCTTCATCCTGTGTTTATATCCTAAATCCCATGTCCCCATTTACATTCCAAATACTCCATCCCAGATCTGCATCCTGGCTTCTCCATTCCGTGTCCTGCATCAACACCCTGCGTCCCCCACCTGCATCCTAAATCCTCTGTCCTGCATCCTAAATCTTCTATCCTGCATTTACATCCCCAGTCCTATGTCCCACATCTGCATTCTGAGTTCTCCATCCTGCATTCTGTATCTACAGTGTGAATCCTCCATCCACCATCTTAAATCCTATCTCCCAGACCTCCATTCTAAGTCCTGCATCCTAAATCCTGCATCTACATCCCAAATCCTATGTCCCACATTTGCATCCCAAGTTCTCTGTCCTGCATCCTGCACCTACATACTAAATCTTATGTCCCCACCTAAATCCTAAATCCTCCATCCCCCATCCTACATCTATGTCCTAAATCCTATGGTCCATATCTGTATCCTAAATCCTCCATCCTGTATCTACATCTGAAATCCTAAATCTCCATTTACTTCCTAAATCCTCTATCCCACATCTACATCCTAAGTTTTCTACCCCACAGTTGCATCTTGGATCCACCATCCTGTGTCTTGCATCTTCATCCTAAATCCTATGTCCCCATCTGCATCCTACACGCTCCATCCTGCACCTACATCCTATGTCCCATATCTGCATCCCAAGTTCTCTGTCCCAGATCCCATGTCTGTGTCCCAAATCCCATGTCCCACATCTGCATCCTAAATCTCGTGTTCCATATCTGCATCCTGAAACCTGCACCTGTGTCCTACATCCTATGACCCCATCTACATCCTAAATCCGCTGCTGCATCCCACATCTGAATCCTAACTACTCTATCCTGCATCCTGAATCTACCTCCTAAATCCTGCATCCACAGCCTAAACCCCAAGTCCCGTATCTGCATCCTAAGTTCCGTTTCACATCTTCCATTTACATCCTAAACCCTCCGTCCTGTGTCTACGTCCCAAATCCTATGTCCCACATTTGCATCCCAAGTTCTCTGTCCCACAACCAACATCTACATCCTAAACCCTTCATCCACAGCCTAAATCCTTAGTCCCGTATCTGCATCCCAGGCTCCCTGTTTCACATCCTGCATCTAGATCCTAAATCCTCCGTCTGTGTCCTAAATCCGTCCCATCCCTGCACCCCGAATCCTCCATCCTGCATCCAGCACCACATCCCAAACTCCTCTCCCAGGATGCTGCGAGGAGGCCGAGGCCCGCCAGAACCCCCTGTGCCCGCTGGAGCGCCATGAATTTGGGATGAGGCGGGGGCAGAAGCCCCCGGCCGCCCGCCCCGGCCGTACTGTTGGTTTTAGGATTTGCCACGCTCCGGTGCCTCCGAGCGCGCCGGGTCCCCGGCGGGGCCGCACAAAGGGCGCTTTCAGGGCCCCGCTCAGCGCGGCCCCCCCTCACCCGGCCACAGAGGAACACAACCCTTTTATCCCCCTCGAGTTTCCCCCACAGACCCCGAAAGCGGAAAATAATCCCCTCTCTAGTTCAAAAAACCAAAAGAACCCTAAAAATTGGGGTTGAAAATAATTCCCATGGGAATGGAGTAACGCGCGAGACCGCGGTGGAGCACAAGCAGTGCCCAACCTCCCCTGAAGCATCCTGGGGAGGTGGGGCCGTGCCCGTGACCCCCCAAAATATCCCATTTACAGCAGGGAACAGGTGAAAAATTCATTTGTTTTGACAGCCAGACCCACTCATGCAACGAGTTGTGTCCAGCCTCAAGACCCTCCACTCCTGAGGCATTCCCAAAGATTTTCTTCTTCATGCCCTTAGAAATATAAATTCCTGGGGGGAATGAACCAGAAAACCCTGTATTCAGCCTAATTATCCCCCCTGGCCGCAATCTGTGATCTCCAGGACAATTAAAAGCGCTTAATCCCGGCTGAAAAGCAAACAAGGTCGGAGCGCGGCGTCTTCCTGCTTCCCCCTCGCCCGCTGCCGGGGTCTCGCTCCCCAGCTGCAATATAAATATGCAATTAAAAAATCGCCGCTAATTGCTTCGCCCGAGGGGGGTTCCCACCAGGGAAACAAAAAAGCCGGGGAAAGGGATATTAAAAAAAAAAAAAAATTAAGAAGGGATAAACAAGTAAAAAGCGCATTTTTTTCGCCCAATAATTAAACACTGATGCAGCTTTGGAGAAAAGTTGTGGAGATAGCTCAGGGTTTGCACCCTGGGGTGGGGTTTTTTCGGGGGGGATGCTCTTTTTTTGGGGGGATGGGGTTAATCCCTGGCTCTCCTCTCTCGCTCCAGCGCTAACAACCCCTGGCAGCTCTCGGGCTCGTTAGTCCTTCCGAAAAGCAATTAGAGAGGTTGGAAAATGAGGGCAGCCGCTGCCCTGAGACAGGGCAGGAATGGGGGGCAGGGGGGGTCAGCCCCGAAACCTTGGGGCTGGTTTAGGGCTGCACGGCTCGGCAGAGGTCCCGCAGTGGGGTTCACGCTGCCTGAGCAGAGCCAGCAGTAGGTTTCAGAGTAACATCCCATTGCAACCTCCCCCGGCAGCACCCAGCCTCGCTCTGTGACCCCCAGGGCTTTATTGAACCTTCAAAACCTAAAACAGGAGGCTGGACACCTTCACAGCGCTCGGGTGCTGCTGCCAGAGCCCAGCCAGGAGGAAGAGGAGGAGGAGAAAGAGGAGGAGGAGAAGGAAGAGGCGGAGGAGGGGTGCGGGGGCTCAGGTGCCGGGCAGCCAGACTTTGTGGGTGCTGATGATGTCGCTGAGCTTGGCCTTGATCTTCAGGAAATGCCTCTTGAACTCCAGGCCGTCGCCCTGCGTGGGGAGAGACGGGGGGGTTACATCCCCTGCACCCCTCCATCCCCTGGCACCCACCTCCCACGGGCACCCCCGCCCTGCTCGGTCCTGCACCCCCTTCACGTGGTCCTTCCCCACCCCGACCCCCCGCGCACCTTGGAGAGACGGAAATCCACCAAAATCTTGCTCTCCATCTCCACCAGGTTCACCTTGATGATGAGTTTGTTGTTCCTCCTGTCCGTGGTCGAGATGGTGACCTGCAAAGGGGAGGGGTGTCCCAAATTATTCGCTGATGCAGCAGCACAGGGGGTCCCAGCCCCGACCTCGCCCCCCAATCCCCACCTGGTTGGTGCAGCTCATCTTCCAGCCGTACCCCATCTTCTCACACACCTCCTTCAGCGCGCGGTGCGAGCCGTCGGCGTCCAGCTTGGTGAAGAACCGCGTCATCCGCTTCACCAGCCGCTGCCACGGGCTCTGCCGCCCCAAAAAACGGTCCCAAAGGTCATAAATCCCGCCAAAAAGGTCGTAAATCCCACCAAGCTCCAGCCCCGGCTCTGACAAATCCTGGCCTTCGGGGAGGAAATGTTGGAAAGCTGCACCCCCTGATGGCACCAGCCAACAACCGCATCCCAAACACCAGGAATGCTGCACAGCCACGTCCCCAGCAGCGCAGGGTTGGCCCCTGGTATCATAAATACGGCAAAAATGCTCCTTAGTGACACGTATATGATGCAAAGTTACACCCCAATAGTATAAATAGTGAAACGATGGACCCCAATATTGTAAATTTGATGCGAAGTTGCCTCCCAAATGCTGCAGAGCTGTACCCTGGAACTGGAAATTTGCATTTTATTACTCAAAATACTGCAAAATTGCACCCCAAATACCACAAGGCTGTATCCTGAGATGATAAACCTTGCCCAGCTGCACCCCAATGATGCCAAGCTGCTCGCTGAGATTGTAAACCAGATGCAGGGTTGCTCCCCAAACACCACAGAGCAGCCCCCAACCACTGCACAAAGTGCAACCTGATACCACAAATGATGCACATTTGCACCCCAAATCTTGGGAGGTGGCACCCCGAGATGATAAACCTCACGGCTGCATCCCAGCCTTGTCGAGTTGCCCCCTGATATTCCATCACAGCAAAGCTGCTCTTTAATGCAGTATTTATGATGCAAAGTTGCACCCCAATATTTTACCCAACTGTAACCCAATGCTGTAAATGGGATGTGAAACTGTCCCTCAAGTCCCTGGCAAAGTCACAAACTGGCACTAAAAATATTGCAGATTTGCACCCCAAAATCCTGCACCTCACACCCTGAGGTGATAAATATTCAACAGCCACAGCCCAAACAGTCGCTCCTTGATATTATAAATATGACAAAAGTTGCTTCTTAATCTGATATATCTAAGGTAAAGTGCACCCCAGTAGTACAAAAGGTGCAACACTGGATCCTGATGCTGTAGATTGGATGAGCAGCTGCCCCCAAATGCTGCAGAGTTGCACCCCACGACAATAAACCTCACCCAGCCACACCCCAAACATCACCAAGTTGCTCCCTGGTGTTATAAATACAGCAAAGTTGCTCCTCGTTGTCTATATATGATGCAAAGTTGCACCCCAATTTACACAATGCAAGGCTGGACCCCAGGGCTGTAAATCAGAAGTGAAGCTGCCCCCAAACACCCCGAGGCCATGGCAAAGTGTCACCCCGATACTAAAAATACTGAAAAGCTGTGCCCCAAATCCTGCAAACTCGCACCCGAGGCGATCAATAACAAAAAGTGAGATTGCCAGGCTGCTCCCTGACGCTCCCCATCAGGCAAAGCTGCACCCCAAACACCACGGAGCAGCCCCCAGCCGTTGCAAGGTGACCCTGACACCATCGGCGATGCCGAGCTGCGCCCCAGACGCTGCGAGGTGGAATCCCAAGAGGATAAACCTCGCCCGGCCGCACCCCAAACACTGCGAGGCAGCATCCCGATATCCCAAGTGGTGCCAGGTGCCCCCGCAGCCCCTGACCTGGGAGGAGCCTGGGGTGCCCAGGAGTTGGCTGTTGACCAGCATGTGCTCGGGGCAGGCGGGCTGCGAGAAGCTGAAGCCCTGCACCAGCTGGTCGATGCTTCCAGCGCCACTTTCCCAAGGCATCCCGCCCGTGCCGGGCTCCGGCTGTGACGTGGAATAGCTTGCCTTGTCCTCACTGCAAGGCAAGGGGGGACACAAGGGTTAGGAGTGCTGGAGAGAGCCAAATCCACCTGGGAATTGCATGGGATTTTGCAGGATTTGGGACGACGGCAGGGGTCGTGCGGGGTTTCCACCCAAACACCTCCTGGAGGAGATGCCGGGAAAGCCCCGAGGCGTGCGAGGAGTTGCAAGCCCGTGTGGAGGGAAGCAGAGGCTCACCCCAGCGCTCCCTTCACCGGTGAGAAGTCTGTATCGGATCGGATGTGCTTGGAGAAGCCTCCAGGGGAGTCGGCGACCCCCCCCGAGGAGAGCCGAGCCCGCTTGGCATCTGCAAAGGGACAGGAGACCCGATAACCCCAAATCCGGGAGCACCGGCGCGTTCCCCCGCGGCCCCTTACCCTTTTTGAGGGGCCTGCTGTACCACCGGTCCTTCTGGATGTCGGGAATGGTGATCCTCGCCGTGGGGCTCTCCGTGAGGATCTTGTGCAGCAGCGCTGGGGGAGACGAGGGGGTGGAATACAATATGGTGTGTGTATAAATGTATATATTTGTGTGCATATAAATGTGTTTATTTAGGGAGCTGCCGGGTGCTTACCCAAGGGAGCCGAATCGATCTTCTTCCAAGGTGGGAGGTAGGTTTTCCTCTCCTTCCAGTCGCTGTATTCCTGGCAGCTGTCGCTGGGCTGGTCCCAGGGCAGCTCTGCCAGAGATCCCGCTGCTGTCACCCCGCGGTGCCACCACCCCCGGGCACACAGGTGGCACTGCGGGGACGTGGTGTGCCAGGCGTCCCTGCCCTGCCACGGGTCCTGTGTGCTCCCTGTGCATCCCAAACCTCCCCGTGCATTCCACACCTCCTGGTGCATCCCAAACCTCCCCGTGCATCCCAAACTCCCCTGTGCATCCCAAACTTCCCCATGCATCCCAAACCTCCCTGTGCATCCCACACCTCCCTGTGCATCCCATGTTTTCTCACACACATTCCCTACCTCTCTATACATCCCAAACTCCTCCTATGCACCCCATACCTCCCCAGTGCCTCTCATACATCTCCCCTTTACACATCACACACATTCCCCACCTGCAGCCCTCTCTGCCTTCTGGACACCCCTACAGATATTCCAAACACTCCACACATTTCACATCTCCCCTATGGATCCCACACCTTCCACTTCCGTGCTTCACCCATCCCTCCCCCTGTGCACTCCACACACCCCTCCCATCTCACACGTGCTCCTTCCCCATCCCATCCATCCCTCGCTGCACTCCACGCACTTCCCCTCACACATTTCATCCGTGCACCCCTCCTGCATCCCACATGTACCCCCCTCCTCATTCCATGCACTTCCCCTTTGCACTCCGTACCTGCACCCTCTGCATTCCATAAGGACACCCCACATGAATTCCATACGGACACCCCTGCACGTTCCACAAACACTCCCCCAAGTCCTTTGCACCCCTCACATTTGCATTTCCCCCACACCCCCTGAGCACGTCACACGCATTCCATCCATTCCTAGAGGCGTTCCCATGTTCTGCTGACCGTATGTCACTCCCTGTGAATTCCATACATCCCAAAATTCCCACCTCTGGCCAGTGTGGCTGTCAGCCCCACGTAACCCCCTGTGAATTCCATACATCCCAAAATTCCCACCTCTGGCCAGTGTGGCTGTCAGCCCCACGTCACCCCCTGGGAATTCCATACATCCCAAAATTCCCACCTCCGGCCAGCATGGCTGCCAGCCCCACATCACTCTCAATGAATTCCATAGATCCCAAAATTCCCACCTCCGGCCAGCATGGCTGCCAGCCCCACATCACTCTCAATGAATTCCATAGATCCCAAAATTCCCACCTCCGGCCAGCATGGCTGTCAGCACCACACCGCAGGCCCAGACGTCGACGGGCTCGGCGCGGAATTCCGGCTGCCGCAGCAGCTCCGGGGCCACGTAGGGCAGGGTCCCACACATTTTGTTCAGCAGCCGCTCCCGCCCGTTGTGCCGGAACACCGTGGCCAGGCCGAAATCCGAGATCTTCAGGTTGTCTGGGCCCAAACGAGAGCCAAAAGCAAAATTAAAAATTTAAATCAAAAAGTCGAAATTACCTCATACCCGGCTAAATGAATTTAAAATGCAAATTAAAATTTAAATAGGAAATGTAAAGTTTTTAATTATAAATCCAAACTTTAAGTTTCTGATTAAAAATTTGAATTGAAAATGAGTTTAAAATAAAAGTTCAAGTTAAGATTTTAAAGTTCTAAGTTTAAAAGCTAAACTTAAAATTCATTGAAATACAAATAAATTTTAAAAATTGAAATTAAAATGAAAATTCAAATAAAAGCTTAAATTTAAAAATGAAGCTAAAAAATTTTATAAACCTTAAATTATAAATGCATAGTAAATTTTAAATTTAAAATAAAAATTTTAAAA
>VZRO01000430.1:296-28906 GCA_013397915.1 Daphoenositta chrysoptera
GGTCTTCTTTATTTCACTTTGTAAAAATGGGGTCTGTGTTTCTCCTTTCCCAGTCAGTGGGAACTTCACCAGGCTGCCAAAACTTCTCAAATATGATGGACAGTGGCTTAGCCACTTCATCCACCAGTTCCCTCAGAATCCATGGATATATCTCACAAAGACCCATGGACTGGGAGTGAACACATCTCATTTTCTCTACTTTTCCACTAGAGAGAAGATTTGTTAGCAGTTGCTGTAATTACCCAGTTCGACATTTTTAGGGATACTTTTTAGAACGTGCTTCTCTATTCTAGCTTCATTGCTGAGATTTGCTATCTGCTGTGTGTGATCAGGGAACACTCTTTTTGCAGTGGGTTGAGTGAATGCTAGCAAATATCAAGTGTTCTTCTTGGAAAACAGAAAAGCACTGACTGATCAGATACATGAGGCATGAGTAGAGTGGGTTTTTTTCCTTCATACTGTCCCAGCTGATCTGACCAAAGCTGAACAAAACTCTTATTTCTTTTTCAGTAAGTCCTTCAAAAAACAAAAAAAACCCTGCAGTGCCCATCAGATTAAGTTGTAAGAGAACAAGCCCACAAGCAGTCAGAATTTTCTAAGTGAACCCTTACAGTGCCACAGCAATTAAGTGTCATTGTCTCTGTCTTTGTCTGGTGCAACTACTCAATCACGGCCACTCATGTCACTTTATTTCTTTGATCAACTAAGCCATGGTTTTGTTTTCATAATGACTCTATCATTATGAAATGGGAGAGGGCCTAATATAGGAGACCTGCCCAGTGTGTAGGTAAAGGCACAACTGAACTGTCAGCTGAGTAAAAAGCACAGGTTCCCAGGTTGTGAAGGCACTGCATTAAAATTATTTATTTGGTAAATTTGAAAAAAATCCTCCTGTATAAAAGGAGGAAGAAATCCGAATGTTTTGCTGCTTTCCAGAGTCTGCCAAGATAATGGTAACTCTGGGGGTAAAACACACAGGACTTTCAGCTCAGCTCTTCTAGAACAGCATCTCCCACACAAGGGTTTGCTCAGCTACTCAATACAGTATCGAAACAGACAGAGATGGACAAATTATCTACACTTTTTGGAAAAAAATCCCAAACACTTAATAAAATAGGCAATTCAAAATCACAGCACATAAGTCTCACACCATCCTCCTCCATGTCCTGTAAATCTCACTTACTTGCAGTTCTGGCACACTTTGCAATCAGGACACTGCCAACCTGCTCTTTTTAAAGGTGTAACTTGAATGTCCAGACACATCCCATGGTAGTGCTGGCCACAGGTAGTACAAAAAAGTTGATCTAAGAGGTCTCCAGGGCTGTCGCACACTGCACAATTTGCTTCTTCCTTTGCTATAAAGAAATAATTTTTTCAATTATTATTTTGATCAAAATTATGAACAATTCAATGAACCCAAAAGTTACTTAGTAGTTCTTATGCATAAAAAACTTGATCATTCTTATGAAATTCAAATTTAATTAATGTATTTAATAGCTACTACTTTAATTCAGTTTTCTCAACTAATCTTCTCATACTAAAAGTACATTCATTTTAAACCTTAATGAAGTCTTAAAAAAAGAAACAGTTCTATTCTCCTCGAGATAAAGCTGAGAGCTTTGGAACCAACTCCTCTGTGGAACAAGTGAAAAATAAAGCCCCTAAGAGGGACTATTATTAAATCTATTATTTAGCTGAAGTGTTTGCAAGAAGGTTGCTCTAACTTGAGTTAGGACAAGCAAGTCTATCAATTTCAACTAAAACCTGACAGAAGACAAGCCTTACCAGTAAACCTCTTCCATGTTCTGTCATTAAAAGAAAAATACTTTGCTGTGTAGCACTGTTGGTCTTTAAAAACAGAAGAGTAAGAACTCCCATCTTTCCTATCCCTGAACACACATGAATTCTTGAGTACATGAACTGTGAAAGTGCATCTAAACAAATGCAGTCTTAAGCTGATCCTAGAGCAGGGCAGTTTTCATAAAACCTGGTACTAATTGTGTCATGTGAACACTGTGTACTTACATCTTTCAGGAGCCTGATCAATGTGGTCTGGACAAAGGAGGGACAAGTTACTGAAATCCTGAAATGTGCCTGCTCCAGCAGCACAGGGGTAATGGTACATCTGGGTACATTTCTCTTCACAGCATTTGATAGTGGCTCCAAGGTGCTTACAAAATGCACATCGCTGAAAAATAAACATAACAAGTAATTAAAAAATTACTTTTTCTTTTAATTTTTTTACCCAGATCTGTTCCCCTCCTTCATTTAGCAGACAAACACCTTGGCCAGTAGGAGGTAGTGAATACAGGGAAGGAAAATAGTGGGTGGTGTCTTTCAGTGGCACTCCCAAATCTTTACTTAAAATGTTTAATGAAACCCACTCTAAACGCGCTCTGAGGGTGAAGACTCGTCATAGAAAAGCATTTTTGTTCTGTGTTATCTAACTTGAGCTATGCCTTCAGTAATGGGGCTTGAAGACTTATTCTGAAAATAAAGGCAGATGACACCATGCTGACAATAGGTTAAGACTAAAAACCACATGGCTCAGTAAGCTGTAATATAAAACCACAGACACTGTAATCAGAAATGCAAATGGAAATCAAATATGATGTTCTCCCAAAAATCTTACTGGCAGTATACAATTCTCTCTGGGACGATAATGCATTACATAACCTTGCACTTTCTTCTCATCTTGCCTTTCAAGACTACACAAATATCACCACCAAACTTTGAGAAGTCATAAATAAGCACGATTATTATTAGACACCAGAGAAATAATTTCTCAGAAAGAAATAGGCAATGATCCTCCAGTTCTCTAGTCAAGAGGGAGCAGAGTCTATCAGTCTGCTTGTAAAAAATCACCCACACCTTTCTGATTCAGTTAATCAGGCTTTCTTCTTTTTCAGATTCATTACAGTCCCTGAAGCACTGTAACATGCTTTTGCACTTTTTCACCAAGGCAACAATACTTTTTAAGGCACAGCACCGTAAGATTTTGAGTAAACTTAAGAAAAAACAGGTCAGTGGCTCACAGGAAGGCATACATAATATACAGGAACAACTGAGCTCAGGGACTCTCATTTTTCACAATAAAAATAAAATACTAACACTGGCGTGTTTGATTACTAGCTGAAGTGTCAAGTAACATCCAAATATGAGCATAAACCAAATCAAAGAGAAGATATGTACTGCATCTGCTTAATTCTTAGAATACAGACAATATTTATTACCATAATTCTTCTCTGTTTCAAAGCCTGGCATGAAATTAGGCATGAAATAGTAATACTACAAGTCCACAGATATCAAAACCAGCCCATATGAAAATACAAATCACAAAGCTGCCTGTGTCAACAGCTACCTTGATATTCTTTAAAACCAGATGAAATGAACATCTTCAGGAAAATATCTGCCTGCACCACAACTCATGGACAAGAGACAGAAAAAATATTAGCATATGCTAAACAGAACTGCAGTGTAAAAAGATAAAAATGCCCTGGCACAGAAATTAAAGGGGGTCACCAAGCAGAACCACTGCCAAGTTTGTGAGCTATGATGCTGAGTGTAGTCCTGTGATCTGCAGGACATCTCACCTCTACCCATGTCTAACACCTGCTAACAGTATGGGAAAGGTGTATCCTGTTAGTTTACCAGCTGAAATGCAGAGGAGAGGAGGGGGGACAAGATCAGTAAATAATAACATGGAGCTCCTGAAGCAGGGGAACGCAGCAGCAATGGTGATTACATTTATGGACTGCCAACAAAACCAAAGTCCTGCAAAAAACTCATTTCAGGAAATGATAACTTCAGTGAACACTTGCTCAGGATGCTGCACAAGGTAAATTCCGAACTTAGATGTGAAACCATGAAAACACAGCCCCCAAAGCCTCCAACTTCATGAACTGCAGCTGCTCACTGAGCCACACACAACCACTGCCCTATTTTGTCCTTGATGTTCTGAAAACCTACAGAGATGGACCAGGTTTAGCCAAGAGTCAACTCTTACAGGCCACGTTTTTTTCAAAGATTTTACTCAGTACAAAAAAAAAAAAAAAAAAACAAACAGGAAGGGGAGCTTGGGAGGAGTTAAGGTCCAAAATGTATCCCTCAAAAAAGTATTTAACAAGACTTGGTTGGATCACATCACTGACCCTTAATAACTATTTAATCAGGAAAAGAAAATTATGAAAGAACTGTAAGCACTCAAATAATCCAACATTTATTAAAAGCTGGAATAATGGAATAAATAGCAATATAAATGACATTTTTAAATACCACATCTGTTTTTCAAAACCACCAATCAACCATGGTACGTACTAAATATAAAATCAGAATGTAACTTTTCCCAAATGCTCTATGACTAAATGATGAAATTATTAGAAATGAGCAAACTACAGGATTACTAAAAAACCTTGAAAAATGTTGATGTTGATTTAAGGAACCACATAAAGATGCTGGAAGAAAAATGGAAGCCGAAATTACATGTAATTGAACCCTTCAAACCCATCTGCTAAACTGCACTGGCAATGAAAAGCATTTGGCAGATAAGTGAAACACACTCTTTGAAAACAATGTGGTATATATCATCTGAAGCAAATAAAAAGCACAGAATATCAACATTTGCTGAATTTGTAAGAGAGATAAAGCAGTCTGAAGAAACTAATGCCCAAAGGGTTCTTTTTTGGCAGCAGATGTTGGTGAGAAGAGTTACTTTTCCAGCACTAGAAGCCAACACTCCTCTGAAGCCAGGCCCCATGCTATGACCCCAACAGAACAGCAGAAGTGTATTAAATTAAACAAAAAAAATTTAAATGTTCTGCTAAATAAAATCAGTAACAAATACTACTTTACTACTGCTAAAATATGGAATTATGACAACAGGAGATGGAATGAAGGAATAAATCCTATTGCCCATGAGATGCAGGTCCATATGAGGACAGTATCAGAGGCAGGGACAGTCTGGACTCTCCAGTTTCACTGGTATGAGCACAAAGTTAAGGTGGTATGTGAAGGGGTGGAAGCTGAATCCCAGTATTCAAAGGGCAGGTATTGGAAAATGGTAAGCTGTCAAAGCAAGACAAACACTCTTTTGTTGATGGATCAAATAATTTTACATTCCTATTCTACAGGAAAAAACCCCCCCATCTTTACAAGGTGTCAGAAAGCTGGAGAGATAGTTCATTATTTATTCACAGCACATTCAAGGAAATAAACTAAAGCAGAGCCAGCACACTATTTTCCTACTCAGAAAGTCCTTCACTGCTTACCAACTGCTCCCTTCAGCAAGTTCCTTGTGCATTTGTCCATGCAAGAAAGCTCTGAGCCCATCCCTACTTCTGCTACTTCTTACTACTGTGATTTCCATCATTTAAAAATGTCTACTCCTCTTTCTACTTGGCCCTTTTGACTTTTTTTTTTACATCTGCTTTTTCAGACAGAAAAAGAACTAATTTTTAAAAGCAAAAGCTACGCCATCTTTAAAATTTAATTTTGAAATTCCCTTTATTTACTAATCCCATTGGCTCAAATATGACATTGTTGTACAAGTACAGTGGAAAAGCAAGAACTAAGTGAACTAACAGAAAACATAAGAAAACCTGATCAATCACCTCCCCTGTATTCCAGCTCTATGGGAGAGCATCCTCCATGAAATAAGAGTGGCAGAAACCACACAGAAGATTTCCAGGAAGAGAAATACTCGTACCTCCTTGCTACAACTGTAACTGCACCAAAACCAGCTGAACAAAAACGTTAATTCTGCCTTGTTCAGCTCAGCTGAATGTCAGAAATCCTACTGGCTTTACTGGAAACAGATGGCCAAACTGGAATATGGTGACAAGAGGAGCAGCTTTTTGTGTACATATTTCTAACCTTCCTGCTGGCTCCATATTTTAGAGTACTCCAATATCTTGTGCAAGTTCAAATGAGAAAAAGATGCCTGTAAGACAATGTAAGATTTTATTCAGATAGTACCAAGAACTAATCAGAAGTCGTGTTTTATCATTATTTTATTGTCCTCAGAACTACTTTATAGTATTACTGTCTCAGCAACTGGCTAAGTAACAACCCTTAGAAGGCAGACATTAAAGAAAGGCTAAAATACAGTGTTTGAATAAGTACTTTGCAACCTGGTTAGTGTCCTAAACCTAAATGGTAGCACTAAGAATTGCAGAATGTTTTTAAGCAAAATGACAAAGGCTTTCACTGATTGTGAACTTTTTCTTTAAAAAACACCAGCTGACAAAACCAATGAGAACAGTTAGAAATTTTTATTTTATGATAGTGTACCCAAAAATAAATACAAGCCATCTGTCCTTGGTTAAACAATTTAATATATTACCTGTAATAACAAATTTCAGACTGTTTAGCTACTGGGAAATGCTGTCACACAAACCTGTGACTGAAGAGAACTGGACCGTAACAACTTGTCATTAATGGGAGCACAAAGAAATTTTCATATAAACAGTGATTAATGAAATATGTTCTTTGCTTGTTCTGACAATCTTCATTGATTACTCCATCATCTAGAAAAAGCTTTATATTGCTTGCAGACACTAATGACCATTAGCACCTCTCATGTCAAATACACTGGTTTAAGTACCATAAAGCACTGAAGAGCACAATGCAGTAAGATGGCAACATAAAAACAATTAATGGCCTTCGACTGAACTACTGATTAGAAGTACTAAATAGAACATCTTTCCAGGAGTACTGGAAATTACCTTCTAGCTTTTTAATTTTATATGACTCATGTCACAAATTTGGAAATTACTTCAATTTAAAATAAGTAAATCAATCAGAGATCAGTTATTCTTCTTCCTCAAACCTTAACACAGTGACTCAACACATGTAATCAAGGTAGAAAGCAGAAGTCCCTTTAAGTGTGGAAATTTCAGGCTCTCTACAAGTCACTACTTTGTTTCTCATTACCACCAGGTGCCTCTCTTTTTCACCTTCATTAAAAATTACATTAAATACATCGCGTTGATATCGAGGCATTTAAGAATTCAGAGAAAAAAACATTCAAGTTTTGGAGGGGTGTTTTTTGTATTAGAGGTGAATAGGTTAAAAACTGGAAAGAATCAAGTTAGCTAAGTAAGATACCATTTTTAATTTGAAACCCAAAATAGAGGAAAACATGCAAACTTTATGGCACACCAATTCTTCCTCATATAACCTGAACTGTTCCCAACCCCTGTTTGTTCAGAAGCTCCACAGAAGGGTTTGGGTGCCTTAGAGCTGTGTTCTCCTCATCATTACATAAGCTAGTGGAATAACTGCATGCATATAATTTCCCTCACAGACTCTGCCTTTGCTGCTTTTTTCACACTTTCATGAGGAAGGAGGGTTTTTTTCTATTCACCTCCTCACCTTCTGCAAGATTTAGGCTAATGTAAATGTTTTGAGCGAGGCTAAGCTTTTCCATGGTTAACAACCAGCTACTCCCTTAATTCCCATCTAATATCCACCGTGGCAGAAGAGCACGCACAAGCCTGTTGTTTAGTTAGACTGTCAACAACAAGAAGGTCAATAATGTTTAATGTAATTTAAACTGTGGTTATTAGGCTTCAGCATCAGCAACTCCAGGACAAACAAGGCAAGAACAGAAATCATCAGCTTTGGTTTGAGGCTGCTTTTTGGCAGGCTCAGAAAACAGACTATTGTGCCAGTTCCATTTGATTCATGCTCGGAAGGTCTTAAGAAGTGTGTGTAGACATTTCTTTGTGTTGGCAGAGCACAGGCTGAGCCACAAATTGTTGGAGGCTTGAGAAAAAATAATTGAGGGCAACATTGCTACATGCTTGTTGTTTAATGATCTTCTCTAGGCATCTGTAACTGGTCATTGTGGAACATACTGGGATGAAGTCAACTCTGTCGAATCCAGCATAGCTCCTATACTCCTAAATGATATACAGGGACTCAGAGGTAGCTCAAGCATTCTGTAGGTTCTCTCATAAGTACATCTATAAAGCCATTTAAAGTAAAAGGAGGATTTACTGCTCATACAGTCACATTGTGCTTCCAAATTACACAAAGCTTGATGAGGACATCCAAACTTCATTACACTTAATAAAGCTTAGTCATTTTATGGAATTTACTTAATGGTAATTCAGCTGGTGAAACAGTGGGTGTCCTTTTTCAGGCTCCACTGACAATACTGGCCAGATCTCCACAGCCTGCAGCTGGAATTCAAACACAGCTCACAGGTAGGCACATCCACAGGAAGGTCAAAATTTAGATGACAGTGTTGAGCTGTCATATGTTGACACAAGTTCTCTATTGGTACCACAGCTAAGTCCACACCAAAGTTTTTGTCAGCATGGCACTATCAAAAAAGGCATGTTAATGGAGACAGTTTAAAAAGACTTTCATATAAATTCTCTTCTACTTTTGCAAGTTTTCTGAACAATATAAAGTTGGGCTAAACTTCTCATAACACATGTCTAAATTCTCTTAAATACTTTTGGAACACTTGGACAAAACTTTCCAGCCATTTCTGAGAACATAAAAGTCATTAAGAAAACCATTTTGCTCATCTTAAAAACAACATCGTTCATGGGACTTGCAATTTGTCATGAGTTTTAGCGTGGGGAATGTAACTTCTGCCCTTCCCCTGCATATCTATCCAGATGTGACCTAACTTGAAAAAATGATCTTTTTTAATGTAAAATACTTCCAAAAGTTTTTAAGTGAAAAATTACAGAACAACCTACTCTAATTGATCATGACTGATCCTCTCCAATTTCTAGCACTGACTGGACATCATGTACCTCCTGCAAAGATTCCTTCAGTCTGACAACGATTAGAGGGAGGAAGTCTGTAATAAATACTCCAAGCCTAAGCACAAAAAGCCACTGGAATGGAAAGCACACATCCCTAAGGATCCCGATACTGCTGTCACTTAATCATCTAGGGAATAGAAGTATCCAGTACACAGGCAGATGGACAAGTAAGGAGCAAAGAGACAAAGGGATTCACTGTGTGGTTGAGTCTGTTGAGGCTGGGAGGAAAAACCATGGATGGAGATGGAAGCTGAGGAGGGGCAGGGGTAACACTTGAAGGGCCAATTAATCAAACCTGGGCACTCAAATTGGACAAACGTCTACAGGAACTTGGGTGCTAAGACACAGGAAATGGTGAAGGGACAGATCTCAGGAAGAACCTAGGCAAAAGGGATGAGAAATGATAAGGGGAGATAAAGAGTGGCAGTGGCTAAAAATATCAACTTGAACAAAAAGTCAGAAGTCTGAGGCAACTGAAATTGGATGAAGATTACAAGGAGGAAAAGTACACTCTCCTCTGACACCTAATGCTGTATCACTATCACCCAGCCAGCTCAAATAGCAGTGCTCTTATATAGCCACAAAGGCTTTAAACCTGCAGTTTGGGAGGTCTGCCTTTTCCTTTTTCTCCCTGACAAAAGAAAATGATATAGGCAGACAAATACAAGGCAACACAGAGACATGGAGACACAGATAAAGCAATGAGCAGACATGCACACATGTATGTGCACTAAAACACAAGGAGTATTCCAGATCAAACATGGATTTCATGCCTAAAGTAGACTTTTTTAAAGGAGTTACTGCATTAAAGAAACCTGTTACTTGTGAGACTGTGCTTAATTTATAGAAGGGGAAAAAAAGAAGTATTGAAAAGGGTTGTGAATGGCTTGTGGGAGAAGAAAAGCATTTAGCTATGAGCAATGGCCTGCAAAAGAGTTGTAGTTTCACATCTTCCATGAAGCTCCTTGATGGTACTAGGCAGGGCAGTAAGTAAAGCTTTTCTTAATTTTTTCTTTTAGTTCTTAATCTTACTGCCAAAAGCTTGGAGTTTTCTTTCCCCTGTAAAAATTCAGCCTCAATTTCTACATAGATTGTGCACTCAAAACTGCAACAGAGTGAAGGAAGAACTGTAGTATCAGTGCAACCTTTTTAAGCAAGCCTGAGTATTTTTGAAACTCTTTCTATATGCCATCCAAATCAGCAGATATAAATAAATTCAACTTCTCTGGGGGAAAATGTAGCCTAAGACGCATAAAAAGGCCACATAAATCTGCTATTTGAAAAAAATTTATAGACAAGTTATTCACATGTTCATTACAGTAAAAACATTATGGAAAAACTCAAGCAGAAATGAGGAATTCTTTCTTTTCAGCAGTGTCTGAGTAGCCTACATACTTACACACTAAACAATAATTAAAAAATGGAATACTGAAGAGTTTTATACTAAGACAGCAATGTCCATCCTATGGACTGAACTAGGCACCAACTGTTCTGCATGTTACCATACAATTAAAGATGCATAATCAGGCCTAGGCACAAAAGACATTAATTGTGTGCAAAGGATACTAACTGTGTGCACACAACCTGTCTTCTGACATGTCCTTACTTTGTGTTTTATTATCTTAATAATGCACTCTTTTATTAAAGATTTTGTGGATACATTACCCTGATTTAACAGAAAATTAATGTCAGCCAAAGTCACTATATATACTCAATGATACATATAATTTACAAGGTAACAGAAAGGATGGGGTGACAAGAAACTCTGGATTATGTAGAGACATAAAAAAATGCAAGAATTTCCTGCCTTTAATACCTTCCTCATTAGTGAGCAACTCCTTAGTATTCCTTCCCCACTGACTGCAATCAGTACCTTATTGTTCATAATTCCTATTTCCTTGGCTGTTCCTAAATTGCACTCTCCAAATGGCACAAAGTCATCGTAAACAAAATCCTACATCTTTAGTTCACTAATTTTTGTAAATTGAGCTCAAACAAAGCTATTAGGTGGCATACTTTGAAACTACCAGCTTGACCATTAATATAATTTCTTTCCTAATAAAAACTTGACATCTTTTATCTGGCTGGGGCTTTTAGCTTTTTTTTTTTTTTCAATTCTACTAAATTAGTCACTTACACGTATTTGTCCCATTTTTCCTCCCATGGTATTCCCAAACATTACATAATTCTTTAACTCACTAGCCCCTGAAAATGAACAAGTAAGCCCCATGTCTTTCCATCCTGTTTCATCACTGATATTCCTCAGGCAAGCACTGTGAAGTGCAACATCTTGACCTAGAATTTAAACCCCTAAAATTACCGGTCAAACATTTAAGCAGGTTATTCAACTGTTGTTCTGGGCTTCAGGGAGGTGAGGGTAAGAAGGGGCTGTTTGTTTCAGTTTTGCAGAATGCTGCCTCAGAAGCTTGTGAAGAAAAAAAATTGCCAAATTTTGTAATGAATTCCACAGAACATTAAGTCTGATGCTTAGCAGAAGCCATAACTGTTAAGTAAATGATATCCTTTTGATGAATACCCTTATTTGAAAACAACATTGATTCTTCTAACCCTCTAGCAGTGTCCCAAAACAGATGTGCACAACTGCAAATTCTGTTTGCTTTCAGGTTTACGAAGTGTGATGACATTTTTACAATCCTGCATGAGCCCTTTTACCCAGGAGTAAAATAAAGCACAATAATTCTTCACCATCTGTTTGTTAATTTTGCATTCATTTAACTTTGCATTTTAAACTAATAATCATTTTCTTATAATATAGTTTGCTCCATTGGTAGAAATTACAGCTGTTCAATTAAAAAAAGAATGGTTTATAACACAGTTTTCCTCTAAATAATTCCATTGCTCTTAATTATAAAGATGTTAGTGCCATCAAATGAAAAAGAACTGCCAGAGATTAGTGTTATGCTTTATATGTCACAGATTCCTTTAGTAAATGTACATATTTTCTTCTGTTCCAGCATCAGTTCCTATTTTGTTTCTTTTTTTTCTCCACTACAAGATTCTGTGTGGTTTTTAACATTGTTATGTGTAAAGGTACAAACAAATAAATGAAGCCTCTGTTTCATTCGTAGCACAAAGACAAACCAAGCACAGTCCTAGTTCTTCATAATGCTTTTCCTTAATCTCTAATGACAGGACAAGGAGGTTTTGATATTTATATTTCAGCTGGTTACAGCTAAACTAGGGCTGGAATAATGTCCTAAAAGCTTTTTCTCACCATGTTTACAGTCAAATGGGGAAATCCCATTCCTTTATCAAAAGTAAAACCACATTGAAATAACATGAATAATACATCAGAGCTAGTGAAGGGGAAACAATTGGGGTCAATAAAAGATGTGGTGCCTGGAGAGCGAGCAGGAGCCAGTCTGAGATTCTGAGAGTTCTATTGTGGACTTTCTGTTATGCTCTGGGCATTTTCTGGACATGGCATTTTCCACACAGACCAGGCTGTAAGTCCACAGCAACGTCACAAGCCCTAAACACAGACTGCCCCCACACTAACACAGTGAAGAGTCCACTTCACTGTGGTTCCTGGGCCTAATCATCATCATCATCTACAAATAAACTCCTCAAGAGACACAGGCTGCTCAGCTAATTCATGTGAGCAGTCCAGTAGTATTAGAGAGCTGTTCAGATGGTCAAAACAATCAAGATGATTGCACTGTTTTCTAAAACCAATTTTATCTGATGGCACAGAAACCTCAGCATCAGATGACATCCTAATGCTGTGACAGTGTTAAGATAACAATTCTGTCACAGTACTAGGATGAGTATTTTACTTAGAACACCCATAAGGCAAGAGATGGTTTACCACAAAATTGATTTATTTCAATTAAAGGAGTTCAGAAAAGGCTGAAAAACACTCAACAGGTGCCTAAGACTGTAACGGAGCCCTCACCTACAGAAATGAACTTCCAGAAGCACCACACACAACAAGCTCACATAAAATTAGGAATGGAAGTACAACCACACGTTATTGAGATGCTCAGCTTCCAGTCCTACCAGAATCCTGAGCACCCTGACCTTTCAGTTTCTCAGACGAGTGAGCATTGCTGCCAGGGCCGACCTTTACTGGGGGATTTATCCATCACAGTATTTCATGTCTGACAGGAGGCAAACATTCTGGAGGTGCCCAAGGCACATTCTGATGTGATGGATGAGTAATGGTAACAGTCTTCCCAATGATTTGCCATCTATTTCAAGTTACTCTCATTAAAAAAACTCACCTGGTATGACATTTGAAAAAACTGAAACTCCTACTTATTGAATGTATCAAATCCATTTACATTTTGGAAAATGAGCATTTCCCTCACAAAGCTCAAAGAATAACAATAACAACTGAACTGTCTTCTTGTGTCATTTCTCTACAAGTTCTCTATTTGCTTTTAAAGGTTTATGATTTGTCAACACATCTCCCACACAAACAACACCTAATATTCTGCAACAACGTGCAATAATTGAAAGAAAAAAAACCTTCAGTATTTGCTTGGATATCTGGTTGGACTGGGTATTTAGATTCAGACTGACTATTTATTCTGCAGATTCTGTCATTCTTCCCAGCTCTTGCAAGGCAATTTCACAGTGAAGCAGAGTGGGCGAAAATTTTTTGAACAGTAAGGAAATATTATAGTATAAATTAAAAACTGGAAAGGGAAAGGTTAGATGTGGAAGCACTTGCAGTTTTATAAAAAAAAGTGTCTAGATTGCAGATTGAATAAAGGTACCTCAAGTGAGACCATGACACTGCAATGTAGTGTATCAACTTCTTTCACTCACGTTAGATTCTTCAGGAAATAAATATTTATTTATTTCGTAACAGCTACTTCCCCTCCCTGATGTACTGAAGAAGAAAATGACACCTTTGAGGAAAACCATTAATATCACTGAAAATACACTGGCAAAAAAAGCTTAGGGGAAGTGCTGCTTTGAGAACATGCCACTTCATCAGTTCTAAGGCATCACTCCAATTAATATTATTCAATAGGATTCTTATAATTAATCATGACTATGATTCACAGAACACCTACACATTCATTACTGGCAGCAGACCTACTATTGTCTGCCTACTTTTTATTCCCAGGTCACATCTGCAGAATGGGGAGGACAACTATATACATGAAAATAAACAATATTAATTCTTTCACATACATAAATAACTATCAACAGTGGCCTATTAGGAAAAATAGCTTTAATGAAAGTAATGTCAGTATTTCCCACTGAGGTTATGCACTTGCACAGGGACAGTTGCACCACATTTGTGAAGATTCCTAAGATCTCTCTCTCATGCCTGATTTGCTCCATGTTATAAAAAAACCACTCAAAGACACCTGCATTAATGGCACTACTTCATAGTGATGTCTGCAATATTTATGCTCAATCTGCAACTCTGGGACAGAACTTACACTAATGGAAGTCAATAACAAAATCTTCAGGGAGTTCAAAAGTATTTTTTGCTAATGGTTTGATTTTGCGAGCTGCTGAGTACACCAATCTCAGAAGCAGTTTTTAGGCTACTGCTTAAAAGCAAACTGATGCCAACAGACTAATATGAGCACTCCTGAGTTTTAAAGTATGTCTGTAAGATTTTTTTGAAGATGGGTGAAAACCCCAAAAGAAAACCCACAATATAATTTATATTAAACAGGAAAAAACCTAGGACTCTTTTGACCAGAATAATCAGAACCCCTTTATAATTCTAATTTCATTAAAGAGTCTGGACTTTAAAGCTCTCATTCAGAAAAAAGCATGTGACCCACATCCATGATAAATTTAAAAGACAAGCTTAAATAAAATACTATTTAAAAGGGAAACTGCTGTGAAACCTAGATTAGAGTCAGTTGTGTAACACTAAGCAAACAATGCTACAGCTGAGCAAATACACCTACTAGTCCAATAGAAGTATTTTTTCCTTTTATTCCTGTGCTATATATTAAGGAGAAAGCTGCTGAAGAGGCCTTTTATTTCTATAATGCTCAAAGCATAATGAGGTCCTGTCCTTGACTGAAACTAACCAATATTAACTCCAAAAGACTGATTAGTCTTTTTTCATAAATATAACCATCACACAAAAGGCAAAATTAGACCCTTGAGCACCAACAATAAAAACCCCCAGACTGGCTATGAAAAAGACTGAATATAAAATATTTAAATCAGAAGCAACCATGAATGAGGTGGTAATAAGACTGGAAAAGGAGGGGTGCATTCAAACACCTACAAAGGTGAGGAGATTGGTGGTACTGCCACACTTCCTTGTGTAAATTTTTATAAACTTACTGCTGGCATGCTGGTTAAGAGATGGGTATGGTTTCCTGACTTTTGGAATATATACAGAGCTCAAGTTTTCTTATTTGCAGAAAATATTACTGGGATAGTAATTTAAATAAATTTGTTAATATTTTCATACATTTTAAAATAAGATTTTATTTCCTTGTTCCCCATTCAGAGTTTGGGGGCATTACACTGTCATTTTCTCTCTTTTGTAGACATAGAAGGACTATGCCAATGTTGCTGAGCACAGAAAGGAAAGAGAGAGCCCAAGTATCTGCATTCTCATTTTCTACAGCAAAGCCCCAAAATGGGTCAGTCCCACCAGCAAAATGACACATTACCAAGGAATAAGGTACATTCTTGATTGGAGAGACAGTGTGATTTTCCTTTAGTGGGTTTTCTTCGCTTTTCAGAGATCAGGTTCCCCCTGTTTTTGACACATAACCCCCCAGATAATAAAGCCTAGAAATGAAATGTTAATGAACTACTATGTCACTGCCTTAATGCTCAGGGTAAAGTTTATGAAATACACCAGGGGAATTGGGGGGAGAAAAAAAAATTGAGAATTTCTCTGGATGTATTATGAAAAAAAGTGTTTTCTACTCGAGTCATGAAAAAGGAAGAAAAGGTCTTTATGAAACATACTTCAGCAGTTTGGAACACACACTGAACAATTTCACTTCAGAGCTTTCAGTAAATTATTTCAGTGAATGTTACCGAATAAAGGAAACTTGCACTGGAAATTCCTCCAGGAACACAGGCCCTTTCATGTTTCTCAGCTTGGCTCTTCAGCTTTCATTCCTGGGCTGTTGCTGCTTCTCAGTCTCTTTCTGTGCCCCCAGTCCATTTTGTCTGGTTCCTACACCTCAGCCTGCCCTCAGCATCTGCACTGCCTATCGCCTATTCAGCATCAAAACCCTCTCAAAAACATCTTTGTAGCCACAATCTCTCTCCCGATTCTGGTACCCACCTATTTGACATCTGGAGCTCAAGAAAGGTGCATTTTTCTAAGCATTCAGCTTGAAAAAACCCACACTGAAAACTCTAAGGCTGACTCTGCTTTACAAATTGGGTGCCACGGGAATGCTCCCAGGGCCAGCTCCCTGGAACCTCCTCCTGGCTCCACAGCAGGAGCCCAGCAGCACCACTGCTCTGGGAGAGAAAAGCAATGCTGAGGCTGAAAAATCAAACACTTCCTCCTGCAGATGAAGCCACACGAACCATCTTAAGGAAAGACACTTTGTGCTGCCTAAGTAGCCCAAGTATTTTCCTCTCTTGTTTGCTGCTGTATTGCAGAAATGCTGCTGTAACGGGGAAGATCGTTTAGGTAGATTCACCTGCCAGAAATGACACCGTGCTTCTGTTCAGATATGCAAAATTGTAGGGAACACAAAGCAATGGAAGTAACAGAAATTGTATTTGTGGGCTGGAAAAAGTGAGAGTTTATGAACAGTTCTGTCTCACTCTGAAAAAAAGTTTATTACTTAAGCCTAAAATGTATATATTAGAAACCAGGCACTGGTCATTGTCCCTGGCAAGGGTCAGCTCTAGAACTTGGTTCTTACGGCCCAAATAATGAACAAGACACATTTTTACTCTCATCAGTGAGCTGCAATGTGCACTGGCAGTGCCACTTGATCTGCAGACAAATTCAAAGTTATCTTTTTTCATACACCTGGAAACAAATACATGGGGATACAAACAGAGATGTCATTTCACAGAAGGCTTGTGACAAAGCACATCAAAAGAAAAATCTCCCAAAAAAAGGTTTAAAAATGTGCATCTTTTGTTCTGCTTCATCTGAGAATGAAAATTCTCCTCTGAACTGCAATTCACAATTTAAAGCCTGCCTTCCTCTCGTAAATACAATCAACATGACAACGACAATATAAAAAATTCACTACAACTAAATAAGTTTCACATGACCACGTGTTCCTTCTTCCAGTCAACAGGTCAGAATCCCACTGGTAACAGGTTATCAAACAAGGAACTACTACAGAGATTGAAAAGTGACATTTAAGTATCTGCACTTGATAAGAATCAAACTCCATAACCAAGTACTACCCAGAAAAAGCTCTAAATCAAACACTTTGCTGATATTTGGTTTATTGATACTCTACTGTACATTAGCACATAAAAAGATCAGTGATTTATCTGTGCCTCTAAAGAAAGAACATCTTTTGTTTCCTGAGATGCTAATTTTAACAAGTGCTAAACTGAGCCTGTGTCATATAGTCTGGAAGTATTTCTTCATATTCCTAATAAACTTTTCCACTTGTAAAAATTCCAAAGACCTTAACAAGCTGAAGCATAGTACTGGCTTTACTGGAATGTTAACAATAAAAATGTTTAATTATGGGAAAATAACTGAAAAATTCTGTATTTATTTTAAATGAAATTCTGGCTAGGGAAAAAGCCTAATATTCCTCAGATTATTTTAGAAACAAGTTTTTAATTAAATATTTTCAATTTACTGCTGTAGTTTTGTATGCCTTTATTTTTTTCACTGGCTGGCTGACTTGGAAAGTTGATTAATGATAACAGAGTATCTCATACCACATAATACAAATGTGAAACATCAATCCATCTAACAAATGTTGGGGAAAGGAAAAACAGACCAGATATTCACTCAATAAACTTCAATTACATTGCAACAATTAACACTTACAAACAACCTTTCCCTCAGCCATGTACCCAGACTTAGCCAAGTATCCAAGATTCAGAGGTGAACAACAATTACGTCAGAAAGACTAGGAAAATAAATTAAGGGGGTTTTCTCAATAAATGGAAAATTCAAAATTAAAATAATTTCCAGACCCCTTCAATCATCAAAAGTGCTTAGCCTTTACTTTAGCCACATTTTTCCAACATGTTACTGCCTCTCACTTTATGACCATAACTATTCAGACAGACCAGTCTCGTTTATAGTAATCCTTACAAACCTTTAAATATACCACTGAAGATTCACATACAAGTGTGGAGTCTAATTATATCCCAAGGTATCCACAATTTAGGTGCCAAAATAATTACAAAAACATACTGGAAGAAGAGAACTGCAAAGTTCTTAATTCACATTTACTCAGTTTTAACTATTATTTCGTTGTCTTAAATACCAGCAGGGATTTAGAAAAATGTATTTTATTTTGTTCTAGAAAATGTGGTCTATGAGACAACTGGAGAAACAGAAAACTGTGTTTTGAAAGCTGAGTCCTTAAGTCTGTAGCTTTAAAGGTGCTGTGTTTTGATAGATAATGAAACTCTTTTATCTGTTAGAAGTGTAATTTACATTTTTCTGTTCTGTGTTTCTCTGTAGAAGAAAAAATAGAATTACAGAATCAAAGAATGGTTTGGGCTAGAAGGGACATTAAAGATCATCCAGTTCCAATCCCCTGCCATAGGCAGAGACACCTTCCACTAGACCAGGTCACCAAAAGCTCCATCCAACCCAACCCTGAACACTTCCAGGGATGGGGTAGCCACAGCTTCTCTGGGCAACCTGTTCCAATCCTCACCACCCTCACAGGAAAGAATTACTACCACTCTAAATCCAGTCTACTTTCTCTCTCAAACCTACCCTCTTTATGGTTGAAGCCATTGCCCCTTGTCTTCCCACTACATGGAGCTTTGAGCAACCTCGTTGGAAGGTGTCCCTGCCCATGGCAGGGGAGTGGGATGATCTTTAATGGATGATCTTTAATGTCCCTTCCAACCCCAATCATTCTGTGATTCTGTGACCTCAAATGAACAATGCTATGTTATGGTAAAGCTTATTTTGGTTCAAATGAAAGAATACTTTAACCACTGTTCACTTGACAATGCTAATGAGAATTAAGCTGTAGATCTTACTAAGCAGGCAAATATCTGTTCTCAAACTGCTGGACCTGCAAAGAATCTGAACACACAGAGAGGTCCCATGGCAGCTCCTTAACCTGAACAGATTCACCAAAGCTGTACTGACATCATTTATGGTGTACAAAGGTGTTCCAGAAGAATTGCAGGTGTAAATCAGAGCCAACTATGATAATTTTAAGATACCAGAGCTGCTTTACAGAACTTGGGAAATACAGCTGTAAAACAATTGACACAGGCTTCCTGATGTCATTTACAAGCTCTAAGAACAACTATTCTCCAAGACAACAAGGATCTGGCTTTAAGTGACCAAAATCCAAACCATTATGGAACAGTGTAAATTATGGAAGATAATCTGCAGTGTCACACTATCACCAAAATAGTACCCTCAGTCAGTAAGGTACTTTAAAAACAATGCTTGTCCTCATCAGTAGGGAAATGGCTACAGATCTCTAGAGAAACTCCAAATAACAAGAGGGAAATTCATGGAAAACTGAACTAGCCCATGGCCCCTATTCCTGAACTGTTACATTATGTCTAAAACATGCCAAGAACTGAATAAAACTACCAAACTGACCTAAAGCACATGCAAGTGTCTTCTTGGTGAGACATACATCACTATTTCTCTAGTCTTTTTCTCTCTTGCAATTTCTGTGCTGGAGTTTTCTAAGAGACAGCAACGCATAAAAAAAGTAGAGACGTTGTTTTGGAAGGAAACTTCCTGCAGTACTTCCTCAGTTGCAGGACAAAAGCAACTACAGGAAAAAAAACTCGGTAAGATAAAATCAGAAGCCACTCCCAAGAGCAGCCAGGTAGTCCCTCCCAAGCAGTAATGAAGGGAAATGAGGAGAAGTCAAGTGCCTGGTGTGTGCAAAAGCACCACAAAAAAACTCGAAGAGTTGGGAAGGGAACTTCAGAATACCAGAGCTGCTCATTTAGTTTCATGCTACAAAGCTTGTCTTTGGAAAATGGGCAAATGCAGAGGACTCTGCCTAGAAATCATATAAATTATGATAGATTAAATTCTGTTCATGCCTTTTTCTCTGGATTCAAGAATCAGTAGTTCTTCCAATAATGAAAAAGGAAGAAGGGAGCTTTTAAAGCATCAAAGAACTGCAAATCCTGGACTCTATCCAGAAAAACCCCACATCACTCCAGGCTCTGATCAGCTTGGCTGAGACACACACAAAGCCAACACCATCCCTACATTCAGGATTCTGTCATCTAAGCCATTTCTCACAGTTTTTCTCAACAAAAAGTAAAACCAAATTAAAAATTGCTATGGTTAAATGGGCACAATCTTCCACAGTGTATGAAGTTAACAGTACATTAGGATGTTGAAGTTCACTTTTACATACAAGGAATAACAAAAGGAAGTATCATTTTAGACAAACTGGTTTTCAACTTGAGGCAGCACAAATAAAACATGCACACCCCACTAAAAACATGGACAATTTTCAAAAATATGAGAAGTGCACTGAGACTAAGGGAAGAAGATACATTAAAAATATGAACAGTTTTAAAAGATGTATAAACATGTTCCCCATCTTTCCCCTCAACTTATTTCCTTCTGATCTGGCTTGGTAGGCATCACACTAGAATCAAATCTTGAGCAAAGGATTTAAAACAGGACTTTTCATTATTATCATTGTTTCTCCTGTTCAGTCTTCAAGCAGATAGGAGCCTCCTTGGTTTCCACCAACACTGTTTTCTTTGACTTTAGTGTCCTTGAGAAACTCTCCCAGACTTGGAAACTGCTTTCTACATCTTATCAGAAGCCAAAGCTGGCTGGGAAAGTTACCCTTGCATTCCTTTCTTGTGCCCAGTTTGTTCAAAAGTAGCTCAAACACATTATCTACTTCCTTAAACTCACTTTCTGAATTGAGCTACTTATATATTGGGGAGAAAAAAGCAGTCCACCTTATTTGGGACTCTGTAGCATACAGAATAGCTATGGCTACACAATGTAAGGCAGACAATTGGCAAACTTTATTTTTCCTCAGCTGACTGTAGAAAAACAAACAGCAACCTACTCAATACATGCAAAATAAACATCAAAATCATAAAGTATTATTTAAAAATACCTAAAAATAATTCAGGAACCACTATTTCAGAAACCAGTCTTGTTAAAAGCTGGACAAATGCAAGCCTTAAAGGTCTCTATGTTTTACATTATAATGCCAGTTAAGTTCACATTTCCAAATATCAAAAAGCAGGAGAGTTATACAAGTGTAAGACTGAAACCAACAATGTAAGCAAAACCTGTAAACTCCACTTGTCCACATCTATTCTATTTTTTCCTGGGAAAAAACCTTGGTATGTGTTCAATCACATTCTTTTGCTTAGTTTATCTTATTAAGTCTACAGTTCACATCATTTTTGCATCTTATACTAAGTATCTGTAGAAACACCAATAAATGTCTATCTTCCTTAAGCTTGACATGACAGCTTCTTTACTATGGTGAACTTTATATACTGAGAAAAACACCTATGAAGGGCAAGAAAATTGATTTAAGTTTTGGATCAAACAAATCACCGCAACTTTTCTCTTGCCCATTTATATTTTGAAGAGTTGTTTTCTTTACAATCTTGAAACAAAATTACTCCCAAACCCCATGAAGTGCTATTAACGTAGTGGGGAAAAACACTGCCTCATCTGGGTGTTCCAGCTCTTTACCTTACACACTGCACCAGGATAATCAGGTGAATTCTTAGGAGTCATCCTGAGAAAAGCTCTAGCACTAGGTTTGTCCCGAGCATCACCAGTTCTTCCTTAGGACCTCCTGAACTTAGAAAGGAATTCTGAGAAAATCCATGACTCCCCCTTGCTGAGATAAGCAAGACAAGCAATGGGATCAACTGAGACACCTACACCACAAACCTGACTGTATATTCCAGCTTTTCTTTGTCCCTTGTCACAAACCAACACGATACACAGGATTTCAAACACCTCACAGATGCAGGTTTGTGCACTCATGAATAGTAAAGAATGGCAAACCCCAGACTTTGAAAGAAAGACAAAGAATCCACCTCTGTCTAGACACAAATACATGAAACAAGCTGGCCAGATGCTTTTGCCAGGGCTTCACAATCAAAAGAAGTCAAGAAGAAAGACAGGCTAAGCAGGGTATTTTGTGAGACATTCACAGATACTGAGATCTCTGTAGTGCTGTGTTTTAAACCTTCAGCAAACAAGGGCCCAAAATGGATAAACATACATATTTTGGAACAGGTCAGTGAAGTATGTCCACACAAGCTTTACTAATGCAATCACAAGTTCAGCAAAGCCAAATGGACATCTCAACTGGTAAACAGAGTAATAAGAAACACTGCCATATCCAGTTAAAGCAGATTTGCAAACAATAGGCAGCCTAACTAATGAGAAACAAGAATGTAGCTTACAAATTAAAGAGTCCCTCAAGGTAAGAGCAGGCCTGAAATGCTCTCCAAAAATTAAAAGACCTAAACCAATGGACTATATTATCAAAAGTTGGTTACACTTCAAGTATGCATTTTTACATGAACAGGAGGAAAAGAAAATGTACTTTCCCAGCTAAGGAAAGATGTCAGTGCTGCAGACCACATCACAAACCAGCTCCTCATGCCAAAAGGACTTCCAAGAAGACAGAAATCCCCTACCAAGCAAACAACAACAGACCCAAATCAAATTTGGTGGCAAGCAGAGGAAACAGCATACAGCTTGGTTTTATTTAAACTATTTTTCTGTATGCCCTGAGCACATACTTGCATTTGCATGGCCAACGGATTTCAGAACATGTGACCAGCACTTTTCTTTTAAAATGCAGGAACCTCCTATTAGAAAGAAGCCCAAACGAAAGGAAGCACAAGATGCTGCAAATACAAACACATATATTCAGTTAATTAATTTACCTTTTATTCTGATTTTTTTAAAAATGACTCGCACAAAGATGAGCTTTTCCACTATCACACAGGACAACCAGGACCTTACACTTTTTTCTGCCTTCTTAATCTTAGTATCAAGATAAAAAGTAGTGGAAAAATTATTACCAAGCAGTACTGCCTGGACACAAGCAAAAGCAGGGTTACTTGGGCTCCAAACCAGTTCCACACAAACTCCTTGAGCAATCACTACACTTCTCTGTAGTTAGGAAGAGAGAACTACAGAAGAGTTTGGTCCTTATTTTTCAAAAAAAATAAAATAAAATAAAAACCAAACAAATCCCTGGTGTGATACTGGGATGAAGAAGTCCAATTCCATCTAGCTATTCTTCTAGAACACAGTTGTGCCACTACTCAGCTCTCCCTGGGGATATCACAAGAAGGATAAAAGAGAATAACCATATCAGTGTCATTCTTCACTGGCTGACTGCTGGACTACACAAAGAAAGTTCCTCAATGCCTTCAGCAAAGACTGAACAGAAAATACACAGAATGGCACTTGATTCAAACTCCTTTCCTCTCTCTGCACTGCCATGAAACATATGCAACAGGGGGATTGAAACATTACTTGCAGAATTTGAAGAAAAATCAGTAGGGAAGATTCAGTGCAACACATGAAAAGACGTGGCCGAAAAGGAAACTACAACAGCAGAGATGTTCATTCTTCAAAAAATTTGTAGTTAATTAATTCCATTGTAAACATCTATGCAAAACTTAAAAAGGTACTGATGACATAGAGGTGAGGCACCATCACCCTGAGCACAGGGGAGGAGCAAGGTACTGCACAGAAAGACATGAAACTGAAGTAACAAAACCAGGATGAAATTCAATACAGTGAAACACAAACTTGGACAGCTCAAACAGGATTTCTGTTAGAAAAAATGACTGTAGACAGGCATGAGATGATCACAAAATGACTGCAAGCCAAAAACAAGGGGACAGAAACTTTTCAGCAATTAGATTTTTAAAAAAAGTATTCCATTTTGAATATTCTTTCAATTCTTGTTGTTGTCTTTTATACATATGCACACACAAAAATGTTTTAACATTTCCAAGCTCATCCAGAACTTACTACTGTCAGGTTCATTCATTTTGAATAGTCTTATTTTGAATGCAGAAACACAGAAATTAATTAAATTATTCAAAACAAAGCATTTACTTAATAGGAATAGAGAAGGTGCAAGGAAAGCTGTATTCTATGGCTTGTATTGAAAGAGTGATGTAAAGCATCTTTTTAGTCCACACAATGGAGAACATCTACTGGTATCTTCTGCCAATTTTTTTTGTTCTGTTATAATGCATGAAAAAGAAGACTCAAGTGAAAAAAGGCCTAACCGTGACCATGGGAAAACCACCAAAAATTACAAAGATTTTTTGATAGCATGACTGATTTAACACAGAAAATAACAGTATTATTAAAAAACCCTTTTGGGCGTTATTAAATATGACAAAAAAATATAGCTACATGTGGCAAAACCAATGTGAAGTACATCTCCAGTATTTCAAAATGATACCAGAATATGATACCAGAAGAGGTTCATCCTTTTCAAAGATACTTACTTTTCCAAAGACTTTACCATTTCAATTTAAAAGATCAAATATTTGTCTGTGTATTTCTATGAGTATTTAGAGTATCAATATAAGTTTCATGGCAAACACTCGCTTTTTTATACTAACCTGCTTTTTGAAACTGGCATGAAAGTAACTGAGAAATTTTTGAGTCATATAATTTCAGAATATAAACTGGTACAATAAATATTTCCTCTACGTAGCAGAGTATTTGCTAATTGAACTCAACTTTTCTTTTGTCTCTAATTTGTTAAGGTCAGTCTGGTTCTTCCTACATTCTAGTTACCTCAAAACTAATTAATGATATACACCGTGCAACTCCATAAAACTTTTTAATAAATTGCAACAGATGTTTTTAGCACGAGGATCTGCCCAAGGAAACCTTATTATAAATGGGAGCTCAGTGATCCATAGGTGGGTATTTTCAATCACACTCTGTATTAATTTGTCTTTTTTTCAACCCTACCCACCCCGTTTTCTTACAAACTTGAGCATTCAAGTGTTTTTTACTCACTTCTGTGCTCCCTGAGACAACAGCTTTGTCCACGTTCACCGACAGCTGCTCTTCAGCCTGGCAGACTCCCACAGACCACTCTGCACAGCGGTGATGAGCCCAGCAGTGACCTGGTGTGACACAGGATGAAAGGGACAGCGTTGGGCAGCTCTCTCAAGCACCTCCTCCAAGCGTTCTTACAGTAAATACTTGCCAGAAAAAAACCAGAGAAGTCTCCTCCTCCTTGTTTTTCTTGTTGCAACATTGAAAACCCGTATTAGCATACACTGAATATACTGCAGTTACTGTCAGACACTGAAAACACTGCAATTTTCTTTTATATGCAACACACTTTTTTATGAGTTTCTAATTTTCAAGTGCCTGATCATGGAATCACAGCACTGGGGTGGCACAGGATTCTCTGATTTTATGATTCTACATTCAATGCCTGTGTGATACACACACAGAGTGTGTGACCTTGTATTTCAGTGCAGATAACACTTCCCTATGTTTGTACTCCTAATTTATGATTCCCAAGGACTGGATACAGATCTGTATGTTCATGTAGAATATGCTCTCATATGATGCTTTAGAAGTCCACACAAAGTGTTTAGAAGCTCAAAATACAGCAGGTACAGAAAGTCATATAAATGACTGGGAAAATACTGTTAATATAACAAACACACTAGAGAGACACACCTACCTAACCAAAAAAAAAATCAGAATTTGTAGAATTCAACAGGTAACTCTTACAAGAAGTTTCCAATTCAGTTCTAGGAAAAACAATGGAAATGGTGCATACTTCCAAAGCAATTCTCTGACTGCTTTACACAAAAATCAGAAATGATGGTTTACACTAGCTGTTAAAATTAGGTATTGGCCAACTTAATAATTCAAGCTACAAAAAAGAATCCCAAAAATCTCTGTACAGGCTTGGGAAGAGTCATTTTCAAATAACAGCAACTTCAAAAATGTAGACTGATAAACCCACCCACCCACCCATCTACACACACTATAGTGTAACTATTTAANTAAATATATTTCCATATTTTGGAGCAAAGTATGTGAATGGACTACTGGCATCAAAGCATTTGGACAGAGATGCCTTCTGGAAAAGTAATTCATAACTTAATTAATAAAAAAGTTCCATTGAAATGAAAGAGCAGATGACAAACCAGAGTTTTCTGACAGAAAACCTGCAGATTCTGGAAATGTCCATGTACATTATCCCTCTACTGCCCTAACGATGCTGCTCTTTTAAATCTTCTATTCCATTGTTTCCAAGAACCCTGCATTTGCAGCAGGAGATCAGGTAACATCACAGAATTAAGAAGTTTGAGAATTATATTAAGCTGTACCTCATTTCTTTTCCCTTTTCTCCCCAAAACAGAATCACAGTACTGAAGGTATTACTACCTGAACACCAATTCAACAGCAGATCACAAATATTTCTCCACACAAAGCTGAGGATTGTCTTTTCTGGAGAGAGGACTACAAAAACACAGCCTGACATGGGCAAAAGCTACCAAAGCACCATCAAAGACTTGACAACCACCACAGCACAAAAAACCAACAGCTGCAAAACTTCACTCATGTCTCTGTAGCTACTGTACTGGGAAAAAAAGCAGGACAACAATGGATCTTACCTGTTGGCTCAAATAAGGCTTGAACATCAATGTCATCTGGTAAGCCAACTAAACTGAGTTCATCCCAGAATTTGACAACCTGATCGTCAGAAGCAGTTTGGGTGCTTACACTTGTACATGATGCTATACTTGATCGAGATCTGTATCAGGAAGCAGAAAAACCACATTAGAAATGACCACATGCTTTGTTCAGTTAGCCAGATACTCACAAGTGATCCAAAACTCAAGAAAAGTGGATGAAAAAGTTTTCCTAATATGATAAAATATAAATCAACCTGAATCAAAGTCTTTCTCTTCCTTACATTTTAGCCCAACATTTTTTCCAATAACAGTTTCCAGTTAAAGCTTTTATTCAGCAAACAAGCCTGCTCTCTTCCAGTTCTTCAGGACATGCACACTTCTTTAAGTTTGATTCTGTTTGATATTAAAACTTGCTCAACCCTTAGAATGAAGAATTAGGTAACAGCATTCAGAGGTGAGGTGCCTACAGAAAATACAACAAGTCTGGGGGGAAGGCGGAAAAAAGACCAAGACTTCAAAATCTGTTTGGACATAAACATCTTTATATAATGCCATCAGATGTTTGAAAAAACAAAAGGAGGGGGTGAGCTGGAGAAAAGGGGTGGGGAGACATTAAAAAATGCAGTGATATAAAGACTACTATACTGTACTAGTTTATAACCTTATTAACATGTTCCCCAAATTCTAATCTCAACAGAAAACAATTCATACAACTAAGATTACTCCATTAAAAAAAAAAACCAAAAGCAACGCCTTTATTTCCTGCAGGCTAAAGAATATCTGGGACATCTAAGGGTGTGCATTTAAGCTACTGATAAGAGACCTGATCACTGATGCCTCAACAATTGGTAGGAAAGGTGGTGCTGCATTTTCCATTAAGGTTCTTTGAACTTGATTACTCTCTGCTATTAATAACTCAATTGTATGCATTTGTCAATAGATATAAGCACTGGAATTTTAACCTATGATAACTCTGCTTTTCTGAAAGTCATCGATGTTTTATTTCAGCAATTACATTCATAAATACATTTAAAAAGCCCTTAGTTTATGGGGAAAAAGAGTAACATCTCTCTTGCACCACCCAAGGAATCTTAAAAGTTTTCCATTACTACATGGTATCTTCATGACCTGCACCATTTTAAAACAAAATCTGCCCCAAAACCTATTAATTCTGACACTATCAACATTTAAAACCTCCTTAACACAGCACTATGTTCCGTTTGACAAAACTGGTTCCTGAACACTGTTCATGTCCACTACAATTACAGAATGGTTTGGGTTGGAAAGGATCAAGTTCTAACCTTCCTGCCACGGGCAGGGACACCTTCCACGATCCCAGGTTGCTCCAAGCCCTGTCCAACCTGCCCTGGAACACTTCCAGGGATGGAGCATCCCCAGCTGGGGACAACCTGTGCCTGTTCTTCACCCCCCATCTAACACCAAACTGCTACTCACAGCACTGAAGCTTCAAAGATCTTTAAGAAAAACTAAATCCCAACTGACAAGGCATTTTTCTGTATGAAGAACTTTCTCACAAGATCAAACCAATTCTCAATTTACTTTGCAATCTCTCCCTGCACAGAAACACTTCCCATAGACTTCCCTAAAAATAGTATTTCATATACCAACAGAATACAGCCTGAGGTGAGGGCATTACTTCTATTAGCTTTAAGAAAAGCCACTTTTCTGTATCGGCATCACACAATGTGCACTTTTCCACCACAGACACGACGACAGAAACGCACCCTGTGCACCCAAGCAACCTCAGCGAGTGCTGAACACTCCGAGCAGCTTCTCCAGCAGCAGCACAGCCACCGAGCCGCCTGACACAGGGAGCCTGGCAGAGCCGGCCGCGCCTCCCTCATTGTATCCCTGCCCGGAGCCAATCCCCCGACGCCCGGTCCGCACCACTCCGCATCTCCGCCCCGAATCACCACCGCTCCACACCTCCTGCGGGCCGGATCCCTGCCCCGCATCTCCGCCCCGAATCACCACCGCTCCGCACCTCCTGCGGGCCCGATCACAGCCCCGCATCACCGCCCC
>VZRO01000430.1:29393-44589 GCA_013397915.1 Daphoenositta chrysoptera
CTGCCCTCAACAACCACAGCCCCTCACTGCCCTCAACCCCGCACCACCCACAGCCCCTCACCACCTGCACAGCCCAGCCCGCAGCCATGGCCTGTAGCCCTGCATCGACGCCGGCTCCCTTCGGGTTTCCCCGTGGCTGCAGCCCCTCTGTCACGCAGCCAGCACTGAGCGATCCCACCCTCACCATCAACCGTGAATGAACCCAAGTCAACACAAGCCCCCAGCGACAGGACCCCCATGCCCATACAGGCGTGGCTCTGGTCAGTCCCATCCCCGTGCCCTCACCAGACACGCCATGCACTGAGCAAACTCCACTGCAGGGTCACGTACGCCCCTGCCATCTCTCGCAATTATTGAGAGGCCCGGGGACAACGATCAAACCCCCCAGTCTGGGAGAGCTGCCAGCAAACCCCACTCCTGCAGGGCAGGAACTACTGCTGTGTGCCCTCATCAGCACTGGCACCAGGGCAAGAGCCAGCGCTGGAGGACAAGAGGAGAAGCTCCAACCAGGTGAGCAGAGGCTGCCCCTTAGCCCAGTCTACACAACCATGAAGTGTCAAAAGTCCATCCTCTTCCACCCTTCATGTGTACTTTTACTTCAACATCACAGGTAAAGCTGTGCTTTACAGTAGCTATGTCTCTTTTCTGCGTTCTTCCAGAGTGAAGATTCTCACTTGGGGAAGAAACAAACCCATTTTTAAAAAGCAGAAGAGACAGCTACTGCTATACCGCTCACATGTTGGTTGTTTTGGGGTTCTGGTTTTGGTTAGGTTTTTGTATGTGTTGCTTTTTCCTTAGAAAAATGTATTAATAACCCACGTTTTCACAAATACAAGTTATTTGCTTACTGTAGCACAGAACCAGTGAAGATCCTTCCCAAACTCTGTGCAAAATAAAAATATTACATATTTACTGTAGAACAGACTTACTTCTTCTGGCCTCTCTGTTTGCGTGGCAATGAGTTTTGCCTTGGAGTTCTCTCACAAGCTCCATCGGTGCTGTCGCTGGCTTCACTCTTATTTAAAGGCTGGTTTTTCCATGGGATAACATACCCAGGAGTGGGACCGAATAGTTTTAAGTCTCCTTGTCCTAATGAGCTCCGTTCTCCACAGTAACAAAAGGCGCAGAGTTGTTCGCTGTAAAAGGGAAGATCATTAGTTCTTCATTGGGGGGAAAACCAGCAGAGGATACCCCATCAAAGAGCTAATTTCATGCTAATTTAACCCTTTATAACAAGACAATAAAACCTCCCTCGTGCTGTCAGGTATCAGAATTCAGTGTTCAGAAACACTACTTCCAGCTAATTCACTGTTACATTAAAAGAACTTTTTTTCTGTTCCCAAAACTGCCTGATTAACGAAGCAAACAAAAAGATCTCCATGTTATATTGAAATGATTAAAATTTCCAAAATTCTGTGTGTCTAGACCCATGCTTGCAAAAAGGCATCAGAATGTTACAGAACACACAGAACATTACAACACATAACACCTTTCTGGAAGCACATACAGCTTATGTGCAACACAATTTGTAAATATTATACACCAAAAGGTTTAATAACATGGAGAAAAATGGAATAATGAGAAAACCACAGCAATGGCTACAATCACACATGCCAGAGTGCATGACATACACAAATCCAAACATCCTCATTTACTTCAATATTTAAAACCAAAATGATGTCTAAAAGTTTTACTGGAGGAATTTTATATTTACAGAACTGTGACCGCTGCAATACCCTGTACCATTTGCAATTATGTTTTAACATGCACAACATAGCGACAGGATTGAAATGACAGCTCTGACAGCACTCCTTGTGTCACATCATATGGAAGCTACTGAAAAATATTTCTATAATAAACATACCCACAAACTTAAAATGTGAACTTCTGCAACTAATGCAGTTTGCATTAAAGGAAGGCCATTTAACACTTTTTTTTTTAATGCTTAAATGAGCAATTCTGTTTTCTTCTTATTTATGCCCCAAAGACCCCAAAAAGATGCCTCAGGGAATCAGGCACTTGGATAGAGGCTTGGTTATGCCTGGATTCCATTTAAATAGATTTCAGTGCATCTCCAAGGTGCCACATTTGGATTTGGGACACTCTGTGCTGTGTGAGAGAGAGGGAAGTGAAGTGGGAGGAAGAGAAAACCTTAAGGCTAAACTGCTGTATAATATTTACTAAATTCTGAGGAAAAAAATTAAGCCTGCCTGTGCTTTTCAGCCTGTAGAGACAAGAACAGCAACAGAAAAATGTGGAAGTGGAAAGTTCCAGATCAGAACAGAAAACCCTGAGAATCTAGCAAAGCCCCTGAGATTTGGTTTATCATACTCTGGGATGGCTCCTTTTGCTCTCACCACAGACAAACACTAGGAAGAAAGAAAAAGAAGAAAGAAACCTGAACTGTTCTACTGTTACAGAACTGGTAACACCAGACAGTCAGATGCTAAGGAAGGGAGCAGCGCATCACGAGCCCAAAATGAAGCCCAGAATGAAGCCAAATGCTTTTACTTATGGTTGATAGGTAGGATTGCACTTTCATTAAGGCAGATGGGACCACTGGGAACACGCAGGTTGGTGAGTAGATAAAGTAAGTCCCATTCATGGTATTGAAATTATACCTTCCCATGGTACTGTTAGGAAACATTTGTCCTCATCTCATGGCCTTGGCTGCAGAACCCTCACTGATCTGCCTCAACACACAACCAGCATGAGACAGCACAGCCCCCGGAGCTGATGGCAAATGTCTGACACGTTCCAGAAATCTTTAGAAAAAGATACCCAAAGACAAAAGAACCCAAAGAAAATATGGATAAAGGTTGCATGAGAGCAGTGAAAAATGAATAGTTACACTGAACAGTACATATGTCTATTTTATAGCTAGCTTTCAGTGTGATAGAGCAACAAATACACTATTATTTGTCTGTCAGTGACTGTAACCACTGGGCTGCCAGTGAAACCTGATCTGGCCTCACAGGCAGAGTTCCTAAGCAGAGAAAGCAAAGCTATTTATGCTGGTTGAGGCTAGAGAGACTTGTGAGGAGACTTAAAGAGATTTAAACAGGCAACGCTATGGTATATAAATTACACTAGTTACAAACACAAGCTTATCCACAGTGGAATAAATAATTATTCATACATCCTGTTAGGACAGACTATCACTGTTCATTAAAAGACTTGAGGATAATTACAAACAAATAAACAAAGCTCCTTCAAGTGGAGTCATAGCAAATATGCAGTAATGTTAAGGTCTATAAAAGAGAAATATGAAAGAGTAATTAAGAAAAAAAAAATAAACTGACTCTTCAAGTGGTGTTATTTGAAAAGGCACACAGGAGTAAAGCTGTTATTTCTGGAGCCTGTAAGGCAGCTCCAGCATCCTAACTTCCAGCAGTAGCTTTCTGCAGGCAGAGTGGAGTGAAACAACAGGAGCAGTGAGTTTCACAGCTACTCTGCAGTGTGGTGCGGACAGCTGGGAAGCTGTCAAGAATCATATGGTTTGTGCTACTGCTCCTGCTCCAGCAGAGCTGGGGAACGCAGCTGAACCAAGTGCTCCTCACGGGGAGGGGGCTGGGGGAACCTTCCCTGAAGGCTGAGCACACGGAAGCAGAAGTTAAAGACAGGAGCAGCAGAACGTGCCCAGAGCACTGCCAGAACACTGTGGGGCTGAGATACAGGGGAGAGATTATTAATGGGGGAAAATAATGTTCCACACTTTCCAGGGATGTGGACCCCTGCCCCTGACTTAGCTGTGTCTTTAAGCCAGGTTTTCCCCTGATGGGGAAGTGATTCTAAAGAAACTTTCAGCACTCTCTGCTGCAAGATAGTTTATTAAGTCTTATCAGAGAAGTAAAGTCACTAGCGTGACCCAGACACAGCTCACAACAGAGAATGCAGCAGAATGCTGCTTATCAAGATAACACGGCCTTCTTAAAGGTAAATCATCCAGTTAAAGCTTAAAACGAAAGATATTTTCACTTTTCTACCAATGTTAAACAAATGCTTTTGTCACCTATACAGGAACTGTGGAATTTTTCATCCAATAATTTTTAGACATCTTCTACTGCAGAATATGGAGTATTAGAAGAAGAAAGTCTAGAAACAACAACTATCCTCCATTTTGGAGTTTTTGCTTTTTATCTATTTACTACATTAATAAACCCAACACCTTTAGATTTTTCACCCTGTGATAACCTTACATAATACTCTATAATTTAGTTCTCACTGAAGTAGATTGTAGTTCTTCCCGAAGAGTTGGCAGTTTTCTCCATGGATAAAGGTCAAATACAGTGTTGTCCAGAGGGGTAGAACCACTCCAAACAGGCAGGGAAATATTCTCTGCTTTCAGGGTTCTCACACAGGGAGGGTAAGCAGAGGGGCTCCAACTGTATCCCACAGCCAGATACCCACAAATATTCACTGGCAGTGAACTCCCAACCTCTGCTGGGATGCTGGAGAGACCCTCTGCAGGAAAGGCACGTTCCTCTGCCTCCTGACATGCCACAGCTGCTGGCTTGTCATGCAGTACAAAGTGGCCAGTTCCATCACATTAGCCTTTTAGCTTTAAGTGCTCAGTAAATATTTTAAGTTATGTCTGTATGGGCAGAAGGTAGAGATATTTTCCTATCATCTGAGGACTGCAGAAAGTACTTACAAATCTAACTTTCCATATGTCAATATGCAATTAAAGGATCTAAATCTGTGATGCAAGAAGAGCTCTCATACTGAAGATAACGGAATAGAGATACTGGCAAATCTTAAGATCAAACCCTAGATCTGTTATCATAATTAACATATTTTAAGAACAGTATAATTCAAAATGGGATAAAAAGCAAGAGACGATGTGTCACAAATCTTTTTATAAGCTACTAAGAAAAAAGAGAAAGAAGAAGCTCAGCAATACTCCATTTAAGATATATCTTAGGTGCTCCAATCCAAAATGGAAGTTCATCATTATCTGTAACTTCAACTTAAATTACTTATTTTCCCATGACAAATGCTACTTTCTTATAAAGGTTTAAAGATCCAGAGGTGGTTTATTACCAGGAGGTGCTCCTCTACCTCACCTCAGACCAAAGGATTTCATATATTTGAATGCACAAAAATTTTAATACATAACACTGAGGAAAAATCGTGTTCAGAATGAACCAGACATACTGGCTTTTGGGGATGCAGTAAGAGACAGAAAGGCTAGTAACGTCTGAAGCTGATGTCTGTTCCCATCGAGCCATGAGAGGAGATCCAGACTTTGATCTTGTTTGAAGGATGCCCTTTCTAAGAAGAAACATGTTGATCTCATCACTCTTTCACAGCCATTCTCTTCTACAGGTTCTTATTTCATCGAGTTCTCTGGCCAGTGTCTCTTCCTCACGCAGAATTTACTCAACCCCCTGACAAGAATCTAAAGTGCTCTAATCCTCCCCTGTCCACATCCTGACAAAGGAAAACAAAATGCCCTGCAGCCACTTAATCCTGAAAGAAGGGAGAACAGTCACTATTTCCTCTACTTGACTGATGACAGTCATCAGGACTCATCCTAAAACAGACTTTCCCACTGAAACAACTTCATTTCAACACATGCAGTATTGGGCAACTAATTGCACAATATTAAATCACAACCAGAGGAGGAGAAACATCTGGTTTGCTTGTAAATATTCAATCAAAGAATTAAGGTAAAACTGCAAGTCCCTCAAACTTTTTTTTTTTTTTAAACACAATTAAGCCTTAGCATCGGGATTACCAACACTTTAAGCATCTCACATCTGCCTGTAGTTGTACTTCCAAGAGTAAGCAGAAGCCCCTCCTGGATCCTTCTGAGCTGGGAAACGGCACTGGGCTATCTTGTGTCAGCCAAGGCTCCTTGATAACAAGCAGATGTGCAGACTGGCTCAAGCAAACATGTTTTGTTTGTGCTGTGTCCCATATCTCACAGATGTGCACTTGTGCCCACGTGAGTACTGTGCAGCTCCTGGAAATCTCCAGCTGTGTCCCTGGGAGGCTGTGTGACCCTCAACAGTATCTCATTCTCGCTCTCCTGCCTACTTTTCATTCATGGGTAGAACGCACCACAGGCTGCAGTGATAAGGGGCATTGCCATGCCCCCACAACTCCACCTACACAGCTGGGGGAGTAAATCTTTGCTCCTCATTCTTACAGGAATAACTTCCTTCCGTGTCTCCAGGGTCCCCATTCAGCTGAATGCCAAGTAAGACAGTGAGTGGCCTATGCTGAGCCTGTCTGTCAGTGAGATGCTTCAAGTTATCCAACCCTTTCAGTACTGGGTGGTGAGGGTGGCAGACCAAAGGAAATCCTGCAGCTGCCTGTTCTGCAGAGAGGTGTTAAAGGTGCCCTTCTTTCAGGAGAGCCTGCACAGGGGAATCCAAGCATCACACGGAGATAAAGGGGAGGATGTCAACAGCAGGAGAAATTCAAACTATTGGATTCAGCTCAAGGGATGCTCACCATGTAACTTTTCTGAAATCCCTCCCAGCCTACTGTGGGACTGGTATTACCAAAGGAGTTTCACTGTGTATTCACCTTTTCCAATTAATCCCATTAAAACTAGCTTTAAACAGGAAAAAACAATGGACTATATCTGAGGAAATGCAAGGCATGGCAGTTCCAGTAAGATTCACTAGCTATAGCCATCGCCTCAACATTCAATACTAAGTTGCAGATCATCACTACTGCCATTTGCCACGAAAACAACCACACTAAAGTTAGAAAGAAACCCAACTTACAAAGTATAAAGATCTAGTTCATTCACATTTTGGGTTGAAAAGGAAAGTGAAAAGGGTACAGTGATTTTTGCTACGACTTTGTTTTTAAAGGAATTATGCAATAATTTTCCTTAATGTCTGGAAATACCTTCAGGATGTCTTTTTCACACACTAGTTGTTACAGAAACACCTATTTTTCACAATTAAAATTAAGCTCAACACAGTGAAATGGAGTATTTGGGAGCAAAACAGAACTTCAAGCATCGTTTGTACTGATTACTGAAGCAGACTGATAAGCATTGGCCTTGAGAATTCTTCTCCTACCTAACCCTGTTAGTAGTTTCAACATATGCTAAAAGGCTAAATTAAACACTACAGGGGACCTACTATTTATTTAGCTCCGAAAAGTTGTGCTAATGCACAAAATACTTTGCCTTTGCTCTCATTTTATGTTATTTAAAGAGTAAAGTGTTCTCCTTAGTGAAGATCCACCATTGTATCATTTATTTAAATTTAAATCAAGACCTGCAAGCTGCATTTTAAGTGAAAAAAAAACCCCATTTCTGACTTGAAACAACACCTGGAGTCTGCATCAGTGTGAGTTCTAATATATGTGAGATATTCACAGAGGTAAAGTTACTCTAAAACTCCGATTCAGATGACGCTTTTCAGCATCATCGAAATATTCTGTAAATGTCTGGACCTCAACAACGAAGAAGCTTGAAAGGAAACTAGTGAAGAAACCTCATTAGGTGAGGCATAACAGCTTCACATGGATACAGGTTTAACAACCCAATAAACCACCTTCTGAATGAAGGATACTAAGGACGGGCAAGGATGGAAATGGCAAAAGGAGATACCACAAAGAGAAAGAAGCGAAAATCTCAGCTGAAAGCTGTATTTAAGCATTTGACACACAATCTCCTTCTAATAGATAACTGAATCACAGAACAATTTGAAATTGTGGTTTGACACTATTACAGAGATTTGGGTTTGAAATAAGTATTTAACTTATCCAGCACAATTCTTTTTTAAAAAAGAGGTGTGACAGAGTTCATATGAACTTCAGGTGAAGAATTTCAGAAGTTTATACAAAGCAATTAAACTACATTAGACAATAACTGCTTTCCAATTTCTTCAAACAGCACAGCTGGAGTTCTATAGCCATATAATCAACTTAAAGATACATCTGAAAGAAAGAAAACATTATCCTCCAAACACAACCAAAGCAACACATCTTACTGACATTTTGAAATTTAGAAAATATGCTCTTATTCACAATTAATTGTGTCAGCTTTATTTTAAACAAATATTTAAAGCTCAGTTAGGGTATAGCATACCCTAAATGCAAGATGAGTTACCAGAATGCCAATGTTGAATAAAGTGAATTTAGAGGGCTACTCCAAGGCCCTCTAGATCATTCTTTAATGTCCATCTGAACTGACTCGTATTCTCAAATAACAATCCCATATAGAATGCAACTGTGAGTGTATCTGAAAGGTGGCAATTCATGCCATTCTGAGAGGACTCTTAACCTCTGAGTGATAAAAGTCAAAGAATAAAAAGTCAAAGAATAGAAAGTCCTGTGGCTTCAACCCTCAGCATGCATCTGTGCCCAGAAAGGATTGTCGGTGTAAGCCAAGTTCTCTCTCTTGGTAATTAAAACATAATACACAGAATGGTTTGGGTTGCAGAGACCTAAAAGATCATCCAGTTCCAACCCTCCTGCTGGGGCAGGGACATCTACCACTAGGACCAGGTTGCTCAAAGCCCCATCCAGCCTGGCCTTGAACACTTCCAGGGATGGGGCAGCCACAGTCACACCCAACTCACACAGAGCTGCCAGCATCTCTTGGAGGCAACTTCATAAAAGCACCAAGTAAGGTCCTAGGATCTGAAAATCAGTGATATTTACCATTTGCCAAGCTGGCTTTAAACAGCAGTTTTTCAAGAAAGCTTCATCTAAGCAGGATAAGCAGAGGCACAGGGATATTAAAGAGGAGGCAGACATGGTACTATCCATGCCCCAAGGATGTTCAGCTCAGGGCCTCCCTGGGTCAGCTGTGATTCCTGTACATTTGTTCTCAGTTTCTTTTTCATGAACTTGCCCAGTCTGCTCTTGACCACACCTAAAGCTTCAGCAAACCACATCCTCTGACAAGGATTTCAGTGTCACTCTAGACAATTGACAATTCTCTGCTGTACAAGAATCACCTCCTTTTATTTTGCATCTAACCCTTAAAAGTTGTACTTGATGACCCTCAGTTTCTTGCATTAAAAGAAACTTAACAGTCAGGATACAGCCTCTTTCCCCACACCACCTATGATTCTGAAGCTTATCTTCTTTCTCCAACACCTTTTACAAACTGAAGGGTCCTCAATTGTTTAACTGGAATCAACTTCAGATCTTTGATCAGCCCTCCTGTTGTTCTGTGAAACATTTTAAGTTTTACTATATTAATTTTTGAAGTTACAGATACACTTTCTGTAACCTTATATCAGTTAGTCCAAACTCATTTCTCTAAATGCTTCTAACCTCATCAAGCAGATCCCATGTGCTCAAGCAGAGCTTCAGCACACTAAAAAATTCTCTTTTCACTAAGCACACTCCAGTCTCTCTCAGTCCCTACGTGGAAGCAAACTCCATATGCACCATCCATTCCCTGTGAATGAACATCCTTCTGGCAAAGGTCAGAGACACTCAAAGGGATCATCTCTGGAACTACAGCTCTGGGGTGCTGTGAGTCCAGATTTTACCATATAAATTGCTTATACTTTCCATGAGCTGTGGTATGGAATCAAGGAAGGAATGCAGGGCACAACACAGAGTTTGCTGTGTGAGAGAAATGGAAGGTGCTGGAAAAACAGGACTATTGACTGTAGGAGGTAGCACAGATCACACAGACAGCCAAAGGACAGCTGACAGGGTAAATGAACAAGAAAATGGATCAAGGGGTGAGAAGAAATACTTTGTCACAAACACCTGTCTAGAAGCCACTGGAAATGGAAGGAAACTGCACATCAGACAAAGAGGCAAGAGTAAACCTCAACTAAGTGAACCCTGAAACAATGATTGAAACTGATGGGCAGTTTAGAATTAGCGAAGAGAATGAAATATGAGGACTCAACAACAGCAAAAAACTCAAGAGACTGGGAAAGAAAGCTGGAGGCAGAAGAACAAATGGAAGAGGTGATATTTGGCAGAAAGGACAGAAAACGCTGTATTCACTCAACACTGGAACAGAAGATCCCTCACTCCTACCATTGTATCTGTGTGATCTCTTACAAAACAGGCATCCCATGATGTATTAAGTACTGCCATCAGTCCTTCAGCAAGGCCTGACAGACTGCCAACCATGGGATGCTTCTGTCTGTCTGACTGCCATCTCCCAGAGGACAGAAATTCTGTCCAGGCATGACACTAACCTGCCAGTGCTCAGCTTGCTGCCCACCAGTGCAACACCTGGAAGCAGCAGGACAGAGCCAGGTGGAGACAAGCAGCCTTAGGATGGGGATGAGACAGAAAAACTGCCTAAGAACATGTGTGAGAGGCTGAGAGTGGGACTCCAGAAACCTGGAGCACCTGTGAGCACCTGCTCACGCTGGGCAGGAGACATTTCAAAGTTTGGTTTCTGTGGTTGGACCTTCCTGTGGAACAGATTAAATCATGGAGCAAAGGTCCGTGCAACTTAAAGGCCTAGTCATGGACGTCATTGATTATGGTGTCGAATCCCACAAGGCACAAATTCTACATGAGAGCATTAAACACGTTATGGCCACAATGGCAATTGTTCAGCCTAAGCAAAAGGCAAGATTTTGGCTGCCTGTGAAACCCTTCTTCAGCCCCATTTGTGTGACACGCCTTCTGTGCTCGGAGAGAGACACAGACCATCTGCAGAAAACTCAAACCAGCAAGAAGGACTGGAGCTCAAGAAAACATCATCTACAAAGAAAGCAGGAACAAATTTGGGATTTCTGTTACGAGGCAAAGCATGCTGGGGAAATAAACTGAGAGGCTTTTGCACAAAGCTGTCCTCCATTATCCTTGGCAGATGGCACGAGTAGCAATGGAATAAACCCAGAAGGAGGAGAGTGTGGGTTAGATGTGAGGAAAGTGGTTCCAACAGTAAAAACAAAGAGGAGACTGGAAGGGACTGTTTAGGGAAGATATGGAGTTTTTATTACTGGAAGATTTAAGAGCAGTTTATGTAAGCTTGTGTCAGGAATGACAGCTGTAGATAACTGTCTTGGGAAAGGAGGTGAACTAGATAATTTCCAAAGGTCCCTTCCTGCCCTATAAATCCAAGGCAAAGTTGCTTTAACAATGATCCATCACAGAATTCTTCTTGAGACCATTTCCCTAATAATGCATCAACAAACAGGATGGAAAACCAGTAAATATTTAACTTTTTTCTCATTTTTCAGTGTGTGGTCTTAGTCTTTAGTTGTGCCCTGCTAGCCAAATCAGTAATTTCACTCTGGGTTAGATTGATCATTAATATAATGCTGAAATAGTATTTCACTTTGTGTAAAGGAATGCTATGTCCTCTGTCCAGGTGTAAATCACTGACTTCAGAGGAAGATCCATAAATGCTTATATGGATCTAGAGCTGGAAATGTAAAAGCAAAGCTCTGCAATGACTTCAAATGCCCTGTGTTGGACATAAGGCCCATTCTCTGCAGAAACAATTATTGGAGAAAAAAATTCACATAAAACTACAAACTGTATCATGTACATGTTCATGAAAAGAAATAACCAATTTCAAAATAAATCTTAATACTGGTATCTCCTCAAAATATATGCTTGACTTTACAACCTCAACAAATTTTAAAATATATTTTAATATTAAATCTTTTATCTAACTTCCTCCTGCCTAGAGATCTAGCTTTACCCTCCATCACTGCAGTGTTTTTCTGTCCAGATTGTCTAGTCTCTGCCACTCCACAATTTCTTTTTCCACTAAGTGTTGCTCTGAGTGTTACAAATCTTGTCATGTGATTTAAGATTATTCAAAAAAAAAAAAAAAAAAAAAAGAACAAAGATAAAGAAGTTCACTGCTACTTTTTCATTATTTTCTTTGTTCATGCAATCTACAGATGTTCACCAACCAGTTCTTTTTGATGGAATAAATCACCCAAGCCCTCCATCTCCACACTCCAGATTTCATCTTAGCAGCAGCAGCAACAAAATAAGGGGGAATGGCGCAATTGGTCTGGAATGAAAATTACGTGCTTTGTCCAATTACAAGTGAAGCAAGAAAGCAGGAAGGTGTTTTGCCAGTTTTGGTTTTTTTTTTAGTTTTAGCAACAATCTCACAAGAGCAGATATTTAAGCAGTCCAAAGCACCAAAATCAAAAAGAGCTGTGTGAAAACCTCAGCTTCTACTAATTTATGAATGTTCCGTCTTCACGATTATGGCAAAAGGACCGAAAACGTGCAATTAATGCAATTCACAGTCTCCGAGAGCAGACAAAGTAAAATGAATCAAAAGGTGTTTTGTTCTTCTATGAAATTGTGTTTCTGGGCCATTCTCGTTAGCTTTTAATGCCTGGGGTTGCCAATGTGGGAAACAGAGGAGGAAGGTGGAAGTGGGCTCTGCTCGGAGTCGCAGCCGGCTCCTGGCTCCCTGCCTTCCCCAAGGGCTGCACTTCCCCTGCTCCCTGCAGGCAGCACAAACCCAGGGAGCAGATTCCTTTCCAAGAAGCTGGATTCCACTCAGCCATAAGTCCCGGCCTGACAGAAGCTTCTCACAAGGCTTATAAAAAGAAAAAAAGGGAACAAGCAAAGGAAAAGGCTCCAAAACCCATGACGCTCATGATATATAGGAGTTGGCAGTGCTACTCCTGCCACTGCCAGGCTTGGGAGTTTATCTTTGCTTGATATTATTGCCCCTCCCCACATGTGGTCAATAATTCACTCATTCCTTTCAAGCACACGCCTCACCCCTTTCAGCCTCCCTACCCCAGTATGGCTCAGATTCTCTTCATTTTAATGGGGTTTTAACACATTGCTTTCTGAGCACTGATCCTGAATCTGTTATTTAATTCCCTGCACCAATCCCACTTGCTGTCAGTACTTCTCTTGGTCTCCCATATCCCACCTCAGTAAGGTTCCAGAATTTACCAGCTCTCTTGCCTTTCTCTTGGATGTTTTTATTTAGCTGCAGTCTCGGGAAGGATCCAGAGAAAAATACCACACAAGCCAAGCTCTGGCTAATCTCTCAGCTACTGAAATCCCCATCCTAGTTTTGACATGTCCTTCTATGTTAAAATCACTGTTTTTCAGTAGCAAATTATTTAATTTTTTCATGGAAAAGACTTTATTCTATATGCCCTGTGTCCTGTGCTTCTCTAATTCATTTATCTTCACTACCAAAGACAGAAACACAGAATTGTCTAATACTCAACTCTGAAAAAAGCAATGCAAAAGTAGCTCCACCTACACCTACATCTACTTCTCGTGGAGGCTTGGGTTCTTTTCTGTCTTCTAAGTGATTTCTGCTCTGTTACAATATACTCTCGTAATTCTCCTATGGCTCACATTTTTTTAAAAAGCTATTTTTAAATATACAAACACTTCCATTTTATTAGAAAGTGAAAGTTACTTGTATTATAAAACGGAAACAGAAAAGCTTACCAAGAAAGAGATGAGGCTGATGAGTATGAATTATTTGGAAATCCGCTTCAAAACTACTTCCCCAAGTCACAGTTTTAAGGCACTGTGGAGTCACACTTTATCCTAAATCTTGATACGTTTCCTCGAATCATTACACAAGCATCAGCAGTGTCTGTTATTTCACAAGCTGCATTTTCTCTTAAGAAAACGGAGTCAAGCCCCCAGAATTCAGTCCTCCAACCCCTGCATGACACAATGTCAGTGGCAGCACTCCACAAACAATGACACAAAGGACTGATCAAAAGTCCCACATCAGAGGAGGCTTTTTTCAAGACTCACTTCCACAGAAACACTGACATCTGGATTTTCCCCCACACTGTTATAAGGACATCAATGACTTCTGCAACTAACTCCCATTCTGCTTCTAAGTTTGAAATCAAAATTACCTGGGGTCAGAGAAACCTCTGATTCCCAATTAACGTTTTCACATCTCCTTGATATGTTTCTTTCCAAAATGTCAGAGTCTATCACTGCTATTTTAATTAAAAATTAATAGTACTCAGCTTTTTAATGCTTTGATCAGCCAAAGCAATGAGCACATAATAGCCATTCCATCCTGACTGATCAAAGTCAACACTTTCAGTTGGAAGGAAGAATAAGTTGAGGGCAAATAAGGGCTGGCTCAGAATCAGGGCAAAGTTTTTTCAGGAGACTGCTGTCCAGCTTTTAAGAAACAAGTTTATGGCTATGCAAAGTGCTGTAATCAAATATTCACAATAACAGCAAAAAAGTAACCTTGAGAAGAACAGAGAGCGGATGAAACAGCACCAAAATTTTTGCAAATGATCCAAAAGAGGGTCAAATAGTGAAGCAAAGCAGCTGCTCAGTTCAAATTGTTCTACATATTTAGTGCAATTTAATCTCAGCCTTGGAAAATTCCATCAAGAACAGAATTTTTTGCTATTTCACTCAGGTATACGCACAAGATCTATTTAACTGAAATTTTCTGTAAGAAGGAAAGCAGGTCTTGGAATCTAAGAAGTTTGTTAGCATATAAAACATGGAATTATATATGCATCAAGTAGATTAAGTAATTTTTTGTGCATGGAAAATATGCTCTGTGTTGGATTAGGAGGAAGAAAAATGATGACAGCAATTCTCTCCAAGTTTGTCAAAATCTAATTACACCTTTAACTGTCTGGTAACTGGTAAGAGCACTTTTTGCAGCAGGAGAGACCTGCTACTGGGTTAGAAACTGTTATCAGAGCTTCACCAGAGAAGCTCTGCTAGAATTCTGTGACACCATTTCAACAGTGATCACAGACAGCATGTTCTGGTTTCCCTCATGTAACATAATTAATACTTTCACCGATTTTAGGCTAATCTGTATTAATAAAAAGTTTAAAAATACAAACGTTATTTTCTCTGTTATAAATTCCAAAATAAGGAAGAACCCAGTAGATATGACAAGAGATTTGGTTTACTTTGTTCCTGAAAATACACTCATACAAGCTGAAACATCAAAAATAACTTTATATAAATTTGCTAATACACCATTTCCTACACAGCAGGAAACCTTTAGTAATCACATTTTATCTCCTATCACTTACGCCTCTTTTAATTTACCCAGCTAATATGATGTAACTCAAGGTTTCCCAGAGCAGTCTGAGGAAAGCACTCATGGAATGTGCTCTTCACCTTGATCTCCCTGTATCCCAATTAAGGCACCAGTTCCAGGCACTTCAAAGCAGCAGCAGCGAGTCCCAGACCTGCACCCCGAGCACTCTGCACCCCAGAGCCATCCCAGCCCTGAGCACTCTGCACCCCCAGAGCCATCCCAGCCTTGAGCACTCTCCCCCCC